>OX411308.1:105734469-106134576 GCA_948150685.1 Rhaphigaster nebulosa | reverse complement strand
AATCTCGATACTTCACTATAATAATCAAGATATGAACGACTGATTTATTAATCTAGAAAATAAATTATAGTAACATCTTTGGAAAAATATTTTTTCACAGAAGTTATTGAGCAAATTTGAATGGTATTTATAAATATTTAAAGACAGTGGTTACAAATAATATATTCATAAATGTATTTTAAATAAATATATTAAAATGATCATGAATGTGAACCAGTATTTGGAGAAATACGTAATTGCCGACTGACGGTTTTATTTTTAATACAACAAAATATGTACAGGAACAGTTTGATATAAGAGGTATTGGATCCCGATTCATAATGAACATGACGGCTTCAGCCATGACTGTCCAGCACGCCAAGGCAACACGTGACCAATGATGTCACACGACCATGACCGTCCATAAAAGGCTCTTTGATGCCACCAATTTTCTAATCGTGAGAGGATTGCGACTTCTCAACAACCGTCCGTTCCCTTAGGCTAAGGCGATACTTTCACCAAGCATATAACGCCAATGAACAAATTAAATTGTGGTTCGACATCTAAACAGATGTCCAATCACTCATAATCTAGGAATTAATCGCATGTATTATGTTTTATTCAAGGCACACACCATATCAAATTTCACATTTTTAAGTTTTGAAAGAATACTTCAGGAGTTTTTTATTTTTCCAATTATACCTATTATTAGCTATTTTTGAAACATACTGACTTGTTTCCAATTATTACCGCTGGATATATTGCTTTCCACAATATGTTTAATGCGGGTTGACTTATCTGTATTTATAGTTCATTGGTGAAACCAACTTTCCAGTTTTACTGGTGAGCTGGTTGAGCAATGGTGACAGTGGGATCTTTATGAGAAGAGAGTACGTCATAGATAGGGATTTAAAAGGTATATCAGGTAAGTAAAATGAATATAGAAGAGTTCATGAGACGCTATTTTGAAGTACACCTAGGGATGGTATATATATATATCGATGTTTTTGAAGCATCCATATTTTTAAACTGATGTTTTACAACCATCGATGTTTTCTTCATTCAGGATTTTGATAATTATTGTTTAATGGATATTCATTTGAATAAAGTTTTGTTAAATTAAACATTTTATACCTCAATCTTTACAGAAGAAATAAAATTGTGGACTGTGAATGCAGCCTTCTATGAATGAAAATTTTCAGAACCTAAATTAGTAATTTGGTGGATAGGCAGGCGTGTTTTTTCGGGAGATTTAAACTTTTTTTTCGGTGCTGGGATTTGATGAGAAGGCAAATAATCATTAAATGTCTATAATTGCCAAATATGAAAAATTGGATAAAAATTATCTCTCAAATGACAAACCATATCTGAAAATCATACTTTTATTTTGGAAAGGTATATTCTCTTGAAACCCCCCGAGTACGCCACTGTGGGCAGGCCCTGGTGCCTTGCTTGCCACCCCCATCTCAGTATATGGTAAAGATAAATCAATATTTTCAATTTTTAAAATCAGGCTACTATGTGCTGGTTAATTAAAACATCAAATTATTTGTTTGAATATATATTTAAAAAAAATTAACAAGTTTTCATTTATTATAAGCTTTATTGAAAATTTTCGGAAAAACAAATAAAAAAATCGATGTTTTAATTGTGTTTTTTTGCCATCACTAGGAACATTAAGCTGAGGTTAGAGAAGGGAAAGGGGAGGGAATAGACAATCAACAACACGTTATATAAAATGTTACGTTAAATTAACTTTAAATTATCATATTATTCAAATAAAAATTAGACTATTATTAAATTAAAGATATAAAATATTCAATTGTCGATAAGTACTAAAAGCATTTTAAAGTAATTAAAACTGTTTATTATCGTTTTCCTTCTTACGTCAGATTGACTGGTGCGAGCTAAATATTTCATCACATTTCCAGCAAGCGTTGTTTATTGGTACATGAAAGAATTTTTAAAACAATTATTTCGATTGTTTCCTAAAAAACTTTCTTGGTTATGCCCTGTTATGTATGTTTTCCTTGGGAAGGATAGAGGAACTTGTTTTCCTTCTTACTTAAATTTCATTTGATAATTAATGATAACAATGTGGAAACTTCACTAAGGAACGTGCAAAGAACAAAATAACTACCTGTCCATTGTACCTGGAGACCCTTGGGTTGTAGATAATATCCATTGTGGGTACCAGAAGGGACTTCGACCATCTGGCGGCAATACCAATGGTTCACATTTCCATGTGGTCCTGATATGAACCACTGGCATTGAGGAAACTTTTGAAGAAAGATAAGATTTCGATTTAATGTTCAAATCATTTTTATTTATTTGTAAGTCCCTACATTCAGAAAAAGTTATTGACAATATTCAAAAATATTAATAACATATTATCGCTGTTATGGATAACCGTTTAACAGCAAAAATAATAAATTTATTCTTCTCTTGGGATTTAATACCGCATGACTCAAAAGATTATTATAAATCATTACATAATTAGCAGCTCTTTATAATTAATTATGTAAGCTGTGTCGTAATAATACATCTTTGGTAGTTTGAGCATAGGCAAGTTTTAAAAAACATCTTTTTTTTTTAATCTACCTTAACCAATATCAAATCTTGGTATACATATACTAATAACATAATATGTTATATTATGTTAAGATATTTTCTGTATATTGCTATATTATTATAAAGATATTTTCTTTAACCACCCCAAAGCTGATAACTATACTTTGTCTAAAGTTAATAAAGCATCAAGTACATACAAACCAGTACGTTAGCAAGTACTTTGACCAAACTAGTGCTGTTAGCAGATTTAATAAAATACAACGATTTGCTGTTTCACCAATTGTTTTGAATATTTTTAATATTTAGTTTTAAATGACATTTCAATTTTCTACAACTAGGAACTAGTGATACAAACAATTGCATTTTAATCTAATTTTTCCCAAAAGTTTTCTGCTAAAGTAAATACATATAAGAACATTTTTTCTCACAAAAAAAAATCCTAAAAATATACTCATCTAATTTTTTTGGGTTAAAAATCTTGATATTTTCCTCAAAACATAGCACTAAATTATTCTAGAAGGAGACTATTAAATATATTACAATAGATGTATCCTGTGACAAAAAATTGTAACCCCGTGGGAAATATAATAAAATAATGCCGTAGGAGTTTTTATAAAAAATAGCTAAAAACTTAATTTTTTCAGTTTAGTATAATGCAGGACATCACTGTTAATAGAATAAAAAAAAAAGAAGATTGAAATGAAAACCAATTTGAAGATATATACATGCCGCGGACAGCTAACTTGTCCCTAGTTTCAGAATCGCCCTTATAATAACTTAAATGACTAGCATCTTGATTCTTATCACTTCTACATTATTACTCATTTAGATAAATAATAAAATCTGTAACTATGAATAGTAGGAACTAAATATCTTTTAAAATGTTTTTGTTAATACCTCTTGAATTGGTTGATATATATATAACAGTAATGTTATAATGAAACATAACAATTTTTAACATAAAAACTCTTGCAGAAACAAATCGGGAAATAACCTACACAATTTATTAAAAATCATTAATTGCGTTTCAAGGGCGACTGTGCGTCTGTTTACAATCAGAAACATATTTTCCCTTAATTCCATTATACGGAAAAACAGGACTAAAATTTATGACGTTCATCTGATTTAAATACACATCTATCTAATGTTATTACTTAGTGTTCAGGTTAACGGAATAGCAAATTAAAAGCTGTTTTAGATGTTTTTAATTTCGCTCTTAGAGTAATAATTAGATTTTTGTAATTGCAAAATTAATATGTAATAGATTCTTTAACTAGGAGCACTGCGTAATAATGTAGTCGAAATCATTCAAAAACATTCCACTGAAGCATATGACCATCAAATATTTATCCAAATAAGACAACACGTTTCATAGTCCGGTCCCTAAAATATCACAATCTACGAATGTGTTTTTTAGCCTCTATAATCTATTTACAATGGCTTATTGTCTCATCAACGAAATACATCTTGCAAGATTGTTTATATTAGAAAAATAAAGAATCGGATATGAAGATATCTAAGGATATAAAGATATATAAGGCGATATAAAGATATCTTATATGTAAAACAATACTTCTAAATTTTGTCTTTCTGTTACGCTGTTTTGTCCGCATTAAATGTTAAAACGGCTAAACTCATTCCGATGAAACTTTTTTCTGTTTTTGAATAGAGCCGTAAAAAGATTTCAAGCCATATGAGCCTGTCAATCGCCATTTTGCATCAAACTCGTGGAAGATCAAAAACCTTGATATTTTGACGACTTTATTTAGAAAAACGGCTTAACCAACATAATGGATTAACCAATTTAAAAAAAGATCATAGAGTAGTTTAACATAATTATTAAACATTAGACTTAAATATTGTTGCTAATGTTATTTAATATTTTTAGAATAGGGTTTATATAGCATTTTCACGTCAATTGTAAACTTTTCCACATCAATTGTCACCTTTTCCATTTCAATTGTAACTTTTTCCATTTCAAATGTTACCTATTCCATTTCAATTGTAACCCTTTCCAAATCAATTGTCACCTTTTCCAATTCAATTGTAACATTTTCCATTTCAAATGTAACTTTTTCCATTTCAATTGTAACCCAACCGCGACATTTTTTTTGTTTATTAGATAATTGATATTAAGTGCCAATTTAAAGTAGTTAAAATTTTTTAAATAAAATTGTTTTTTATTTATTTTTAAAGATTTATTATTTTTTATTTATTTAGGGGGGGGAGGGGGGGGACGGGAGGGTGGATTTCATCGAATTGGTGATCGTTCATTAGGTTTTCGAAGCTGTTAATGTCAAATTCACTACCGAAATTTGAATCAGAACCCTCGAAAACTTAATAGACGATCCCTTTATCATAGAAATCATCAACATTAACGGAAAAGCGAAATACACATGTGCAATCCAAAACCAAACCAAAAAAATGGAATCAGAACCCTCGATAACCTAATACGATCCCTTTATCATGGGAATCTTAAATAGCAACGGAAAAGCGAAATGCGCGATCCTAAATCCAATTCAAGAAATGGAATCAGAACCCTTGAAAACCAAATAAGCGACCCCTATAACATAAAAAATTCCAAAAGTAACGGAAATGCAAAACGCGCATGCGCGATCCTAAACCCAACTGAAAAAATGGAATCAGAACCCTCGAAAACCTAATAAGCGATCCTTATATCATAAAAAACTCCAACAATAACGGAAGCGCATAGCGCGCATGCGCAATCGGAAATCCGATAGTGAATTCGGAAATAGCACCCTTGAAAACCTAGAAAACGATACCTATACCGAAGAATTTTGAAAACTAATAATTAAGTAGAAATATTCGTAGCCGAACAAAATTTCGGTAGTAAATTTGACATTAAGAACTTCGAAAATATAATGAACGATCATCAAATCGATGAAATCCACCTTCCCCCCACAAATTAAATAAAAAATAATAAATATTTAAAAATAAATAAACAACAATTTTATTTAAAAATTTTAAACTACTTGTATTGTATCTTGTATTTATCTTATTATATATTCACTTTTATGATCTTGGAAAAAAATTATTTGAAATTGCTTATATGATCTTCTAATCATACGAGTAGAATAGGTTAAAACATAATTTTGGATACCTGGACTAGACCATTATAAGCAGCTGTATTATAAGCAGATGCGCGCACCGTACCAGATTTTTAACATTGTTATACTATAATTGTGTTAATATAGCATTTCCAAGTCAATTGTAACCTTTTCCAAATCAATTATCACCTTTTCCATTTCAATTGTAACTTTTTCCACTTCGAATGTTACCTTTTCCATTTCAATTGTAACCCTTTCTAAATCAATTGTTACCTTTTCCAATTCAATTGTAACCTTTTCCATTTCAATTGTAACCCAACCGGACATGAATTAATTCAATATTATTTATTTTATTATAGAAAAATAATTATTTTAATTACATTAATGAATTTTGAAATAAATTTTGAAAACCAATAATTAAGTAGAAATACTCGTAGACGAACAAAATTTCGGTAGTAAATTTGACATTAAGAACTTCGAAAATATAATGAACGATCATCAAATCGATGAAATCCACCTTCCCCCCCACTAATTAAATAAAAAATAATAAATATTTAAAAATAAATAAACAACAATTTTATTTAAAAATTTTAAACTACTTGAAATTAGCACTTAATATCAATTATCTAATAAACGAAAAAATGTCGAAAGAATATGCCGAAATTATTTCAAAAGTTATTAATGTAATTAAAATAATTATTTTTCTATAATAAAATAAATAATATTGAATTAATTCATGTCCGGTTGGGTTACAATTGAAATGGAAAAAGTTACATTTGAAATGGAAAAGGTTAGAATTGAATTGGAAAAGGTGACAATTGATTTGGAAAGGGTTACAATTGAAATGGAAAAGGTAACATTTGAAATGGAAAAAGTTACAATTGAAATGGAAAGGGTTACAATTGACTTGGAAATGCTATACTTTATTATGAATACTTATATATAATAATGAATATTTTCATTGAATTGCATGTCGACGTCGTTTTTACTTCCTTGTACGAAGTAAAGGAAGTATTGTAATCGCGAACATTTTCGGTTTTCAGATTTCAACGGAAATATCCAACTTGACTAGTTTCGTCGTGAAGTCTGTACGTACGTTCGTATGTACGTTAGTACGAACGTGCGTATCTCGCATAACTCAAAAACGATTAGCCGCTGAAAGTTAAAATTTTGTATTTAAGATTGCTGTAAAATCTAGTTGTGAACCACCCTTTTTGGTCACTATATATTTTCATCAAAACTTCTCAAATTAGGAATATAAGACTTGCATATTAATATAAATAACATAATAAATTTTGGTTAATATTGGCAGACGTGTACTTTACTTGAAGGCCATATCAGACTTTCATTAAAAATTATGTTAAAATATAATGTAAAACATTTCAAATTTGGTAAGTAGGACTTTTACATCAATATGAATGTATTTACTACATTTTGGTTAGAATTGGTGAGCCGAAAAGGGTACTTTGCTTGAAGGTACTCATAAGAAACTTACATAAAAAATTATATTAAAATTAAATACAGAGATCATATGGCTCAGTAATGAAAGTTACAAACTCGATTTTTTTTTCAATCCAATTAAAAATTGTTATTACTTGTTTTAAGTGTTAAAATAATGAATAAAATACTCATAATTTCCTCATGGTTTTCCTCCCCATTTGTGAGATGAACAAATCTACAGCAGGAGAATTATATATAAGTTAAGTGGGTTCTTCCGCTTAAAATGTTGATTCCAATCTGGTGACATTAACAGTTCTAAAGTTGCCACGGAACACGAAGAAATCTATTGGAAACTAGTTACCTACTGAAAGAAAACGACATATTATAACGGAATGAGACCTCCAGAAACAAGAGTATGTGTCAATAGATGGATGTCGCGACGCCGAGTGTCATTTTTGAGATACTTCAATCTTCGGAAACTAGTAGCCTAATTCAGGATCACTTTTTGAGTCACCGATTTATAGTTAAATAGGTGTTCAAGGAAGGCATGTGTTGTACACATCAGATATTTTGAAAAAGACGTAAGCACCATTTAGCAAACTTTCCAGAAAACACATGAAACGATTTTTCTCCAAGTAACAATACATTTTTTTTAAATTTTATTCTTTATCGTATAGAGTAGGAGTTTATTAATCTGGCAAAACATTAATAATTACAACATATTTTAATGAATTCTAGCACTGGTTAAGCTGGTTAAGCACCCAGAGTGACAACTGAGAGTCATTAGTGTCATCAATATTCGATTTTTTGACCTATTTTTTTATTTTTTTCTCGATATATCGTCAGAAGGAACGGACAGAGGTGGTTCAATTGGTTCCCAAAATCAATTGAAACCTAAATTTCGATTTTTTTTGCGCTTGAGCCTTTTTCAAAAACGACGTCGATATATAGATTAACATTTCTTTTTTTTTTCTCGTTTATAATTACTATCATTATTATACTATTAGCTATAAACTTGTAGAATTAGAATTTGTCTGTTATAATATAATTTTATTATTTGTTAAATCTTTTTTTTTTTTTTACTATTTTACGAGCAATCTTATTTTATTGTTTTTTTTTTTAAAATATTTTATTTGTCTGTTTGTTATTTTTTAAATTTTATTGGATGTTTTTTTACTTGATTATTTACCTATCATTATTGTTGATATAACTACTAATCAAATACACAATGTTGAGTAAAATACTTCATTTTAAATTAACTGGCCTTCTCACAGAGTTACTGTTAGAAGGAAATAAATGATGGCAAAGTGTTTTCAGCTTGCTTCGAAGGTTTACTGTAGGTGTTAATATTTCTGCTGTAAATAGCAATGCCACCATCCCGAATTATGAAGCTTCAATTATATATATATATATCAGCGGTATAAATAGCGGTGAAAGATCATTTAAAACTTGTTTAGATCGGCTGGCATAGGAAATGCCGATCAAACATCACGAGAACTAAACTAGTGGAGCAAAAGTTGATGATGATTCTGAGTTTAATTGTTGCGAGTTAGTGCACGACTGCAATAATTTCATTCATGTTGCTTCTACACTTTGGACGGACCCACTGACATCATCTGTAGCTCTGATCGCTGTCCAGATGAACTTTGAAGGACTTGCAAATTCTCCACTGCTCTCAGGATTTATTTGCAAGTCGGCCCACTTATCTAAGGTACCCTAGCTTCAAGTTCTACACTTCGGACAGACCCACTGACCTGTCAGGTTGACATCTCAGGTATCTGTCTACTTCTCTGCTGGATCCTCTGACCTCAGGTGTCCAGAAAAAGATAACAGATCGATGAATCGTGAGTTAAAGATTTTACTTTATTTTTTAGTTGCAAGAACTCCATTTTTGTTTAGTTTAAATAAATTGCTAAATGATGTCATAAAATATTTAATAAGAAAGCAATTTGAATAATTTATTATGTTTTTGAAATGGAGGTAATTTGCGAAATAAAGCATTTATTGTGATTTATAATTCATTGTGAGTGAATTATAATTTAAATCGTGATAAGGTTATTACAATTGAAGTAATATAAAAAATAAAACTTACTTGTTACAAGTTGATAAAATCATTATTGGATAATTTAAAGATTTAATGTTGTTTATTAATTAAAGTAATTTGTTGTTTATTATTAAAGAATTAAAGTATGTAAGAAAATAATAATAAGAAGTATTTAAAGAATATGGCATCCTTAAGAGATGAAAATAACAATATCTTGGCCGATCCGGGGGACATTGTGAATAAATTTAAAAAAACACTTTGAAAGTATTTTGAATTCGGGAAATAATAATCAATCTCCTCCTTCTGAATATCAGAGTGCTGAACCGTTAATTGAAGAACCGAGTAAGGAGGAAGTCGAAATAGCCATCGGAAAATTAAAATCTCATAAAGCAGCGGGAATCGACAACATTTCCAGTGAAATAATAAAAGCGTGCGGTGAAGCTGGAGTTTCTAAAATACATTTTTTGGTTAAAAGGATCTGGGAAAATGAAAAAAATGGCCGAAGAATGGAAAGAATCTATACTTATTCCGATTCACAAAAAAGGTTCGAGGACGGAGTGTAATAACTATCGCGGAATATCACTCCTCCCGGTATGTTATAAAATAGTTGATACTAGCTAGTCGAATCACGGAATATGCCGAGGAAATTATCGGAGACTACCAATGTGGTTTTAGACGGAACCGATCAACTATCGATCAAATATTTTCCTTACGGCAAAAAAAAATTAGAATTCAACGGTGTAGTTCATCAGCTTTTTGTGGATTTCAAAAAGGCTTATGATTCCATTGATCGCCAGAGACTGTATAACATTTTGATTGAGCAGGGAATACCTAAGAAGTTAGTGAATCTAGTAGGGATGTGCATGACCGAAACATTCAATAAAGTTAGAATAGGTTATTATTTTTCGGAGAAATTTGAAGTTCGCTCGGGATTAAAACAAGACGATTCCCTTTCACCTGTCCTATTTAATTTAGCACTAGAGTATGTCGTTAGAAAGGTAATGCGTACCGAAAGGGGTTTAGATCTGGGTGGTAAAATATCCGTGCTCGGGTTTGCGGATGATTTGGTATTATTAAGTGAGGACGCGGAAACTATAAAACTGAATACAACACTGTTGATGACAGCTGGGAAACAGGTTGGCCTCAAAATAAATACGGATAAGACGAAATATATGGTTAGCACTAGAAACAGAGGCGATTTTGAGGATATAGATATAGGAGAAAATAGGTTTGAACACGTTGAGAAATTTAAATATTTGGGGTCTGTGATTACTAGAAAAAACGAAATTCAAGAAGAAATAAAGGCGCGGTTAAAGGCGGGAAATGCTTGTTATTTTTCGGTATCAACATTACTTAGGTCGCGCATTTTGTCCAGAAACTTAAAACTTCGAATATACAAAACTATTATCTTGCCTACAGTTCTGTATGAGTGTGAAACGTGGCCACTAACCTTGAAGGATGAACAACGCCTTAAGGTATTCGAGAATAAGGTACTGCGTAAAATATTTGGTCCGAAAAATGATGAGTCAACTGGAGAATTTAGGAGATTACACAACGCGGAATTGCGGAGCATGCACCCTGTTAATATAATCGAAGTGATATCATCGCGACGGTTGAAATGGGCTTGCAAAGTTGTTGGGCTCAGTAACGAACGAATTCCTAAAAAGTTAATAAACGCTGAGCCGACTGGTAAACGTCCGAGGGGTAGACCGAAACGTAGGTGGGAGGATAGTATTAAGAGTGATCTAATGAATTTGGGTTTGGAAGGTAGTCGGTGGACAGAGATTTGTAGACAGCGATTAGTGGTATCGGCATCGAACCTCCGGGTTCGCTAAGCCTTTTATTATTATATTATTATTATGGCATCCTTAATGATGGATATGAAATAATGCAGTAATATTCCATTTTTTTAAGGTGAATCAGATAATTTGAAGAATTTTATAAATATTGTGAGACAATTAAGAAATGAATTTTGAAATCGAAATAATTCATATAAAGAATTAAATTAATGTAGATTATTAAATGATGTACTTGCTCATCTCACCAAAGGAGCAGAACATATTAAAAGAATTTCTAATTTTTATAATATTGATAATTTATTAAACTAAATTGAATATATGTTTGATAATAAAAGAAAAATCAATTAAAGAATTAAATAATCATTTTAAAAAAGGACAATTTGTGGATGTTAAAACCGCATAAGTTTTTATTCTTAAATATTAAAATATAATTTTTAGCATCATGACTCAATTCTAATTATTTTCGTTTCTATATACAAAACCAAAATTTAATTATTAATATTTTCTTAAAAGACAAGCTTTAAAAAATGATTTATGTTAATTTGCTATTTGAATAGAATTAGGAATTAGTAAGCAAATAATTAATTGTAAGAATATATAATTTATGAATAATTAGTTATGGGGTTAGATTTAAGTAAATAAAGAAATAAAAATTTCTTGTAAAAGTATTTGAAAATTAAGAATTGACCTTCATAATACAAGACCTTACCAGAGTCTTAAAGAATTGATTTATTATTTTTTTTTGTTAGTGAGAAAGGGGTTAGAAAATATCCCTAAACAGTAAATAATAAGGTTAAACGAGTTTCTATTTTTAATATAAATTTAATTTTTAATGTAATTTTTATAGGTCTGGTTTTTAATAATAATATTCCACATATTGGTTTAAAATCATAAATTTGCCATAAGAAATCAGTTAGCACCAAGAGCATCCCATTGATAACATCTAGAGAAACGATGGACAATTAATTTTTGTTTTTTATCCTGGTTGGATATTTTATAAGTAATTAGGGAATAATTACCCTCAACTAGAGTAGACGTAGGTCCTCTATACATCCCTAAAGTAGAATTGTTACTTAGCAATTTTTGTAAACGGGAAAAACCCTTAATGTGGAGTAGCCGTAAAGCCTACCTGTATCCCTGAGGTGGGATTAATATTTTTCAATGGTAAGAAGATTAAAAAATCTTCTCTATACACCCAGAGTACTGTGGTTGTATTTAAATTGGTCCAAACGGTTAAAGGTTAAAATCCTATAATTTTAATGGGATGTTAAAGATGTTATTTTAATTTAATTTTAGAGATGTTATTTTAATAAAGAGTTATTAACTCTGTGCATTTAACACCATGGCAGGCAAAAACAACTCTTTTTATTGACCAAATAATAATTGTCGAGAATTACTAACAAATGCAAGTAGTTCACCAGTCCAGATGACATAATGTTTTAATTGATCAGCAGTCTATATAGACGACCTGGTTTGTTGCAAGCATTTTCTGACAGCCTTAAATTACGGAGTATCATCCATTTAATTAACAATATCAGAATGAATATGATAAATATATATAAACAAGGGAATAGGATAAGACAAAAATTAAAAAAGGGATTTGCCTTTTAAATCTTAAAAAAGGATAAAAAATTAAATCTTTAGTATTAAACAATTAAATATTTAACGACTAGTGTCTTTTTAATAAGATTAGATAAATAAATAAGTAATTACATTACACTATTAAAATAGCATACGATGATTCTTTCTCATAAAAATATAATGAATTTAATTTTATGTTTCATGAATGAAATATACCATTAATGGTGCCCTATTAAAAAACAACAGATATAAAAATTATAATTTTATGTTATTATTATAGTAATATGTTTTTATTTGAAATTAGAGTTATAAGTGTAATTAAATCATTTACCTGTTAGGAGCTTAGTCAAAAATAATTTTTATTTATATAAAAAGAATTATAAAAAATACAAATATGTTTTTGAGTATTATATATCTAATATGTTGGATATTAGAAAGTATCAACTTTATTTAAATGTCTGTAATTATCTTAATTAGTTTAATTATCTTTTAATTCCACAATTATTATAAACTTATTGTAAATATGTTTTACTAATGTCCCTTTAGGTAAATAGAAAATGTAAATAATTTTTAAGTATTAGTCAGATAGGTTTTTAATACAAAAAATTCCCATTCCGAATGAACCTACTATATCCTGCACAATTTGATCCAAAAACTAATTCCTACGTACTTACTTAATACTTTAAAAAAAAAATGCTCAAGATCATTCGCTTTTTTTTCATAAAGGAGGGAGGAGTTAACAAATGCTATTGACCCAGGAAGTATTTGTTATTAAATAAGGTTGTTATTAAATAAGGAAGTTATTGTTGTCCTTCCTGGTTATCAGCATTAAAACAAGTTCTATTTCCTTAATCACCCCTTCTCCTATTGTATGTATAAAAGCCTATCTGAAAGGGACAGATAATACCAGTATCACAATGTAGTATCCAGTATCACAATGTAGTAACCAGTATCTAGAATGTAGTATTAGAATAAGTATTAGAATCTAAGATAGAATGTAAGGTAGAATAAGGTTATGTGAGACACTCTCACTATGTTTAGCTTTAAGTCTAGTTGTAATATCTTTAGAGTCTATCTGTCACTCAGTAGCCTCATTGTATATATATCATGTAACTTGTACTCTGCTTAATAAAGTTATTTGTAAAGCTTACACTCATCGACATTGTTAACTACACGATGAAATTAAGGTGTCATCTATAATTTCAGTCCTATATTACAGCCTATATTAGTCCTATTGGAAATTTTACCGTCGTCATCGTTCCAAAAGTGACCCAGACAAATATACAGAGCATACACATTAGAAAAAAAAAAGGATTGGTAAATTTTCTGCCGGCATTAGCTGTGTTGACATCGCACGGAGCGATCGTATAGTTCCGTTGGACATTGGGAGAGAAAACAAACGTTAAAATTTGAAAGTCAGATTGTAATAGTGACAAACTAATATCGTTTTCACATCATGCCCAGCAATTTTCAGCGTTTGTGTGGCATTAATAATACCTTGACATCCGCTTATATTTGCAGGAAGAAAAACCGTCTTTTTTTTGTTTAGAGCTAGTTTGCCAAAACCACATGAGCGGAATTAAGCACTGACAGTGCATCCTAAGATAGCTGAAACATCGATTTTTAAAAATGTACAAAATTATTTTGACGCTTCAAACAAGTCTAAATAATTTGATTCCATTACAAAAATCGCCCGAAATCGGCCGAAAAACCAACCAGCCAGTTCTTCATAAAGGTTTGAACTTTATTCTTCAGATCTTGCTCCAACCGGTCACCTAGCTTGTTATTGAGGATTCATATTTTTTTTTTTATTTGTTAGCGTATTTCGGTTTTCATCCATTTTTTTTTTTTTTTTACAATATAACGCAGATTGCACTATATTGAATAAATTACGATCATATAATTTACAATCACGAATTGCAAGAGTATGGTTTTAAACAATCTACCAAAATATTTTTAAAAAAATATTATAATTATATAGTTATATCTTACTATAATAATATATCGTTTTTAACTTGGTAAAAAATAATGCAATTTCTGAACAATGCAATATTTAGAATACTGTATCGATTGATAACGAGATATTTGAGAACATTTATTTTACATGAAATAATCATTTAAACAGGAATTACTTAGTTAGAGACATATTGGCAAAAGAGAAATACTTTATTTGTAGAATATTTGTAGTAAATGTACTAAACTCAGAACAGAATTGGTTATCGTGTTTCAAACTATTGGTAATGCGCGAACGTAATATATGTTTGATAATTTACTATGAGTAGGCAGGTTGAACTTTACTAGTTCCAATAGATCTATTCTAGTCTACGATCTAAGTTTAACAGTTGGATTGAAAATAAAATGTAGCATGAAGCGAGAAATTCGCTTTCAGTGGAGTGGAGTTGAAAATTAGTTTTATGAAATCCCTTAAAAAAAATTAAATTGATATTTCGTTTCAAATAATAACTATTTTATACCAGAAAATTATAGTTTTAGATTATACAAGATTATACAGCAGTAGAAGCAACAAGGGAGTTAAAAAGCATTTTGGGCTTTAGGAGAAATCTATTTGAGGAAACGGAAATTATTTTGAACAAAGATAATTTTTTTTTTCTTCTATTTGCTTCATCTCTACTTGCGGAGCTGTCATTTCATATGTTCCAACTTTATATTTATAATTCAGTCATAAATATAAAAAAAAAAATTTAAATCTAGTTTCATTTCTTTTATTCAAGTATTAAAAAAAAAGAAAAGAAATTAAACTCCTCCCTTAGGAGTAAACAACTCCCACCTTTGCCAAGGTCAACCCCTCAGTCGGCTGGCAACATAATTAAGAAGGGGAGCCTCCCCTCCAAGATGTAGAATGTATAGGGCGGGGGAGGGATATAAAAGTGTTAAATAGTTACTTCAAAGCTCTTTAGAGCGGTGGATTAATATTCTTTCACCTGGCGGCGATACCCTTCTGCCAATAGCCTCAACAGTCTTCATTGGATGGATGCACTATTCGTTCGGGGAGATATCAAGATTGTGCGAGTTCGATATCAGCCGAGTAATTAGGTCGGTAGAATTTCGTAAGGAATAATATGGAGAACTTACCAACGGAACGTGTTTGACAACGTTTATATTAATTTATACAAAAGGCGAAACTTTTACTGAATAAGAAAAAAGTTAATAAATCTGTCCAATTAGATGATAACAAATATTGGTCAGTGTCATAAAAGCATAAAAAAGTAAAATATTGTATTTTTCCAATTTTAATTACTTGGGTGTTATGGAGGCCGCAACTGTTAATAAGGTGTTTACCAATTAAAACTTATAGCTGATAGATTAAATATATGAAGGAGGTAAATATAAATTGTAACTAATAATAATCATTCATCACTATCACAAAAATATACTTCGAGTAGAAATTAATTTCCGCTCAAGTAGGGCTAGTGAAATTTTAAAAGTTTCCATTTCTTTATTCTTATATACTCTATTTGCAACTGCGTTGCATCACGTCAAATTCGATGCCATTTCATATAAGTAATATAACAGTAGAAATCATTTTCATAAATTTTTCTAAAATATTTATCTTTTCAACAGCATATTACACATCTATGTAAAATTTATTATATTAAATGATACTCCTGGAAAGTCTATTTTAGCGAAAAAGTACCTTTTTCTACCTGTTGGTACTGGATGGTCTGATAACTATTTACAAATTGGAAAGATACTTCTCGATCAGCGAATCTTCTCATGATTTAGAGGTGAGGGGCCTCCTATTGATGGAAAAAGTTGCTGTAATATCGCAGACATTTATCCTCGTATACCTTAAACATGTAATTTCAGCTCCGTTTTTTTTTTTTTCAGCAACTTTTCATTTTCGAGCTAGGCGGTCCACATATACATGCAGACACATAGACACAAATACACACGCGGGCGCGCGCACTCATTCAAATTTGTCGCTGAATATATAAAAATAAAAATATTTTATAATAGTTGAGAAAAAGAAATATTTCCACAACAAGCGCATTTAATCGGGTATGGCATAAGAACCTAATATAGAAAAATAATAATACTAATGTATGATTAATTAATATAGAATGATGAATGAATGAATGAATGAATGAATAAAGCCTTTTATTACAAAAAGTAACAGAATTTAGTTAGCTTTATCAGAAATCAGAATAACGTCATTAGCATACTATGTTTGACCACCATAGCTTACACAGGGCACTATGCAACTTTCAAAAATAATCTTTTTGTTTATAATTTCAAAGTTTCCTTTCATAATAGGCTTGAGGGTCCAATATTTTTTCCATCCTAAAGTGGTTCTCCTCTGGATCTCTTTTGACGTCCTTCAGAGAAAGAAATGAGTTGACCTAAATAAATGTACTCTTCTACATAATTTAATATTGTATTGCTCCAACTGATTTCAGTTTTTTCACTGTTCGTCATCATAACTGTCTTGTCGTAGTTAGGGGCCAGACCTACCTCTATGCAGCATGTTTCCAATTTCTTCAACATCGTGATTATTTCATCAGCTTTATCAGAAATCAGAATAACGTCATCAGCATACTTTAGGTTATTTAATTTAGATCCATTTATGCTTAGTCCTAAATTGTCGATGTCTGCCTTTTGAAATATTCTTTCCAGTAATGATGTAAAGAGTATGGGTGAAAGTGGATCTCCTTGTCTAACTCCCTTGTCTATTTTAAACTTCGGGCCTTTCTTTTCAGTTTCAATGAAAGCTGTGTTATCCTTGTAGAGCTCTTTGATAATTCTGATGTACTTGTGTTCAATTCCCATGTCATCCAGCGCCTTCAGAATTAGGGTTGGAATATCGACACGCGATATATGATGTAAAGAGTATGGGTGAAAATAACGATTCAACTCCAACTCGATTCAACTATTCAACTCCATCTCAAAACGTAAATCTATACGATTAAACCAAAATAATCCTCCCTTTACGTCTTGGAGTAGATACTCTAGGGACGTTCGCCTGTCGGCTTGGTCCTGATTACCTAATTAGATATTTTTTTATTATCCAGTCCAACAATTTTCACAAGCACAACTTTCGCAATGCTATTATCTCAATTATATTTTCTATTTCCGTGCTACGAAATTCCCTGTTGTGCAGCCTCCTCAATTATTCGGTCGATTCATATTTCTTCGGTACAAATTATACTCACAATTCATTATTTTCAAAGAACTTCAAGCACTCTGTCCTAAATTCAGCATAAAGGACCAAATTTCTTATCCATAAAGCTTACAAAAACAATGTAAGTGGCCACGTTTCGCCCCATAAACCAGCAGGAGGTACAACAAATTCAAATAATTTGTCTATAAGTAACTATCAGTTGTCTCGACTTTATGTCTGAGTTATTTTGGACCTGAGTAATTACAAGAATTATCAGTTTTTAACTTTGCCTTTATTATCTTTCGATCTTCATTTTAGTTATTTTATTCCGCAGAAACGTCACTCTATGTACTTATTCAAACGTATTTCCTGGTACTATCAACAATCAGAATAAGAAGTAATAAAAACACATAACTGAAATTCAAAAATTATTTTCGTTCTTATAAATGAAATTGCTTAACTCATTTATATTTTAAATATATATTAACTTATTTTAGTCACTCCTAAAGTGCAATTTCTCAATTAGAATGAACCATAATATTTGAAAATTATAACTTTTCGAAAACGAAACTATGGAATATTTTCGTTTTTACTTTCAATTAACTTTATGTATTCGAAATATATAGTAGAGGAAAGTATTGCGAAAAATTTCGAATCCAAGTTTACAACCGAAATTTAATTTTATTATTTGTAATTTCTTTCGTTATTATTTCATATTCGCTCAGGCTCTAAAGCATGTAATGCTATTCTAAAGTGACATGCTCCGGAATAAATAAAGAATTTATTATTATTATAATTTGGAATGACTCAAGATAGACATATGATAATATGTTGATATAATGTGATGTAATATTCGGAGGAGAATCCAAGGGGTAGCAAAGGGGACGACATCCGGGGGCCTTACTGCTTTGGAGCCTCGCGCCATTAAAACAATTAAATAAAAGGCTAATACATTTTAGACAGATTAATAGTTTTAGGGTGCCCCAAACTCCCTCTTTCTCTTGGGAGTATTCCATACCTCCGAACTCACCGACAATCCTCCGCCCTAACCAGGTCCATGTAAGGTCTGGCTACTGGTAATATCCGCTACTGGTAATATTATTATACAAATAAGAAGATAATAAATTAGGAAACTATTATTCCATTCATTTTCCTTTCCCATATTTTTCTAATTACAACCTTTAAATGGATTTATTATAAAGCTCTAAAATAATAATAATAATAATAATAACAATAACCAAGGTTATTGGTTGGAAAAATACCCTGAAATAAACGTAACAGCCCAAAGACTAGCAGATCAGACACGAGTAATTATGAAGGGACAATTCCTTAGTCAGGAAGAACTCCAAATAATTAAAAATGATGTTGGAATACGAATTACCAGAGAATCAGATGATATGTCAGAGGTAACAATTGGAAGAATCTTACCCGAGATAGCTCACAAACAGTCGATACCTGCAGACAGGAGTATGCTGTATGGAGAGATTAATCACGAAGCTCAACTTAAAGGGAACTTGGAAGATGCATTATTTTCTGAACATATGAAATGGAATGGAATTCCGATGGAAGAGAGACCTGTGCTGTCCCGTTTACCTTATAGAATACAGAGTTTGAAAATAGTCAAAGCTACGAACAAGATACTGGAAAAACATGCTGAATTTATTAAAACCGTGTGTGATTTGAAGCATTGGATCTACATATCTGCTAAAACTGTAGTAATTCACCTAGGTTTGAAGGTAAAAGAGAGAGATGTGTTGAAGAAGTGTCAAACCAAGGAGTCTATGCGGAGATAAGGAGAAGAAGACTGGAAGGGAAAATAACTGAACTACGAAGGCGAATCGGAATAATAACAAACTACGTCCGAGATCCTACTAAAGCTTCAAAAAAACAAAAAGGAAAGATAGATGAAATTGTGGTCCTTCATCTTGGTACTGCCATTCTTGAAACTGAACTCAATAGAACTCTCCAGCTCTATGCTGACAAACTCAAGCAAAAGCTAGCAGTATATGCCAACAGAATACGAAGATATACAGCAGCAGCTCTTCGCAGAGAAAACAATAAGACTTATGAAACAGACCAGCGTCGGTTTTATAAAAAAATAAGCGGCGAAAGACTAAATCTGAATACCTTCGATATATAGCATGGAGTTATTTTGGAAAGAATTATGGGAGCAACCAGCATATCATGATGCAAATGCTACATGGTTGCCCGAAATAAGGGATGCACTTGAAAAAACACCTTTGATGCTTCCACTGATCATTACCACAGAGGACGTAGCTGAAGCCGCTAAGAGGATGCATAATTGGAAGTGTCCAGGAAGAGACAAAATACAGGCTTATTGGCTTAAGCAATTCAGTAATATACAAATTACATGATGCCAAAGGAAGAAGGACCTAGTCTAGAACCTAAAGACTTTTTTTTTTTTTTTTTCCGGATCCCTCAAACAAAAGAAAAAACATAAAATTAGTAACATTATCACATCATGCAAATAAAACTATGATTCAGAATACATACATTACCTTATTCTACCTGTGAGCATTTGAAGGTGGATCATCTATATACATACCAGGGATTATCTTTTCCTATTAGGATTTCTCTAATGAATCGGAGGTGAGGGGCCTCCTCGTGACGAACCTAAAGACTTCAGACCTATAAGCTGTCTAAATACTACATATAAACTCCTGACATCAATAATTGCTTCGAAAATGAGTAATCATTCGATAAACAACGATCTCTTACCACCAGAGCAATTGGGATGTAGGAAAGGAGCCAGAGGCTGCAAGGAACTTTTAATGATGGACACATTTATTGCCAATCAAGCATGCAAAACACAGCGGAATTTGTCAATGGCTTGGATTGACTACAAAAAAGCATATGACACTGTACCACACAGTTGGTTAATCCAAGTACTAGAACTGTACAAAGTCCACCCGAGCATAATAAAACTTCTGAAGAAGCTTATGGAAACATGGAGCACTAGGCTGACAGTGGACAGAAGTCACTCAGGCTACAATACCGGAATCATAAAAATTTGTCGAGGAATTTATCAAGGAGATTCGCTCAGTCCTTCATGGTTTTGCTTAGCCCTAGCACCTCTAAGCCAAATCCTCAGAAACAACAAGATTGGATATCAATTAAAGATTGGAGACAACAGATCCATTATCAGCCATAGTCTTCATATGGATGACTTGAAGTTGTAAGCAAGAAATAGGGAGCAGTTGCAAAGCATGATGGAAGTTGTATCATCATTCAGTAACTCAATCTGTATGTCTTTCGGTCTCGAAAAGTGCGATGTGGTGAATGCGCTAAGAGGAAAAGTAAATGAAAGCAGTTCTTTGCAACTTAGATCAGGAGCTACTATAAGGCATCAGTCTCTAGGAGTATTCTACAAATACTTGGGTTTAAAACAAGTCATTAAAATAGCCAGGAAAGAGGTGCTCAGCGAGATAACTTGTAAGTTTAAGAAAAGGCTGCAGCAGGTTCTGAGTAGTCATCTTACGGGTAAAAATAAAATCCATGCCATTAATACATGGGCGATTCCATTGGTAGCTTATAGTTTTGGTATAATAAGCTGGTCAACTAACAAACTTCAAGAAATGGATCGTCTGGTGCGCACAATGATGACCAGTGTTAGAGTTCATCACCCAAAGGCGTCTATGGCTAGACTTTATTTGCCCAGAAAGGAAGGTGGTCGTGGTCTTATCTCTATCGAGGACTCATGTTGGAAACAAGAAAACTCTATGAAGGAGTATTTTAGGGAAAGTTCGTCTGTAATCATAGCTATGATGAGAGAGATGGATGAAGATTACACAGCCCTCAATCTCAGAGATCCAACGCTACATGACATTGGAAGTGAGGATCATTTAAAAAATATATGGAAGGAAAAGGAACTGCATGGTAGGTTCTACCATCAGCTGTATGAACCGGAAATCGATAACGAATGCTCAGTTGAGTGGTTGAAGACGGGCCAAATTTTTGGTGAAACAGAAGGTTTTTACATGGCAATTCAAGACCAAGTTATTGCAACTAGGGCTTATAGGCGACATATCCTAAAGGACAACGTCGTTACAGATAAATGTCGCCTTTGCTTAAAGGCTCACGAATCAATCCAGCATGTTACAAATGGATGTGAATCTTTGGCTGGAACAGACCATTTATGATGAGGCACAATAATGTGGCAAAAATATTTCACCAAAACATATGCAGAAAATTGGGGTTATCGGACAATGATAAGGTCCAATACTATCGCTATACTCCAGATAAACTAATTGAAAATGCATATATAAAAGTTTACTGGGATGAGCAAATTATTACAGACCACAGAGTAATACATAACCAACCAGATATTCTGATTATACACAAAAAAGATACAATGGCCAGAATAATAGACATAGCTGTCCCAAATGACTCCATCTTACTCACTACAAGGGCTGAAAAAATAATAAAGTACCAGGAGCTTGCCTTAGAACTAAAAACACTATATTACCTAGATAAAGTAATAATAAATCCAATAATTATATCCTCAAATGGTCTCATATTAAAAAGCACTAAAGAGGGTATAGAAGAACTTGGCCTTGATCTTCAGTGCTTGAAAGTAGCTCAAAAAGCAGTCCTGCTTGATACTTGCAGGATTGTGAGAAAATTTTTAAACAAATAAGTTACATTATATCATCTACCTTTCCTTGAAGTGTTTTCCGGAAAGAAGATGTTAATCCAGGACACTGAGAAGAATAAATGTAATAAAAAATAATAATAATATATGGCTCATCCCATCCATACGATACCGTCAGATCAATTAAGAATTTGAAAGTACTGGAGGAAGGGCAGAAAGCAATTCTCCTTAGTACAGCAAGCATCGTCAGGAAGTTTTTAAATATAGTTTAAAATTTGAACCTAACCTTTGACATTGGTCCGGCTAGGTGAATGTTTCTGGCAATAGCCAAGATTGTAAGAAATAAAAATAATAATAGTAATAAAGAAATAGGAAAATAACAAAAATGTAAAAAGGCGCAACACTGAAAATGTCAGTAAAATTTTAGATTGAAAAGTAACTTGGCGGATTAAATAATCTTGCTTATGTAAGCGCAACGTCCCACGTGGGAAGAGATTGCAGCAATAATTCATTCATTGAATTAAATAATGACTAGCTGATTATTCGTAAATCTTGGTTCTAACGTAAATATATGTGCATTGGTATGTCACTTTTACGTACGCAAGGCTGTTCTTCGTCATATTGAGGATAACTGACGTTTTCAAAACCTCTTCTGAAAACTTAAAACATGAATAGTGGTTCAAAAAAAAAAAGTAGATATCATGTGCAATAGGATATAAATAGTATAACTAAATTTAAATATGTTATGATTGTGATTTCGTATTCTACGAGTGTTGAGACCATATCGAAATATGAATATTTTGTTAATATTTTTAAAGTATTGTTTTGTTTTTATAAAAAAGAAACAATTAATTTAATTTCTTTAAATTGTAATTATACCAATCATGTATATTTAAAATTAAGGAAGTTTTACAATAATGACCCTTTTGTTATTAGTTTATACCATTAAGTTTAAAGCGGTACTGTAAGTACGTGAATGCCGTGTATTCGGTGCAGCCAGTAAGCTCTTGGATACTGCTATTGCCTAACAGTTTGTTTACGCAGGCTCTCCCCAGTACGACACTCTGCTTGTTTCACTGGAATAAAAAGCATAACGTGCGTGATTGAGACCATTATGTGCATGGACGAACAATTTTCATTTTCTTTATTTTTTTTTACTAAGTTCTCCCGCTAGAACCTGCACTTCGCCATGCCTCAAGGGCCATTCAAGTTCATTTCACCGAATGAAGAGGCGCAGTAACTTCGTTAATGAAGAACTGTTCTTTCCTTCATCACGGGACTCACTCTCCACGCTGTGAAGTTCTAGCCGGCCATCAGTGAGTTCATAACTCCCTACTTATTTTATCTCACTATTATTTATTTTATTTTTTTAAGCGGTTTTTTGTTACGGTCTGTAAATTTATCTTTACCTTTAAAATGATGCATCATCAATTCCATTAATTTTATCTATTTTATTTCCCTTACTTATGTATAGAAAAACATTATATTTACATATTTAACTAAACTTGCAGCTTATTTTTTTGTGCGTTTATCCCCTTCTTCCTTTCTCGCCATTAATTGTGAAATATTCATAAATTAAATTTTAGTTTTATTAATCATCCGTTTAAGTTATTTTTTTTTTACATTTTATATTCATTAATGGTCGGAAAATCCAACCTACCCTTATACTAAAGGCACATATTTACTCTGGCGATAGAAAAAGTTCTATTGAACCACTCAGATCAGATAACAACCAGAATAATATTCTTAAAATCAAATTGAATATTAGATGGTAGTTTTTTTTTCTTTTTTTATCCTTCGTTTATTGCAAGTTGATTTCAAATGCAATACGATAGAATCTGTGTAAACTTCCTTTCATTAACCGAGGGTATTCCAAGGTCATTGATATTAAAATGTCCGCTGTGTTCAGAGGGTTCACATTCCGGCTTTTGCTTCCACTAATTTGTAAAGAATGGGGAGGAATCATTCTGCTGGTTCAGGAATAAGGAGAAATAGGTTTAGACTGCAGTCAAGATCCCTTACCTCGGCGAGCACGTCGACCAAGGGGACAAAGCCTTGCCACCTCCCAGGCCTTGGTGGAGGGCGATGTCCCTGAATAGAGGTTTGGCACAGGCCTTCAGCACATCAAAGAATTTGATGTGTCTCTGACCGATGTATTCTGGCACTGATGATAGCTGGAGTTCTCCATAAATGGCTGCAGTTCCCGCTCCTTGGAGTGACGATCCGCCGAACAACGGTGTTCTGGAAGCTCTGCAGTCTCTTTAACGTAGTCTCGTACATGTGATCGAGCAGCGGTGCACCGTAGAGTATAGTTGGTGTGATGGAAGCCTTATAGATCTGCATCTTCAGCCGCAGTGAGACATCTCTCTGTAAACAAGAGATATTATATAACAATGTGTACATATGTGTATATATATATATATATATATATATATATATATATATATATATATATATATATATTGTAGCTGTGAGACCTATGAAGCTTTAACAGGGTTCTTGAGAACGCTACAATTAGGACCGTCCATGCCCGGTGAAGAGTCGTACCTGCTAGAGGTGGCCTTACTACAACTAAACACGACGGATCTAGATTGCGAAGTCGATAAATATCTCTCAAGCCAAGGTGGAACAGCGTAGGTTTCGGGTGTAATGGGTAGTAGTCAACTTTGCGGGTAGTAGTCAACTCTGTATACCAGGCGACCTCCAGATTCTGCCACAGCCACAGATGACTTCATCATCCCTTATCAATGGGTAATTAAACCCAAAATGCTAGAATAGATATATTCTGGAGTCATGATAACCTATACATCAGTCACATGGTGGCCGAAAACAACGGAAAGAGCCGTACTAATGAAGCTTGAAAGAGTTCATAGAATGGCATACCAAGGCTTGGCAGGAGCAGTTAAAACATGATCCACAGCAGCCATGGAGGTAATGCTTTTCATGGCATTCTTGTCTATTTGAATACAAAATGGGGTTCTAACAAATGCAATTAGACTACAGTATACCTGAAATTATAGCCCAGGAAACTTCTTGGAAATTATTGCGCCAAAATCCTAAAGTAGTTAGCTAATGCGGACCACGGGACGCGAAGGATTCGAAGGCAATGAGATAGTTGAGGCTCTAGCAAGGAAGGGCTAAAAAACAATTTTAATTAGCCTTGAACCATACTGCAGCATATCCACTTGTTTCAACAGGAGTGAAATGGACTCCGGGGAATCAAAGGATCAAGAAACATATTGGAAATTAAAACAATGAATGAGATAACCCAAACTCTTCATGAATCTGTCAGAAAGATTTTATCTAAATTTGGCAAGAATGAGTTGAATAATAATAATAATGGCCTTACGGGTCATTCTCCACTAAAATACTATCTCTTAAAGATAAAATACTGTATCTCGATTATTTCGACAATAATTTTGATACCTACATCCGATGTCAGTGTCAATTTCAAAGGTTCAATATTTACTGGTATCTAGAGAAAATGCTTGGTAATCGTGAAAAATATCATACCAAATAAATTATTGTCGAACTTTTTTTTTAATATAACTACTAGTGGTGACTCTGACACAATGAGGTTAATAAAAAGAAAATGGATGCGGTGAATATTGACATAAAGCACGGCGCGCACTAGAGGCCGGCCCGGACCGCCCCAAACCGCTCCGACCTTTTTAATAAGTCCGTTCCTATATTTATAACGTTACCCCGGACCGGCCCAGACCGCGCTTTTCCAACTAATCCTGCAACCGGCCTATTTTCTCCAAAAAGGGACAGACGAAAAGGCCGGTCGGGTGATTATACCGGAAGAAGCTCTCTCATATATATAAAACAATAATTAAAAATTCTATTCCAAGAATTTGGCTTAATAACTACTACCCTATGACCTGAAATCAGTAAATACTTACTTACGTAATTTGTCAATTCAAAATATTTACTATCTCGTACAGTTCAACTACGGGAATAAAACGCAAAGCAATCTTTCAGTGAACAGTTTATTTTTATTAAAACTCAATAATGGAGTTATTAAAAAGTAATGAATTAAAAAATTACAAGGCGCATAAAATTTACAAAAGGTGAAGAACCACTTCGTTGTGAATAATAAATCGTTTCTTGTTTAATTTGTGGAATTAATATTGGGTAATGTTTAAATCAGTGTCACGTCATTGTTTATGATAGCCGAGAGCATCCGATCTAGCCCGATCTCACTCTATAACATTAATAGGAGTGGGCATTGTTAATGTTATTAATTGTTTGTTAAACTGTTATATTACACACGTAAGCGATACCACCAATATATCGAATAAAAGTATCGAAACAAATATCGAACGGAAAGTATCGATACCACAGAATATCGGAAGTACCGAGAGCCACTGTTGTGCTCATAGATTATAGAATAACATCTTATCCCCTCCTCCTCCCTCTCATAGCCCAAACTCAGCCTTCGGTCTCTATAGGATTAATTAATCTTATTTATTTTAAATATCCCTAACTTATTTATTTTATAACATAAAAAATGCAGTTAGTGCAGCTTTGTCAACAGGCAAACTCGACAAGCAGATAAAATAGATTTTGTATATTTTATCAACTATAATTAAATAACACCTATACTGTATCAATGACTACAAGTGATAATTGCTCTGTTGTTTTTAAATTTATTGGCTTTCTTCTTATTAATAGAAATTTTGTGATTGTTATTATTAGTGCTTCAAATTTGTTATTACACTAATTAGTTTTTTATTGAGGCTTAGGTAATAAATCAAATAAACTAATGGCACTGATTGGTAACAAAAATTTATTGTCATTTGAAATAAATGATTTTGGTTAATTTGTTCACAAATTCTTTTTTTATATTTTCGTTTAAATCTCTGACGTATTATTATTATTATAGAATAGTAAATTTTACTTACGCTTTCAATTAACCACTGAATATCATTGTTTTCCATCCCATCAACAAAACGGTTTTGGAATTCTTAAGACTTACATTCCGTGTACATACACTCTCAATTGCACTAAAAACAGATCGGCATTTTTACTCTTGATTTCGATGTGATTATTTTGTCGCACATTCCACTGATTTTAATAACATCAGGTTGAAATAGACTACTATTGGTATCAAATTTTTCAATTAAATTCTAAACATAAAATAGAAAATTACCATAAAATATTCTTCGCATTTAATTGTGGTTTAGAGTTTTCGTGCAATACATCAGGTTTATACTTAAACACTACAGAGGTTAAAATTAAAAGAATAGTTACTAAAATAATTGAAAATTATTCAATAATTATAATAAATAATAAATCAATTACGTCCGATACTAATTTTGAAAATAATGGCTCTATCTGTGACAAGTTTTCAACTTTTTCTTTATATATAATTCAATTGAGCTTCAGATCGTTCTAAAATTCAATCATTTCGTTTTAAAAAATCTTATCACTTAAAAATTTACTATTTCTGGATCTATTTTTATATTATATTGTACATCTTTTAATATAAAAACATTATTTGTGGTCAAAAAATCACCGCTGTAACCGTAAAAAAAAAAATGAAAGAAATTAATATTAAATGTTAGAGTGGCCAAATTTTTTGAAATGCATAATTAAATTATGGAACATTCTGATAGGTCTATTGAATCGTATGTAATTAGAACAGTATTACTACAGGATGAAAATATATGTTTTTACTATGATAGTGTTAATAGCGATGGTGTAAAAATGTTATATTAATTATTTCTTGATCACAAATAGTGAATTTATCAATTCTCACAAAATGGATCCACAAATAACAAAAAATTAGATAAAATATGATATTATAATTTGCTTTCGAATGTTAAGAATCGATGAGCTAATTTTCTTGACGATATAACAACAAATCACCCGAAACGTGACTTTTTTTTACCCTATTTCAACTTGCCCTACAGACCTGATGGGGCCAGGTTAATCTTTGCTTTTTTCTGTTTTTTTTTTCCTTCCCATCACGTGTGTGCTGGTTAGGTATACAGCGTTCCGTCACGGAAAATTGAGGTTGGGAAAGGAAAAAAATAAAATTGGATTCGTTAAAAAAATAAAAAGAACTAAAAAAAAAGAATATCCTAATAAAATGTAAAATGCAAATATTAAAAATTGAGATTATTATAATTTTTTTTTTTTAGGGGGAGAGGAATTTATTAAAAAAGAAAAATAAGTGTAAATTTTGAGGAGTCAATAAACATTGCTTGTTACAAACTATTTTTCATTAAGTTTATCGAAATATTATTTTTATGATAATGTAAATATTGATGACATTTATGCCAATGAAAAAATAAAATTTTAAAAATCAGTCTTTTCAATAACTCATTTCTTTTCTTCAAAATTCTCAAGAACATAAAGCTAAACTAATAACCTCCTTTTTTGACGTTGGTTACAAATAAGTTTAAAAGAACAATAGACTTACAAATGTTTCATTCAATTAAAACAAAAAAGTTGCCTATGAATTAAAAGCATTAAATTATTATAATATAGGAATTATTTTAAAGTTGGTATTGCTTTAAATATTTAAAAATACGGTTGACCAACATATTAATAAAAATTACATTCCATCTGAGATACAGTTTACAAATAATTTTAAGATTATATAATTTCTATTCTCTTCATAGGCATATTTAGAGAAATATTTATAATTTATAATTTTTTCAAAATTCTAAACAATTGAATAAAATTACACAGTAAAATTCTGAATATTACGATTTCTTTAGCTTGCCTATTCATGGTGGTCGAGGTAGTCAAAACCTGAATACTCGAAAGCTATTTTTGTTTGTTATTTCTCCAACGAATGGTTTCGTTTCCTTTTTACTTCCTTGTACGAAGTAAAGGAAGTATTGTAATTGCGAAAATTTTCGGTTTTCAGATTTCAACGGAAATATCCATTTTGACCATCCCTGAATCCATTTTGACTAATTCCGCACGTACTCAAAAGCGGTTAGCCGTAGAAAATTAAAATTTTGAATTTAGGGTTCTTGAGAAATCTAGTTGTGAACCTCCCTTTTTAGTCACTATATCATTACCGGAAGTGGTACTTTGCTTGAAGGTCATTATTGATTTTCATCAAAAATTATATTAAAATATAATGCAAAACTTCTCAAATTAGTTATATAAGACTTACATTTCAATGTAAATAATATAATAAATTTTGGCAGACAACATAACATTGGCAGACCAAACATCTCAAATTTGGTAAATAGGACTTTATATAGATATGAATGTATTTACTAAATGTTTGTTAAAATTGGTGAGCCGAAAAGGATACTACTTTAAGATCATAATAAACTTACATCAAAAATTATATTAAAATTAAATACAGAAATCATATGTTTCGCTAATAAAGGTTACAAACGCAATTTGGTTTCCAATCCAATTAAACATTTTTATTACTGGTTTTAAGTGTTAAAATTTAGTGTAAAATACTGGTTTTACTCTCCATTTGTGAGATGAACAAGTCTGCCGCAGGAGAATAAGATATATGTTTTAAGTGGGTTTTCCCGCTTAAAATGTCGAAACTGTCCATTTCCAATTCTTTGTAGAGTGATATTGAAAGGTTTAATGTTGTCACAGAACATGAAGAAATCTCTTGGAAACTAGTTACTTCGTGAAAGAAAACGACATATAATAACGGAATGAGACCTCCAGAAACAAAAGTGTGCGTGTGCGTGTGCTTGTGCATATGCCTGTGCGTGTCAATAAATGGATGTCGTGATGCCGATTGTCGTTTTTGAGATACTGCAATTTTCGGAAACTAGTAACCAAATTCAGGATCACTTTTTGAGTCACCGATTTATAGTTTAATAGGCGTGCAAGGAAGTCATGAGTTGTCCATATCAGATATTTTAACTCTAACTTTCGTGTTTTTTTTTATTTCTTTATCCTTCGCCTGAAGAGAAATATCATATAAAAAGACGAAGTAAGAATAAATGTCAGTATTCTGAGTTTAAATTGTTGCAATGATTTCAATAAACTGTTACTTGATCAGTCAAAGAATCATTTGATTTTTTAAACTCGCATGGAGAATGAGTGCACGATGTGTCCATCGCCGATTTTGATCAAAAGTTTTCAGGTGTTTCTACTTTGAAAAAAAGCTGACACATATCCAATCGTTTCGTTCTTATTTTACATCTCGAGTTTGAAAAATGATATCGACATACTTTTTCAGTAAAACAATTTTGATTTTGATTCAACAAAAATATAAACATAAAAAAATAATTGTTTTTTGATTAATTGCATTTAAAATATTGTGTTAAGTGCTTAAATTATTATGTAGACAAATCTTATAGATTTTATTGCACCAAAAATGATGGCAGATTTTGATTAAGCACATCAAAATACCTTACTGTCCAAAAGATCGTCAAAAACAAAATTTTTTTCTGCTCCAAGGGTGCTCAAAATCTGTAAAAGCCGCAAAATTACTGGTATATTACTATATCTGATATCGACATTCTTGGACTCGTTAGAAAGAGGAGAGTTTCTTCTTTCCATTCATACGAATATAAACGACTATTGCATTATGTCAGTATGCCTATGTAAAAAATATTGACATATTTTTCTTTGGGGATAACGTTGGTTCTAAAGCAAGTTTAAATACCACGGTTAAAGAAAATCACGTTGCTTATGAACCTTTAACGATGTCCCAAATTTGACTTAAATCAAATTTGAACGACTTTGAGAAAAAAAAAAAATCATCGAAAAAAATTCTATACAAATTTGAAGTTATTTTGAATTTAGACATTTTTATACGTATATTGTGACCCATCTTTCTAAAAATAACTAGCTTAGGAGAGGATAGAGGTCCTTATTTCAAAAATAGTCAGTTGATACAGGCTTCGATAGATCCTGGCTAGTAGGGGATGGGATTGAGTGCACATGGGAATCTAGGATTTTTTCTAGGGGGAGGGGAGGGACAAGCTTAATTTTTCGTCCCTTCTTTCATCCCACCTCCCCAATAAAAAATTCAACTGTTTTATAATTGTATTTTAGGTAATACATTTTATTAAATTTTTATTATTAATAAATATTTAAAAATAAATTTCATATTATAGCATTAATACATTTTATTCACTGAATTAAGGTCTAAACAAACAAACAAAAAACAATCAAACAAACAGAAATACAAAAAATAGAATATTAAATTGATGAACATGAATAAATAATACCATTAAAATTTCACTTTCCTATGTTTTTTTGCTGTAAAAATGTATATGATCTCTTAGTTTGTGGGAGCAGCTCGTTTATACTTAGATTTGTTAACCTTTTTTGAGCAATCATGCTCCTCAAATAGCTGTTAATCAGTTTCAGCTTGCTCAAACTCCTTTCTCCAGTAGAAAGAGAAACTGGGATGTTAAGGAATATTCTTAAGGTTGAAGTAATGTCGCCATACACCTCTTCCAGACTACTTTTATAAATTAAACTTATTGTGTAAACTTATATGAACATCTGCCGCCCTAGATTGGTTGATATCAAATTTTAAAGGTCAACGAAATCGTCATTTTCGTCACTTTTTCAGATTTTCTATTGAGAGTAAATTACGAATATTTTGTGTGAATCTTGTAGGAAAATCAATGCTCTACAAGATTGTAATGCATTTTTCACTTAATACGACTTAGAAATAGTTATTAAGGCGAATATCTAAATGTTTGCGCTTTATTGAAAGTTTGCATATGTTTACGGTCCCTTGTCTCAGTAGCTATTTGGAATTTTAAAATATATTAAACATAAATCTTGCAGATAATTTAAAGTTCTTTAAAATTGGTTGTTACAAAGTTTTACCTAAAATTCACTGGAAGCGAGTTACTAAGGAACTGAAATAACTTTCTCTAAAATGGTTTCTTGTCGTTTGTTGAGAGTAATTATAAATATTTTGTATTGACATTTTGCAGATGTTTATGGTTCCGTATCTCGGTAGCTATTCCGAATTTTTAAAAAAATATTATAGATAAAACTTGCAGGAAATTTCAAATTGCTTATTTCAAGTTTTACCTAAAATGCACTGAAAGCGAGTTACTAATATACCAAATCTGAGGCCAGTTTTGAATAAAAAAATCTGTTAATTTGTTATTATTTTAGTTTTCATTACATATAAATTAATTGACCCTTCAGATCGCTCTAAAATTCAATTTTTCGTTTTAAGAAATTGGACCACTCCAAAATTTACCGTTTTTGGATCTGTTTTTATATTACTCATAACACTTTGAACGGCCTTAAATATTCAAATTAAATTAAATTTACTATGACATCCCAAGCTAGGCTGGGGTCTTAACCCTGTACATATTATTTTATAGAAATATTATTTGTGATAAAAAAATAGTAAATATTACACTTTTACGCCACCGCTGTAAATATTATTGTAGTAGAAAATGAATAAAAACAACATAATTTAAATATTGGTGAGACAAATTTTTTTGAAATGATATAATTAAATTAAGTGTTCTTGTGTAATTAGCACATTATTATTATAAGATGAAAATATATTTTTTTACTTCGATAATTTTTATAGCGGTGGTGTAAAAGTTTAATATTTATAATTTGTATTTACTAGGTTCTCTGGTTAGAGTATAGGACATGAATTGGTACTAAAATCAAACTTTGAAAATATTGAGCTTTTCATTTATAATATTTTAATTATTACGAATGCAGAATAATTCAAAGATCATGCGCATCTTATAATCTGAATATTTAAATATAATTACAGTTTCATCCTAATAATAAAAATTTAATACTTGGCGTAATTTAGTTTTAACTTCATACCATGAATACTTATATCAATAATAATAATAATAATTATCAATGTTACAATTAAAATAATTACCAATGATATATGAAAATACGATATCCACACTATATAATTATATTTAATTTTAAAAAATCTTAAGAAAAGGTATTCTGATCCCGTATTTACTATATATAGAATCAGGCGTGCTGCAAGATAAGCGAATATTTATGTAATATCTGCTGAGATATTTCCGCCGCCGCCATGACAGTTGACGCGCTGTTGCCAAGTCTACTGCTCGCTCGATCTCCCGCCTGTGGAATTTTCTTCCCTGTACAGACCTATATAGACACATATATCCTTATCCGTGCACAGATACGGATAAGGATATAAAAATATATTGTTCTTGTGCACAGAAAATATTTAATTAGGTATATCAAGCACCTAAAGTTATGATAAATAAGTACTGTGAACTGTCTTTAAAGATAATTAACATAGAATACAAATTGTTTTCAGACAACAAATCTCAGATTAATTCAGATAATGAACAATGCGTAAGTATTTATTTTTATGGATAAAGTAAAATATATATATATATATATATATATATATATATATATTCCTTCAGCAAAATCGAATTTACTAATAATGACTACTTGATAAGAAATACAAAACTCATATGCAACAGTAATCATTATAACATTTTTGTTAAAATCATAATTTGTTTAAGACATTCCAAAAAAAAATGCATAGATATAATGCAATGATATACAGATAGTTCTCTTCATGCTACAGAGTATTAAAAAAAAAAATAATACGCAGAGAAATACCTGTACGGTTCTAAGAGAGGAGAGTGGAGAACTGTGAGCATCGCCATAACGAAGTTTCTAACGGCCATAGGCATCTCTAGTTGACGTTGAAACAGTATTACACAAATAAAGAGGCTCACCGAAGTGGCTTCACTATCCTGGCCATTAGGACCGGATAATTGTAAAGTGTATGCATTGCTGTTATTTGACTTTCTTGGAAAATTAGAAGCCTTTCAAAATGTTTTTATTCACTAACTAAAAACGTTTATAATCTATGATCTTGAATTATTACATATCTATGTTAACCTATACATATGTAATAATTTAAATGACCAATTATTGTGATAGGGTAGTGCAATACAGTTCTTCCTGCAAGATCACCCGACGCCCATGTGCGCATAATGAGTAAGTCTCAGCACACATTCCAATACATTCCTAGGCACTGCCCCTGAGCAATAAAGAAAAAATAAGTTTAAAAGAGTAGCATCTCCTCATTTACCCAGAATTGTACCCGCGCACACTTAAGCTGGGTACGCACTTGTAAAAAACTACCGTCCCGTTCCTCCGAACCGAACAAATCCCAGGATCGGGGCGGCAAAACTTCAAACAAATGATGTTCGGAGGAACGGATCGCTCCGTTGGCGGTTTTTCACCGTCGCATCAAAGAAATGTTCGGAACGGGGTGAGACTTCGTGAAAGGGATCAAAGGTGCACCGTTCCGTTCCTCTTTTTCGAATTCCCTTCTCTCGCGAGTCGTCTCCCTTCTCTCGTATATTCCGTGAATTTTCATTACTTTATCGGTTTGTGTTTGGGCATGGTTGGTTACTTCTCCGTGATAGGAAATGCTTTTTTTCGGAGTGGAAAAAAAATTAAATCAACGCGGCTATTGACACTTGCTGCTGGACTTGTCATGATTGATTCTGGGGCGAGAACTTAACCACAACTTCAGAAGAACGCTCGATTCTCCCGATGGCCTTTCTGTATCCAATTCGTACGCCGTCTTGTTCTTCGATACCATGGTACGGTACGGTGGAACGGAACGGCAGTTTGTTACAAGTGCGTACTCAGCTTTAACCGATTGTGTACTCACAGTTACCAGAGGGACGGGAAACGGATTCGCAATTTGTTGATTTATGATTATACCCAAATAACGGCTGCTATGATTGAAAAGATTTTTTAACCTAAGAACCTAGACTAAATATGAAAATTTTGACAGTTTAATTATATGAAAATTACGATGTTATTACATTTTTTTCCTAGAAAAGTATGGCAGAATAAAAGTGAAATGGTTTCAGTTTTGACTGTTTTATATGTAACAGAAAATTAAATTTATTGATTGTTTCAGAACGTTATTTTGGTAAAATAAACAACACCACAGTCGATCAAGAAGTTTTTTTTATGTTAAAAATCATTCGTCCGTGCTATGTCAGCCTAAAATTCTGAATAAACCAGTAAATTAAATAAGTACTTAAATATGTACAGAAATATACTTAATCACAATTCTAAGCCTACCCTATTAATACAATCACTCAGAGAAATGCCAAAAATGTTAACATAACTCTAAGACTAATTTAAACAAACTTAATAAACATAAAAAAATAATATATAAATTAGGTTATATTAACTTTATAAATACAGTAGACACTTATCATTGGATCAAGTTCGATATACTCATCGCTGTCAAGTTATAAAATACTATATAAAACAATAGTATGTTATTTGTGAGACAATGGTAGCTCTAACCTAATGTTGTGGGACATGGCAGCAAAATATAAAAATAAATAAATAATTAGGAAACAATTGAGTATAAGAAAAAATATAATGTTTCCTTCGATACATTCTTATGTTTTTATTTTATTTTATAATTTTTATGGTTTTGATATACCCGTTTCTCTAAAATTGATTCCACGAATTTTCATTAAACAAACAAAGCTTTGTTACGATTCATGCTACTAGACATTTAAAATTGAAGAAAAAACATGCTATTGTTAATTTATAAACAATTGCCAAAAGCATGAACAGCCAATACATTTCATACCGATTTGTTCTATTGTCCAATCCGTTTCACAATAATGTAACGAATCTAGAGTTCAGAAAAACAAATGTGACATGAATCACGTAAAAAAGTAAAAATAAAATATGTTTCTTAATGTGAGATAAACAAGTTTTAACGAAATTTTTTGTATTCAAAATAATACCCGTTAATTTCAATACGTAATATGTAATTTATAATAATGTAATTTCAATATGTAAGAAATTATTCGCTTTGAATCAATAAATTCTTTAAATGAAACTTTTATGTCATTTTCACTTAGGAATATTTTATACTTTTTCTAAATGCGTCAAGCGCTCAGAAAAAATGGTAGTTCTTATATTTAAGCTTTAAACATTTAAATTGAATCTCGTGAACAAAAACGATTAAAGGTAAAAAAAAATGGACTCTTGATTCTCAGCTTCGAATCCTTTTTTTTTTCTTAACCTGAATTTTAAAAGTTTTGTAAAGTAATGTACAAGATCAACATCCTTTTACTGTATCTTAGATACTGTCCTCCATGGTGATGGGGCTCGCCTCTATATTGAAACTGTTCTTAATCTTAATATTAAAACTACCTTAAAACTCTACCTTGCCATCGCCGAGGAGCCGGCGGAAATATGAGGCAATAAAATTGTGGGTTTGGTAGATATTTTAGTGAATCATAAAATTGTATGGCTCTTCTCTTTATGATCATCTACTGCTGGTAAGTTCAATAATTCGTACAGTTTTTCTACCTTTTCTTTTTCAAAAAACCGTTTTTCTAGTATGTTTTCTAAAATAGCATTTTGAAATTGCTGCAGTCTCTTTCTTGTATTCACTGATATATGTGACGGTAATGGAGCACTGTACAGGAGAGAGGGCTGTAGAATACTTTTATAAATTAGCAGTTCTAATCTGAGGCTGAGATTTGGGGTGGTTATGATTTTTGTCTGACATTTCATAATTTTTTTGAGCATTAAATTTTAGATACCAATCAAGTTTTATGCCCAAATGTACCAAGCTTTTTGAAATTATGTTATATGAATTTCCGAATAGAAATTTAATTTTGACGGGTAGTCTCTTTTTATTATGTTAGAAGGAAAAGATGATGCAGCCGGTTTTAGATTTGTTAACTTGTATTTTTAACAATTCCAGCCCATTTTGTGTAATCTTACAAGCCTGTTCAGCTTGCTTCAGTGCTTTGAAGGACTCATACTACTATTTTATAAATATATATATATATATATATATATATATATATATATATATATATATATATATATATATATCAATGTCATCTGCATATGCCAGTACAGATGCTTTGCATAAGTGCAAATCCCATCTATAATTTAAAAATATTTAAATACAAGGTATCCAATTTATTCTTTTTTCTATCTTTTTATTTATAAAAAGTGGATCGACTGCTAAGCGAAAAAAAAAACTTTTCTTTTCTAATTACTTCATTAAATTCATCAAGTTACATTCATATGTAATCATAACCACTAACTGAAATATTGGTTTTTTGACTCCAGTTCAATTCTATGATATAAAAAAATGTATAGGTAGTAATATAAAACATAAAAATATAATGAAAGCCATAATCTTAAAGTACAGGCATGTACCTAAATTTTTTTTGTCAAAAAAAGAGGTCAAAAAAAGGTATTTATTACCTAAATGAAGAAAATGTTTGCCGATTCCTAATGTTGGACCCTAAGCTCCTGACCTGAAATCTTGCAGGCGTGTGGAGGAGGGATTGGAATTTACGAGGAAACAGGAGGCAGGGAAAGAATGTTACCTGCACGGCAGGGAGGAGGGGAGTAGATGCATTGACTGTGGGGGTGGTTTCTCCCCTAGTCTGTGACGTAGCTCCTTACTTCGGAAGGAGGGAAGTTCTTCCGCATGGGTGAGCCAACTCGGCAAGAAGATGAAATAGGAAAGCGGCATAGCGGATGGCGAATATCATGTATGGTTTATAGCATACGGAAGACATGCCATAAATAAATAAGACTAATTAAATTAAACCATGATATTTAATAGATGAAATAGACCGTTCATGAAACGCCTAGAACATTTTGACCGTAAAAACTCCAGTTTGTCAATTCTCGGAATCCAGTGTCTATAAAAATTAGAGAATTACATTTGAAAATGCGACATATTGATATGTAAAAGGATAAACATCATTTTAAGCTTAAGATGAGCAACTAAAAGTTAATTATTTAAATTTAATTCATTTAAAAAATCTTTTCAATGCTAGTGGTCATGTGCCTTTAAATAGCGAAATAAAAACATAAACTAGTTGTTCTTTGAATTGTAGACGTCGCGAAGAACTCTAAAATCTGCTCTTTATTGCAGCTTTGATTAAAGAATTAGCCAATGCCATTCATTGATTGAAAAGCCAACGTTGCTTCCAGATAAATTTGACATATTTTTTTTTTCAAATTCCTGATCTCAATATATATTTTTGATTATTTAATTATAAATAAATCTAATTTCTTAGCAAACTAGAGATTTTTTATTTATTTTGTACCCGTTTATTCCAATCACAACGCAATTCTACTAAATGCGAATGCCTCTATTCATATTGTCCTCTTGTGATATCGACGACATCGGTAAGATAATTGCAAATCTCAAAGTCAAAATTCGACAAGATTCGATTTAAGCACGGCGCGCACTAGGGACCGGTCCGGACCGCCCCGCTCCGCTCCGGCCTTTTTAAAAAGTCCGTTCCATATTTATGACGATACACCGCGCACTAGACCAGACCGTCCCGGACCGGCCCAGACCGCGCTTTTCGAACTAATCCTGCAACCGGCCTATTTCCTCCAAAAAAGGGCAGCCGAAAAGGCCGGTCGGTGATTATACAGGAAGAAGCTCTCTCATATATATAAAACAATAAATAAAAATTCTATATTTCAATAATTTCGCTTAATAACTACTACCCTATGACCTGAAATCAGTAAATACTTACTTACGTTATTTGTTAATTCAAAATATTAACTATACAGTAAATAATACAGTAATAAATAACTATGGCAATAAAACACAAAGAGGAACGGAAATTATCGATACCACAGAATATCGGAAGTACCGAGAGCCACTGTCGTGCTTATATATTATAGAATAATATCTTATCCCCTCCCCCCACCACCCACTCAGGCCTCGGTCTCAATAGGATTTATTAGTTTTATATATTTTAAATATCCCTAACGTATTTATTTTATAACATCAAAAAATGCAGTTAGTGCAGATTTGTCAACAAGCAAACTCGGCATGCAATAAAATAGATTTTGTATATTTCATCAACTATAATTAAAAAAAAATCCTATATTGTATCAACGACTACAAGTGATAACTGCTCTGTTGTTTTTAAATTTATTGGCATTCTTCTTATTAATAATAATTGTTTGATTGTTATTATTAGTGCTTCTAATTTGTTATTACATTAATTAATTTTTTATTGAGGCTTAGGTAATAAATCAAATGAACTAATGACGCTTATTGGTAACAAAAATTTATTGTCCTTTGAAATAAATGATTTTGGTTAATTTGTGTCACATATTCTTTTTATAGTAAATTTTACTTACGCTTTCAATTAACCTTTCAATTGTTTTCCATCCTATCAACAAAATGGTTTTGGAAAACTTACATTCCGTAAATACACTCTCAATTGGAATAAAAACAGATCGGCATTTTTAACTCTTGATTTCGATGTGAATATTTTGTCGCACATTCTACTGATTTTAATAACATGAGGTTGAAATAGACCACCTCGATTTTTTATTGGTATCAAATTTTTCAATTAAATTCTAAGCATAAGATAGAAAATTGCCATAAAATATTCTTCGCATTTAATGCTGTTTAGAGTTTTCGTGCAATATATCACGTTTATACTGAAACACTATAGAGGTTAAAAGTTAAAGAATAGGTACTCAAATAATTGACAATTATCCAATAATTATAATAAATAATAATTCAATTATATCCGATATTAATGTTGAAAATAATGGCTCTATTTTTGACAAGTTTCAACGGTGTTTTAAAAAACAAAAATTAAGATAAGTAAATTTGGAATTTAAAATGTTTTTAATGAATATGTGCTCATTATGTGCCTACCTAAATCAAAATCCGAAATGCAAGCATCTAAATTCATGTTTAGATGCCTAAGGGTTCCTAGGATTTATGAGCGATTATTTAAATCTTAAAAAAAACATTTGAAGGCTTCCATATAATATTTAAAATAAGGCAAAATATTTAGACCAAAATTTTTTATTTTTCGCTCAAAAATTTGGATATAGCGGTTTTTCACAGTGCTAAAACAAAATCTGACTCCACTTTTGAATGAAAAAATTCTGTTAATATACTTCACTTCGTAAATAAAACCGTCACCATTAAATATAAGTCAATATAGCCTTCAAATCGCTCTAAAATTCAATCATTTCGTTTTAAAAAATTTGATCCCTCTGGATCATGAATAATGTTTTTATATTACAGGAAAATACGTTCTATTTATCTGTAATATATTTCTAGTTATACGGTAAGGTTCTTATCCAAGTACATATAATAATATAAAAACATTATTTTTGATCAGAAAATGGTAAATATTACACTTGTATAACACCGCTATAAATATTATCGTTGGACAAACCCATCAGAACCCACGAAAACCTATAAAACGATTCCAATGCCATAGAAAATTTTAACAGTAACAGTAAATCGAAATGCACAGGCGCAATCAAAAATCTAATTCAAAAAATGGAATCAGAACTCTAAAAAACCTAATGAATGATAGCTAAACCAAAGAATTTGACAAACTACTAATTTATTAGAAGTGCTCCTTTCAGGACAAAAATTCGATATTCGCAACTTCGAAAACCTAATGAACGGTCACCATATCGGGAAATCCATAACCCCTCTCTCTCCATAAAAAATTATAAATATTTAAAAATAATTAATCAGAAATTTTTTCAAAAACTTAAATTAGTTGAAATTACCACATAATATCAATTTTCTAAAAATAGGATATGTCTAAATCATTTCAAAAGTAATTATTTTAATAAAACTAATTATTTTTCAATTATAAAATAAATGTTGACACTGATATAAAAATTACCTAATATGAATTCTAGAAATTAAATTAGAAACGATTTATTAATTACAACAAAAAAATATGCAGATAGGTATTTAGCAAGAAAAGAGATATTGGTGGCAAACTGACCTCAGCTTGAAAGAGTAGTATGTAAACAAAATTATTAAAATATTGGATTTTTATTTATTCATGTACTTATATATATGAGAGAGCTTCTCCCACTGTAAGCACCCAACCAGGCTTTCCATCTGTCCCTCCTTGGACCGACCAAGGAAAAGGGCGGTTTGGGCCGGAAGCGTGGACCGGTCCGGGGCGGTCTAGTATCGTCGCTGGGTATCGTTATATAGTATAGGAACGGACTTTTTGAATATCTATTGAGTTAGTTTTAGAGAAGTGCCTTTGGGGGTCTCAACTTTTTTCTCCCGCACCCACCATTTCGATATATATTAATCCTATTATAGTTATTATTGAATATAATTTAAAATAAGACTTTAGTAATGGAGCTCCTCAAAATTATTAGAATTTTCTGATTTTGTTTCCGCTCTACCATCTGTTTCACTTCGTAAAATAAAAAAAATCTTACACAATTCGTTTTTAATGACTACACGGAACATTCGCGTCAAATTTGAAGAAAAACGAATAGTGCCTTTGGTTGCGACGGCGAAACAAACAGAGCTTTGAAGATGCGGGGCCATTAAAACGACCATCTTGAACCGGAATTAAAAAATAAAAATCCCTGCACATACGTCGTTTTTACGGACTTCAAGGAATATTTGTTCAAATTTAAGAAAACCGAACAACGCATTTGGTCGTGACTGCGTAACTGATTTTTAATGATAAGAAACCATTAAAATGACTGCCATTTTGGATTGAAATTAAAAAATAAAAGTCCCTGACCTTTTCTTTGGATTCAGGTAACATTAGTACCAAATTTGAAGAAAATTGAACGCTTATGGCCGTAATCGCATAACAAACTGACAGGCAGCCAAACTGAATGACAGCCGATCGAGCTGAAACAGGACCTCGCTTAGGCTTGATCAATAATGGAAATTGTATTGGTGATCTTCAAGAAGCATATTTAACAAAATATTTAATCATTCGCCCTCCAAAATTAATGACGCCATTACTTTCTCAAAAATATTTGATTATCTCTAATAAACAAATGAACAGACCTATATTTAAACAGCTAATTATGAAATTATATCGGTAATTGAAATTTGAATATTAACATACTTCTGGTAGAAACTAGCGATGAAAACGTAATACCTTTATTGGAAGCAACATGAGTTTTTTATTTAGTGAAAAGTCTAATGTATGCCAGTTGAAGTGCACAAATCTGGTATTAATCCTCTTCTATTTTAAAGATACGTTCCTTTTCAGTAGTTTTAGATTTTGAAATACTAATCCTCACTTATGCTCTCAATTTAGTATTAATTAAAGATGATGATCGAAATAAAACAACGCCAAGAAATGCTCAAGACGAATTAGGCTTTAAAATAAATGCAAACATATAACCAGCTATAGAAACAATGGTATATGGAAATGAGGTGAGGGAGAGGGATTATTAAAAAAATATGGAAAATTACTGAAAATCAAAACAACATTCTTCTCATAAGAAATCAGAATTTTACATGTAGAATCATGACATTCTGCATGCTATTGACCAGAAAAACACTCTAAACCAGAGGTCTCTAAAGTACAGCCTTCGAGTACCACCAACCCCGGCCAAGTTTTATTTCGATTACATTGTAAGTAGTAATAAACACGAAATAATAAACAGATGTTTTTATTGTAAGACCATTGGAGAAATACAATAACTGATGTCGATAATGAAAATGAAAATTGTAACTGTAATTAATTATATGAGTATGTTGTACGATGAGATGTCTAGGTTTGGTCCTTGGGACTTCGTGAATGAGTTAGTGTGGCCCTTAGGCTAAGAAGTTTTGGGTCCCTTAGTCCTTACTTTCGATTTATTGCAAAAAACCCATCAGTATAACTGTAATTAGGTTTACACGGACATGCGGAGCTGAGCTCTGAGGCTTCACTAAACCATTGAATTCTAGTATCTAATGTTTACAGTCTGAAATCCTTTGTAAAATGATTCCAATGCTCCTTGTTATGCTACAAATAAAGTGATGTTTATAATAATATTGATTTGATCCAAAAAAAAAAAAAAAGAAAAGGTGCCTATCCTTTCATTATATCCTTCACACTTTCTTAAACCCACTATTTTAGTATTCTAATTTCACACTCGCTTCCCAATCGAGATAATCACACGAGGCGTCTGAAAAGAAATAACATAGGACTGTCATTGCAGACCTACCAATTGGTGGTTCACACATTATGCTATGTTACGTTGTTGAATATTTCAATTAATTAATATTTAAAAATAATAAAATATAATCAACCAACTGATCGCTGATCATAATCCACTCTTGGAATCAGTCTCTATTCATTAATTCAGAACCTGTGTATAAGTGGTAATGAAAAAAAAAAAAAAAAATGATTATCTAAGTCCTAGGTTGCAACGTCAATTTATAAAAAGTTTATCGGTAGTAAATAAGCGTTCCAGATAGCCAGCATGAGATAGAGTATCGCATCCGCTAGACTAGTGACAGTTGCAGGACTGGTTTGGTCTGTGGGGGAGAGGGTGTGTGTCTGGGACCAAATGGTACAGGAACCGTAGCTAGTTCAGGACAAAGAGGCTATTGTATTAGATTCTAGCTAACCCCTAAACTACAATATGATACAAATACATTTCTTAAAAATGTATGTCTATTCAAAAATGAAATGCCTATTTTTCGCAAACCATAACACAGATACAGCACAATGGAACCTTTACATATAAAGTGAATTTTTAATACAAGCTGGATCTAAACAAAGCATTTAGCAAAATACATATTGTGAGCAGAAAAAAAATATATGAAGATTTTGGTACTTCCAATACCCATATTGGAGTTGCCGAAAAGATTCAGCAGTTAAAAAATTCCTAAATTAGCTTCGATATTTTATATTCGGGTTGCGCCATATTACATTCAAGTGTTCAAAATTGATAATCAACTACATGGTATAATAAACCGTGTCATTTCTGAACAACATATTCTGGTTTTCAGAGTGACAAGGCACTATTTGTAGTGAAAAATTGTTATATCTTATTCAGGAAAGACAACCCCTCAATACATTTATTTTTTTTTTTTTTTTACTTTCTCAAATAATATAAAATATTTCCATTTAAAGCAATAGTCTTATTAATAAATATTATAAAAATTGAATATTTTTCGCATATTTCTCTTCAATGAAATAAAAGTACGTATAATTCTAAATTAGTTTTTCATCTGGTGTAGGGATCCAAAGCGATATATTTGAGGATTATTCTTTATTTATTTTATTTTTTTATACCTATGCCAACGTAAATTTGTTCGAAAATTCTAGGTATGACATCAGAATAAATACTTTTAGTAGATTTCGACATAGTTAAACAATTATTTTAACATGGTCCTGAAATATGTTTAAATGAATAAAAGTATATTTTTATTTCAATTTACATACAAAACAATCAACTAATTGGAAATATTGTACACACGAGACGACTTCATGTGCGATTTCCGACCAGTGTTATTTGCAATTCAATCTGACCAACATGAAGGATTTTGCTAACCTAATGACATCGTTAGAAGAGAACCATCATTAGCCGAAATAACGATAAGTCTATTTCATTAATCTTACGAGTAACAAGAGGAACACCATCTATGTATTCCCTAATGTACTTGTCTTATGTTGCAAAATGCCATTTCTAGGTCAGGGCTTGTCTTTAATACCAGGATAAAAAAAAGTGAATATATACCTTTGTTTTATTTTAGGCAAACAGTCCACCATCAAGACATATTCTTGGATGTTATTTATTATGTATTCAGTTTATAATGTAACAAAAACATAAGGAGGATACAAATTTGTTATTCTAATACATACATTACATATATATATATATATATATATATACATATATATATATATATATATATATATATATATATATATATATATATATATATATATATATATATATATATATATATTTAGTTTTAAATAGTTTGTTTTCTCTGCTACCGGTTGTGGAGATTTATATGCCTAAACAACAAAAAATAATCAATATCAAAATATAATAAACAATAATAATCAATATCAACAAACGATTTAAAATATGATACATCACAATAAATGAATAAGCAATAAAATATACAATAAAAAAAAAAAAAACAAGGCTTATTTAGTTGAAATTGAATTAAAAATTCCTTCATATTTGTTGATTATGCTAATTTTCCGTCTTTTTAGCAACTTTTAATATAAGTTAATAGCGGTACGGCACCTTTTACAGAAATCCAAATTAATTGATTCGATTGTTTTTTATTCATTTATGTTTCTTAGTTTAAATCGTTTGATAATAATTGAAGAGTCCACGAAAAAGAGAGTGAGTCAACCGAAAGCAATTTCGAGATAATCAAGTTTGAAAGTTTAGAGATCCTACTTTCTTCAGTCTATGGTTATAATTCAAACGCTTCTAGCAAACCAATCATTCACGTTTCCAGCTTCTTCTTTTTACCATCATATTCTACTTAGCACTATAAACATATGTATATTTATAACTCCATTTCGAAAAAAAATGTGACTTTTCCCTTTTCTTCTGTGGACTTCAAATATTGTAATTTATTTTATTATGATATTGATTATTGTTCGTTACTTAAGGCTTGATGAAAGTCTAGCGATAAAAACCGGTTGCTAGGAAAATAAAATATGCTAAAACACAAGAAAACATTTTATTCTCCAAATCTAGGTTCATGTAACATCAAAAGTCATAATTTAAGAACAAAAACATAATCAGTCCGTTTTCTTCTGTTTTGTTCTTAGCGTTCTAAGCTTTGGGATGGTAATAAATAATAGCTGGAAAATGGAAAATCAAAGTTCGTATCCTGTCAAAAATTTGTGTTTTTAAAAATATTAAAAAAATCCATTAGTATAAAAATTAGTAATACATAAAATAAAAATCTAGCTAATAGTATGGGTAAGCTATATTAGTGATCACCAAAAAATTACTAGGTATTATTTATATAATCATTAGTATCACAGGACGCAATTTCATGAATTCGACTTCGGATCGTCGGACTCGTTCAAAATTTTAGGTATATGATTGCAATTATTTTTAGTAATTTAAAAAACGTTGTAAACGTTAAATGTTAAAACAGACAGATATCAATGATTTGAATTTTTAAAGAAATATGGCTCTTAGTAGTTAGCGAGTTACAGGTTTCAGCTATCATTAACTAGCAGTCAGTTGGAGTCAAGGAATTAAAACAATAACTATATATAAATAAAAACATTTACATAACCATAACATACGAAATAAATTATTTTAAAATATTCACAAACATTATTTCTATTGATCAAAAACATGCTAAGGTAACTAACCAACAGCCTTTCGTTTACTCTTTTTTTAAATAATGTTTTTATTTATTATTTTGGAAGCTTATAAAACCAATAACCGCCATTGAATAGTGCATCATTGTTTTCAAATTGGACAAGTTAAAAAAACAACAGGAAACTGATTACATTCGTTCCAAAATGATATATTTATAAAACTAATACTAGGATCATCCGAGCAAAGGTTAAATAAAAGTTTCAAAACAACTAGGAATTAAAACTGCCGAGAATCAAAGAATGACAAAGCGATTGAAAATATTGCTAGAAAAGTCAATTTTACTTTTAAGATAATAGCCCTTAATATAAAAAAAAATTATAAATAAAATATGAGTTCTATAAACTAATTATTTATTAGACATGATTACGATCAAAGGATTAGATCATAGCACGTCATAAGTAAACTATCGTAAGTAAAATTTTCGAAGTTTTGCAGAAGAGCAAAAAGAAGTTGCAGATTCGCACTGTATGCCTTGTATTTGTTAGTGGTTAGTTTCTTTATTAATAGTTTCCCTTTTTATTATCCTTTCAGCTTATTTACGATACTTTATCCTCGGAAAAAATGGCCAAAATCAGGCAAAAAAGATTAAGTCAAAAACTACAAAATTGGACTTATTTTGGACAGTACACATTTGAAGTACAGAAATATTAGTTGCTGGCAGTCAATGCATCATAAAAAACAAAACGAAAAATAAGTTTTTGTTTTTCATTTACAGTCGACGTTTCGAACCTTCTATTTCCTCCAATCTTCAGAGCTATATAAAATAAATAAATGATTTAAAAAATAAATTAATAGAAGGATGATTAAAATAATACAAAAATATTAAAAATAAATAATGACGAGAACTGTATAAAAAAGAATAAAACGTATATCTATATTGATAAAGTGAGAAGAAAAAAAAATTAAAGAATTAGGAATAAAATAAACATAGCATTGATATAAAGTAAACAAGAGGAACGGAGTAAAAGTATATAGTGTAAATGTATATAAAGTTTAAAACTGATAAAATAAGAATCAGGTAAGATAACTAAGGATGGAATATTGATAAATAGGAAATACTTATAGTTGAGCATAAAGTAATGATAATCGTAATATGCCTCCTTGAATTGAATTGAGCTGCTGTGGAAATTGGATGTTTTCCGAAAGTGAAGGTTGAGGAGCTATGGAAAAAATAAACCAAATAATAAAAAATTAATTTAATTGATGGAATAAAGGTTTATTTACACATAACCATGAAGGGGACCTGAAGCAAAAGAGTCTAGTCTGTGTTTTGGGTGCTTGTAGTTATGTACGTTCATTTGATCTCAGTCAGTCTTTTTCCTAGGTCCTAACCACCGTTGTTAGAGGACGGTGAAAAGCTGTTGTCTTGGGAGCGCTCAGAAGAGGCGTTTGAAGCATATGGATGCTGACTAAATAATTCTTGAGCCTCCAATTCGTGGACAACATTAAAAATACGTCCTTTGGCAATGTGTTGGTTGTACGGGTTTAATCTTTTTAAGGTCGATGCAATTCCAGCGAGGAAGGTATCTATGTCATGGGATGATATTTGTGTGACTTTTTCGGTGTCATTCATATCAAGAACATATTTCACCAGTAGGGCAGAAGGTGTATCAGGAGGAGTGCCTGTGTTTTGTCCCAATTTGCTGCGGCTTTGGAATCTTCTCCTAGCGGCAGATGTTGAGATTTGGGGCTGGTTCGTATCAGAATCAATTGGCTCTTCGGAACGTACTTCTTCCATGGTATCTATTCGTTCTGTTACTGCTGATGTTTCTTGCCCTGGAACATTATTCAGTGTATCTCTATCATTTGAATATGGAAGGAGGAATTTCAGATGATCTTCATATTTGTATCTTTTGCTGTTCTCAGCTGCCTGCCCGGTTTTGGTTTTACGCTTCTGCATGTGTCTTCGAAAATGATCTCTAATGTTCGTCCATCGGCTTTTGCATTGCACACCTGTAACACAGAACGATCAAAAATCATTAAAGTAACTATTAGTTGAAATAACACAGACCGTTATGATTAAATGAAATTTGTATACATGAATGTAAATCTTTTCTCAATAAGTATTAATGACAATAGTACTACTGGCATGCAATTTTTATTTTTTATAGGCATTTAGCAAACGATTGGTTCAAAACTATATCGTTCGGCTCACACTACTGTTCAGCAGTAGAGCATATGCAGATGTAGTATATGAGACATGTTGAGCTATAGTGTAATAATTGAAAAATGGAACAACAACCAATGGACGGAAAGAAATAAGCGATCAATTTGGAGACAGATTTCGAAACGACGTAGAAGCAATTGGCGGCACGATTCTAGTCCCAAGAGAAAATTGATTTGTATTGTATAACTACAAAAAACAATTTTCAGTTGCATTCCTGGCTACAGTATTTTCAAATTCTCAAACAAAGCTATGGAAGTTGATGTAGAAGTTTACAGAAAACATCTGCTGTGAACAACATATGACTTTCTTGTATAACTATTTAACAATAGATCGGTGGTTCAAAAAGTGATCCTGACTTTGGTCACTACTTTCCGAAGATTGCAGTATCTCAAAAACGACACTCGTCGTCGCGACATCCATCTATTGACACATACTCTTGTTTCTGGAGGTCTCATTCCGTTCTTATATGTCTTTTTCTTTCAGTAGGTAACTAGTTTCCTAGAGATTTTTTCGTGTTCCGTGACAACATTGGAACTGTCAATGTCACTAGATAAAGCATTGGAAATCGACAGATTCGACATTTTAAGCGGAAGAACCCACTTAACTTAAATCTTATTCTACTGCTGCAGATTTGTTCATCTCACGAATGGGGAGGAAAACCAGTATTTAACTTATAATTTTAACACACTTAAAATAAGTAATAAAAATGTTTAATTGGAGTGGAAAAAAAAATCGTGTTTGTAACCTTTATCACCGAACCATATGATCTCTGTAATAAATGTCGATATACCTTTTGATTTAAGTTTCTTATGATCTTCAAGTAAAGTACCCCTTTCGGATCTTCAATTTCAACCAAAATCTATTACTTATATAGATAAGTTATTAATAGTAATATAATAACCAAATTATATTACTTATATTGATATAAAAGTCTAATTTACCAAATTTGATATGTTTTACATTATAATTTAATATAATTTGTGATGAAAATTAATAATGATCTTCAAGTAAAGTACCATTTCCGGTAATCATGCGATGATCAAAAAGGAAGGTTCACAACTAGATTTTACAGCAATCCTAAATACAAAATTTTTACTTTCTACGGCTAGCCGTTTTTGAGTTATGCGAGATACGCACGTACGTACGTACAAACTTACGTACAGGCGTCACGAGAAAACTAGTCAAAATGGATCAGAGATGGTAAAAATGGATATTTCCCTTGAAATCTGAAAACCAAAAATTTTCGCGATTACAATACTCCCTTTAATTCGTACAAGTATATCGTCCAGCTCAGAGCATTGCAAAGCCGAAATCTGAACATAGTGGTTGATAGTTTTCTTCCAGGGACTCCTATCCTTGACTCCTAGAGATACTTAATGAGATCTTTCCCTCAGGGTCAGATCGATGATATTAGTGGTCAGATCGATGATAATTCTATAAAAAAAACTGTAACCAACGAATGACTCTAACCCGACGTTATGTTGAAAATATGTTTGGCATACTTGTCAAACGTTCATAATAGGATAGTTCAAACTTCCTACCCATGCTGATCATATAATTTATGCTTTTTGTTTTCTCCACAGTCTCCTTAAACAACATGACGGTTGCAATTCCCCTTGGATGATGTACAAACCGGAAGTTCACCGAAACTTTTGAAAATCTATATTTTCGAGCAGGAAAAGTCGCGCATCAAGCATTTGCTCTTAAATAACTTTTCATGTCATCTAATAATTATCTCGAGTCGATCCATTGAATGTTATTTTTGAAATTTGAAGTTTTTACAATCTGTTATTTAAAGTACGATATAATTATAATTGTTTAAACATTAATATCTTATATAACATTAATAACTTTCTTTCTGTTTTAATAAACAGGTCTTGCCAACACACGGCCCGCTATGTTAAATTTTGCGGCGCGCCGGATGATTTAATATTTCTCTTGAAACTTGTTTCCAGTCGTATGTATACAAAAAATGTTAAATAAATGAAAATTTGCATGTTTCATTGTTATAATACGCGAGTGTTACCACGAACTCCAGTTCTATAGTTAAGATTCACGAAAGCCAAATGTTAATGAAAGAATCAGAAAAATAAGTGAAAGAAAAGATAAACAAATATCTTATTAATTAAGAATCAAGTGTTAATTATGCTGAATTATAGTATAACAATAAAGTTCTATTTGAATTAACTTTTTTTAAAAGTATGTTTAACAAAAGTGCGGCCCGTAGTAACGTCAAGCGTTATCAAATTGAAACCAATTGTTGGCCAGGGCTGATCCATAATTATCCTATAATTATAATGAATAAATGAATACATAAAAATAAAATATTTATTTTACCTGTAATGTTCATTTCAGCTCCTATCGATTGCCAAATTGACGTCTTGAATTTCGGATCCATGTATTTAGGATGTGACAAATCATATAATACAGTATTCTCTCTCACAAGCTCAATCAGTTTTTCGTCATCCATATGTATTTACCAACTATTAGAGCAAATATCGAAAAATAATGAATTATGGTTGAAAAAATGTTTATACAATTTCAAACTATATCGATAGTCGAGTACTGACGAGTACTAAGCGACAACCTCACCCGGATAGTTCCCGACGAGAACTGAGTGAGGATCTTCCGGGAATCGCACGTGACTCGTTGTATAAGCACGGCTGTTGAAAAATATGGATGGATCTTTCCCAACGAGCCGTTATCGGCTCGGCTCTTTCTCTTTACATTCCCTTCAGCTAGCTACATAAATAAATCTTTAGTTGGACCGTTCATCATAAATTATTTACGATTTAACGATTCACCGCCATTATTGAAAAACAAATTTATCTAGAACAAACTATCTGGAAAAACAAATTTCTAACATAAAATAAATAATTTTTTTTGAAGTGCTCTATTTTATTTTTGGTCAAATATTTCTTAAATTTTCTAATCGTATTTCTATGGTATATAAATGAATTCAATAATTAATTATCACGTACAGTAATATAACAAATAATTTAAGTTGAGAATAGAAAAAAAAACTCTAATAAAGGGATAAAGAAATTTATTTTGTTGCCTGAATTAAGAAGTAATAACATTTTCTTTCGTTATCAGACAATTTTCTAAAAAGGATTTTCGCAAGGTACTAGTTGAACGAGGTTAGCTGCTATCTATCGGGTTTGTGTGAGCTTTGAGTTCAGAGGAGGGCAGATAAACTATTTTTAGACACGTTTCTAAAATGAGTTATATGGAGGTCACTGTTTTAGTAGCTTGTTTAGCAGGAACGTTGGCTAATAATTTCAAAGCACCAATAGTACTAAGATTTTTAACTTTTGGATTTTTCAGAATGAAAATTCAGTTTAATTATAATATGCTCATGATATATTGCCATGACATAGATGAAAAAAACGACTATTTATATTGTTTTTCAAACAAATACAGCAATTTTAAATATTAAAGAAAAATATCTAGGAGCCTATATGCGTCTAGGTTTTCCTAATAAAATATGTAGAACATTGGCACATATAAATAAATATTTAACGTTTCAACACAAAATATGGCCCTAAAAAAATATTTAAAGTCCTTCACATTAAAATAAGTAAGTGGCAAAAAACATTTAAAAATGGGAAGCGTGTCATTATAAAAAAAATCATTGCACGGCGTAAAAAATAGGTTTCAACAATGTTTGGTAACAGACAAATTTGAGTTTTCAATTAAAAATTATTTTTGATTCCAGTGACTGAATATGTCACATATTATTATTCACATTCTTAATGAAAATGCGAAGATCAAAAGGTCTATGGATTCATTTTTTAAATTATTAATAGACTATGGGTCTCTACATATTCATTCAATCATTCCAAGTTATTTTAGAAATTTCTTTCTTTCTTTTGTTTATGTTTCATGAATCATGGCTACTAGTAAACTTTTGGCGTAAAATAAATAAATAATTAGAAAATGATGTATATAAAAAATATATATAGCGTATCTATAGCCATCAACGGGTTTAATGCCGTAAACTCTTAGATCTCGAGTGTCCGGAACAGCTCTACAATGTCAGTCTCCTTTCTCGGCAACAGGACCATCTCTGTGCGAGTTTGTGATGAGCAATCCCGGACCATCTCACTGAAGTGCGGAGTGCCGCAAGGAGCAGTCCTCTCTCCGGTGCTGTTTTCAATATATACTGCTGAGGTAGTTGGCAAGAATTACAGAATAGCGAAGGCCGCTGCATATGCAGATGATATAGCCATCTACAGCACCAGTATGAGCTCCAAACATGCACTGAAACAGGCCGAGGAAACCTGTAAACAGAGTTCAACAGCTGAAAAACCTCAACATACAGGTCAATCCAACAAAAACGGACTGTATAGGGTTCTCGCACCAACGGGGGTGCAAATCAACACTGCCGAGGACTCTTCAGGTGGCAGACACAGTCATCTCGCCTTCTAACTCCATAGTATACTTGGGTATGAAGCTTGATCGGCATCTCAAGCTTAGTACCCATCTATATCAAAAGACCAGAACGGTCAGGAGAAGATCTTACCGTCTTCGTCACCTACTGACTTCGTCAGCGCTTTCACTTTCGCCTCAAATTGCAAGTGTACAAGAGCATACTAAGGCCGGCACTGCTAAACGGGGCTCCATTTTTCACACATCTCACCGGTGGCACGCAGCGGCTCCTCCAGAGGTTTCAAGACTCGATGCTCCGGAAGATGGTAAGGACAACGGCGTGGAAGAAGAAAAAGGCTCATGAACTTCACACCCTGCTAGATTTACCAACGGTCCCGGAATTTATCAGGAGGAGGCATATCAAATTCCTGGATTCGCTGGGATATCTAGCAAACCCACTATTTAGGACACTAACACCAGCACCATCCCCACTTAGATGGCAGAAAGTAGTGGAAGGAAACAGAATGTGAAATAGACACTAAATTTAATTTAAGGTATTAGTTAAGTTGATTAGATTAGGTTTAAATTAGTTGTATAAAGAAAAACAAACAGAAAAATAAAGTGTGCCCCAACACTTTTGTTATAATAAGAATGAAATAAGAAATAACAATGTAAATACCAATACCACAAAAATTCCTTAAAATGAAGCCCAGCTTCAGCAAAAGGAAAAACATCAAATTAAATGTAAATAACTGTAAATATAAGTATCCAGGGGTTTGGAAAAAAAAAAAAAAAAAAAATCTATATTTCTTCCCTTACTGAGGAGCGAAGATTACACATTCTGTTTTGAAGGTATTCACTTTTATGTTCCAGGGTGTCAACTCCTCCTCAGTAATTTGATACACTGGTTCGGCTTGAGTTAATGGCTCATTTAGGTTTACACTTGAAATGTAAACGGCTATATCATCGGGGAAAACGGCGATAGCAACGCATTTGGAGTTTTGACCTGTTATGCCTGCCGTATAAATGTAAAACAAGAGGGGCGATAGAACTACTCCCTGTGGAACACCGCACGTGAGGGTGATAGTGCGGGAATGTTCATTCTGAAATCGTTCTGCCAGACTTCGGTTGGCTAGAAACTATACTTCTTCTTTTCTTGGCACTACAACCCGCTAGTCATGGCCTCCGCCAACAGCAACCGCCAGGTGTCCCTATTTTTAGCTGCCACCATCCAGTCTCTCACTCCAAACTTCTTTGCATCGGTGTCCACACAGTCCCTCCATCGCAACTTGGGTCTTCCGACGCAAGTGTAAACGGCTATATCATCGGGGAAAACGGCGATAGCAACGCATTTGGAGTTTTGACCTGTTATGCCTGCCGTATAAATGTAAAACAAGAGGGGCGATAGAACTACTCCCTGTGGAACACCGCACGTGAGGGTGATAGTGCGGGAATGTTCATTCTGAAATCGTTCTGCCAGACTTCGGTTGGCTAGAAACTATACTTCTTCTTTTCTTGGCACTACAACCCGCTAGTCATGGCCTCCGCCAACAGCAACCGCCAGGTGTCCCTATTTTTTGCTGCCACCATCCAGTCTCTCACTCCAAACTTCTTTGCATCGGTGTCCACACAGTCCCTCCATCGCAACTTGGGTCTTCCGACGCATCGTCCACCATGAAGGATCTCAGTCAGAAGCTTCCTTGGTATCATATCGTCTCTCATTCTGGCAACATGGCCTGCCCTTCTGAGTCGGGCTGCTTTTATAAATTTCACGACATCAGGGCCATCAAACTTCTTGTAGATATCCTGGTTCTTCCTCCCTTTCCATTCTCCATCTACAAGTACTGGACCACAAATTCCTCTTAATATCCTGCGTTCCAATACCAGAAGTTCGTGTTCCACAGCCTTTGTTGTTATCCATGTCTCGGATCCATAAGTCAGAACCGGTCGGATGAGAGTCTTATACAGGATGAACGCTGGGTTACTAAGTGACTTTTCAAGTGCTGTTTCAATCCATAGTAACAACGGTTAGCCATCAAAATCCTTTTCCTTATCTCTACCTCCATCCGGTTATCGCTGGTTATCTGCGAACCTAGGTAAGAGAATTCTTGAACCTGCTCAAACTTGTAGGGGCCAAAATCTACTCTATCACGATCCTGCCGAGGGATCTCCTGGGTAACCCTATATTTTGTTTTTTCCTCATTGACAATCAAACCCAGATTTATTGCTGCAGCCTCCAGTTTCAAGAAGGATTCAGTAACCGCCTGCCGAGAACGTCCAATTATATCAATGTCGTCAGCAAAAGCGAGAATCTGGACCATCCTGTTAAATATCGTGCCCGATGTTTGAATGTTGGAGTCTCGAACAGCCTTTTCCAGTACTATTAGGAAGAGGAGGCACGCTAAAGCATCACCCTGTCTCACTCCCCTTTTTGTTGAAAATTCTTCTGAGATGTTGCCCCGAATTTTCACAACACAAACAATGTCTTCCATCGTTATCCTTATCAATCTTGTTAGCTTTCTGGGGATTCCGAAATGGGTTAATGCTTCGTATAGCTTTGCATGATCTACTGTGTCGTAGGCTGATTTAAAGTCGACAAACAAATGATGGGTTTTAAGTTTGTATTCACGCCCTCTTTCCAGAATGGTTCTCAGACAGAACATTTGGTCTATTGTCGATCGACCACGTCTAAATCCGCACTGATATTGACCCAGTTCTCGCTCTGCATACGGTAAAAGTCTTTGAAACAGAATGTTGGACAGTATTTTATATGCGCAAGGGAGCAAAGCGACACCACGGTAGTTCGAACATTTCAGTAGCTCACCCTTTTTGTGTATTGGGCATATAACAGTCTTCTTCCAATCCGTTGGTATAATCTCCTCACTCCAGATGCTTATCAGTAAATTGTGAAGGAGTTTGATGAGTTCGTTTCCTCCATGCTTGTATAATTCGGAAGGGAGGCCATCAATTCCTGGCGCTTTGTTGTTTTTCAGCTTGTTGAGAGCATCTGTCACTTCATCTTCATCTGGTGGTTCTAAGTCATCAATTTGGGATTCCAGGATTTGGGGCTCTATCTGTCTTTCTACACTTGGGCCATTCAGCAGCCTCTCGAAAAATCTTCTCCATGCTAGGCAGGCCTGCTCTTCAGATAGGAGAGCTCCCTGCTCATCCACACACATCGAAGGGATTTGCTTAAATGGTTTTCGGGTTCTATTTACATTAGTGTAGAACTTCCTGGTGTCCCCAATGGTCCTATATTCCTCTAACTCCTTTAATTCCCTGTTCTTATTTTCCCTTTTCTTCCTGCAATGTAAGCACTTTTCTTCCCTTCGTTGCCTTCTATATTCTTCCAAAGTTCCACGTATGCGCCTGTTAATCATCATCTCATAGGCTCCATTTTTAGCTTCAGTGGCAGTCCGACAATCTTCATCGAACCAAGAATGCCTAGCCTCTTTTTCAGCTGGTCCCAGAACGGCTTCAGCAGTCTCTTCAATAGTTTTCCGGCAGCTGCTCCAGATATCTCCTATGCTATCATCTGTAGTTTGCATGCACCTTAACCGTAAGTCCAATGATTCTCCATATCTCGCCTTAATCTGTGGGTCTTTAAGGTTTAAAATATTAAATTTCTTCGCTCTTTCCCGTGCCATACACCTATGGCAATATAGGTGTATACCTATACCTATTAATATATGATTAATAGCAATCTTTGCTGTAACATGGGCAATACTCAAGAAATCCTCTGAATACTCGGACATCGGTGATACTACTAAGATGTCTGTCACTGACAAGTATGTGGTAAATCTGGTTGACAGTGAGTCCATTAGGTGATGTCCACGTGCCCTTATGGATTTTCTTATGAGGGAATAACGTGCTGGCAATTTTAAGGCTTTTGGATGCAGCAAAGTTGGTCAGTCGTCGGCCATTATCATTACTTATTTCATGCAGGCTGTGTTTACCAATAGTAGGGACATAGATATCTTCCTGGCCTACTTTAGCGTTTAGGTCACCTGCAATGATTTTCATATCATAGTGAGGTAATGAATCCAGTGTGTTCTCAAGCAGATCATAGAACTCATCCTTTTCCTCTTCATTCGTTTCTTCGGTCGGAGCATGTACACTTAGGATTGAGAAGTTATAAAACTTTCCACGAATCCTCAGCACTGATATTCTTGGGTTCACTGGTTTAAATCCGATGACCAATCTTCTAAACGATTTCCTGACGATGAATCCCGTCCCAAAGGTATGTACCCGGTCGTTGCAGCTATAGTATACTGTGTGGTTTCTTTTCTCCAGAGTGCCCTGGCCAATCCATCGGATATCCTGGATGGCAGCTATGTCCAATTTGTATCGATCTATTTCATTCAGGAGTACATTGAGTGCTCCGGGTATATATAATGAAAGGATGTTCCAGTATCCAATGTTAAACCTGTGACGTTTGCCGTGTTTTTTCCGTGAGTGTTTATCGATTTCCGAGGCTATTGCGTGGGGTTTCTCAATAGTTTAATTTTCAGGCCGCGGGGCTATCAACCCTCACTACGAGCCCTAGTCTGCTGGTGGGGCTGCCACCTTAATGCCTGCAGACCTGCATCCCCTTCGGGGAGACTACCTAGGGGAGGGGGCCCTAGGGTGTGTACTGTAGGTAGCCTTCGTCTGTAGTGTGGGGGTGTATGTAGTGTGCTGAAATTGTTTACTGTATGGGTGTCAGTGTAAGTGTTCCCCCAACTTGGAGGGCCAGAAGCTGTTTGCTTAGAAACTATACTATGATACTTTAATGCTGTTCTGGGCATTCGAGGTCTGTAAGCTTCCGACAATGGATGCCTTGAGACACCGAATCGAATACTTTCGAACAGTCTATAGATATCAAAGTTGTCATAGTGTTTTTATTAAAATTGTGGAAGAACTCAGACAGCAGTTCCATTAAATATTGTTCAGTAGTGAGCTGTGCTTGAAAATCCTATTTGATCGTATGTGCTGCTGCTAACCAACGTCCGCTCTTGGCAGTTGAACCATTTGGCGACGCGCTGACCAATAGAGACGTGCTTCATCAAACTCCGGGCTCTTATTCCGTGGGTGTGGTCCAAAGCTAAGCAGTCTTTCAGATGTTGAGCATCCATTGTACCGCAACCACATAGTGGACACTTGGAGTATGTCAGAACTTTGATACGGTGGAGGTGGCTAGCGAGGTAGTGATGCCCTGTTTTCAGACAGAAGGCGGCTGCGCTGATTGCTCGTGGGCTTGTGTTGATGGGACCCTCAGTGACCAATGTCTCCCATTTTTTACCAGCAGCCGCTTCGAAGAGGCGTTGTTCATTCCATCTGCCGACTGCTGCGCTAATTAGTGTCTTGGATGTTTGCAGAGACATGGGGCAACTAGGTTGAGATAGAGTAGTTCCTAACTTGGCTAGTTTGTCGGCTACCTCATTTCCATCTATATTGACATGACTGGTTATTCATTGGAACAATAGTGTCCATCCACGATTTCCCATACTTTCCAATATTCTTCTACACTCAACCGTCCTCTGGCAGTCTGTTTGGGTGTTGCGCGACAGGTTGAATATAGCGGCTTGCTAGTCGACCAAAAACACTGCTTTTGAAGGAGAAGCAATCCTTTTAAGTTCAATTGCGGCGGCATGCACTGCTTCAACTTCTCCATCATAGTTACCAAGGGGAGAGCCTATAGTTAAATGCCCTTGAAATAGACGGCAGTAGTATCCAGCTCCAGTTTTTCCGCCACTTGGGACTGAAGATCCGTCGGTTTATACGTGAATCCACTCGTCTTCTGGGTATTCTTCATGAATGGTTTGTAGAGCTAGCTGCTTCAATTCATGTTGGGATGGAGGCGTATTTTGATATCGAGTGGTTCTTAAGGTTGTTGCGAGCTAAAGATAGGTTGTTAAAGTAGTCCTGGCACACATACAGTGGTGCCGTATCATCTATGGGTGGGATATCATATTTTTGCCGAAATTTTTCATATACAGTGAGTGGAGCCGTATGTGTTTTCAGCCTCGATGTAGCCTGTTGATAATTTGCCCATTGATGCTTATTTACTCGCCTAAAACGCTCCCAAAATCTCAAAGCTGCCTTCTCTCGGTAGGCTTGGAGAGGTTCAATCTGAGTCTGTGCCTCCATGGCTGCAATAAGAGTGGACTTAGCAGCGCCTGTAATTATCCTTAAGGCCCTATTTTGAATGAGGTCGAGCTTGCTTATTGTGCTAACGCTAGCAGTAACGGTTACTTCGCTCCCGTAGTCTAGCACAGGTCTTATATAAGACTTGTAGACTGTTTTCAGAACATCCTGGTTTGCGTTCTGTCTTCTTAATAAGCGGGTCCTTTTCCACATTTAATGTCTATCTAGTCGAACCCATAGATAGTTGGAAATATTGCTTTCCTTCAACGCCAATCCCTTGTACTGTAGTTGGATATGTGGAATTTTTGTAGACAAAGAGAAGATCTGGAAAGTGGTTTTTGAAGTATTTACCGCAGTTGCATTTTGCCTAGCCCATATTTCTAGTTTTGCCAGAGCTTCATTTAAACATAGTTCAAGTGAGGGAATGGATCCAGTGGTTCCCCAAAGCAGTAGGTCGTCAGCATAAAGGAGTGCTTAGACGCCAGGCACGCTTCTTACTGCATCCAGAATATCATTTATCATGCTTGATATTAAATAGTGGACAGCTCAAAACGGCTCCTAGTCCATGCGAAATCTTGATGTGCAGTTGGAGAACCGTACTCGAATATATCTTTGGGACAGGAATGACTTTATCCACCTGAATAGGTTTCCAGATATTCACCAGTCGGCAAGTTTATGTATGAGCAGGGGGCGCCAAACAGTGCCATAAGCGGCCTTGAGGCAATGTTGACATTTTTCCGCGAAATCCGGCTTGAGCATCGTCAATTAGTTTTCGTTCTTCGTAGATAAATTAGCTTGAATTATTTATTGTTTCAAGCGAGAACTAAAACATTAAATCCATGTTGAGTTTGATACTATTTCTGCCTCCGTTAATTTTTTGAAGTTACCGAAAACCTAGTAATTTATACTTTTTTAAAAAAGCTTTTGTAGTAAAAAGTATCTCAAATCATAACAGACTAACGCCTTTTTACTATGTGTCGTTATTTTTTTTTTCTTATTTCAATCTTTTTGTGATTTTGGGTGTTTATGATATCGGGTGTCCACGAGTTTTTTTTTATACAGTAATTAAAATCATGATCATGAGAAATCAAAATGAAATAAATCGTGATCCGATAATTTTCCAAAGAAAAATAATGTATTATAATATAATAAGAAAAATAAAGCAACATCAAGAAAAGCAAATTTCAAGCTAGAAAATATCAATGCAGTTTTGAAGCGGTATTTTTTTATAGATTCAAGATTTCGATAAAGCCATAAAAAAAAAAAAAAAATAATAAATAAAGTAAATAAAATTTAAAATATCTGATGTGGGCAACTCATGACTTCCTTGTATGCCTATTAAATTATAAATCTGTGGCTCAAAAAGTAATACTGAATTTGGTTACTAGTTTCCGAAAATTGACACTCGGCGTCCCGACACACACAAACAAAAACACACACTCTTGTTACTGGAGGTCTCATTACGTTATTATATGTCGTTTTCCTTCAGTAGGTAACTAGTTTCTAAGATATTTCTCCATGTTCCGTGACAACAATAAAATGATAAAAAATGGGGAGGAAAATCAGTATTTTACAATCTATTTTAACACTAAAAACAAGTAATAAAAATGTTTAATTGGATTGGAAACCAAATTGCGTTAGTAACCTTTATTACTGAAACATATGATTTCTCTTTTAATTTAAATATAATTTTTGATGTAAGCTTCAAGTAAAGTACCCTTTTCGGCTCACGAATTTTAACCAAAATCTATTAAATACATTTATATCGATATAAAAGTCCTATTTACCAAAGTTGAGATGTTTTACATTATACTTTAATATAATTTTTGATGAAAGTCTAATATGACCTTTAAGTAAAGTACCACTTCCGGTTTTCCAATTTAGACCAAAATCTAGTATGTTATTTAAATCAATATATAAATTATAAATACTAAATTTGAGAAGTTTTGTATAATATTTTAATATAATTTTTGATGGAAATCAATTATGACCTTCAAGTAAAGTACCACATCCGGTAATCAAACAGTGACCAATAAGGGAGGTTCACAAAAAGATTTTACAACAATCCTAAATACAAAATTGTAACTTTCTATAGCTAACCGTTTTTGAGTTAAGCGAAATACGATCGTACGAACGTACGAACGTACGTACAGACGCCACGACGAAACTAGTCAAAATGGATATTTCCGTCGAAATCTGAAATTCGAAAATTGTCGCGATTACAATACTTCCTTTACTTCGTACAAGGAAGTAAAAAAGCAACAGAAAATATTTCCAAAATTCGACATAGAAACAATCGATAATTTATAATTACTCTCTTTTAAAACTGCGATCTTTTCTGTTATAGATCATCGCTAGAATTTTCGAAAGTGGAAAACTCAAGAGAAAAGAATTGAAAGGAAAACAAAACAACATGAAAAAAAGGTTAGAAAAGATTTGTGAAGTTCAATTAGATGAAAAGAAGAGATTGGGAATTTCTATTTAAATTATTCAAGATGATAAATATGCTGGCTATTGACGTTGTAAAGGGAGCATGCGCAAGGGGCTCTTTAAAACAGATAACTCCCTGGTATATGTTCTAATAAAAACACGAACAATTACTTTTGTTTACTTGTTTTCTTAAAATTAATTTATATCGTAATATTGATTTTTGTTCTGGATATCACAAATTCATTTTGCAGTCCCCTTAAAACATTTTTAAAATCAAAGTATGGTGATAATATTAAAGTATTAGAATGAGTGCTCATTCTATTATGAGTGCTAGTATGAAAATTCATTTTTTAATTATTTTTTATAGTACCTACTTTCATAAAATGAAAAAAAAATATAGTATTTTTAAACATTTTATTTATGTTATTATTAGAGCTCGGATTTCGTGCGGTAAAAAACAATCGAAATTGTACAATAAAATGCCAAAATATGCAAAAATGTGCAACTAAAATTGAAATCCTGCCGTTCACCGGAAAAAAAATACATCTAGCTATTTTTTTTTCTTAAATAAGTTACTGTTTTTCATCATAAAGCTAGGTAGGATGAAATATTGTGATGCGAAGTGTTCTGAAAGTTAGCAATTAAGCAATTAATTTAGTACTTAAAGCTATTTTTCCCAGGAATTCATGTTATTCACGCACTGTAACAAAACGCTTTCTGCCAGTGTTTTTTACTTCCTTGTACGAAGTAAAGGAAGTATTATAATCGCGAGAATTTTCGGTTTTCAGATTTCGACGGAAATATCCATTTTGACCATCCCTGAATCCATTTTGACTAGTTTCGTCGTGGCGTCTGTACGTACGTTCGTACGTTCGTATTTCGCATAACTCAAAAACGGTTTGCCGTAGAAAGTTGAAATTTTGTATTTAGGATTGTTGTAAAATCTAGTTGTGAACCTCCCTTTTTGGTCACTGCTTGATCACCGGAAGTGGTACTTTACTTGAAGGTCATAATTGATTTCCATCAAAAATTATATTAAAATGCTATGCAAACTTCTCAAATTTAGTATTTATAACTTATATATTGATCTAAATAACATACTAGATTTTAGTCTAAATTGGAAAACTGGAAGTGGTACTTTACTTGAAGGTCAGACATTAGACTTTCAATAGAATATTTTTGTAACCCTCCCCCCCCCCCCCCCCCTCAAAATTTGAGGTTTTACGTTTCAAGATACGTAGATTCCAAATATCGAATAAAAAAAAATTCGTCCGCAAAATTTTTTTTTTTTTTACTTCCTTGAACGAAGTAAAGGAAGTATTGTAATCGCGAAAATTTTCGGTTTTCAGATTTCGACGGAAATATCCATTTTGACCATCCCTGAATCCATTTTGACTAGTTTCGTCGTGGCGTCTGTACGTACGTTCGTACGTTCGTATTTCGCATAACTCAAAAACGGTTTGCCGTAGAAAGTTGAAATTTTGTATTTAGGATTGTTGTAAAATCTAGTTGTGAACCTCCCTTTTTGGTCACTGCTTGATCACCGGAAGTGGTACTTTTATTGTATTTAAACGAAAGCCAGTGAAACTCCCTACAAAACGAAATAAAAATCATTTAAATCGGACCATTATTAGCTGAGATATTGCGTTAGTTTTGAGTTATTGAACTTTTGAGACTGATTCTCCTGGTGGCTAGTCATCCTGCTTCCTGACTTATCTATTGGGCTTCTGACTTCCTCGTATCTCTCTGTTTTATTCTTTCTTGGATTATTTCTTTACTTCCTTTAGCTTCCTTAGTCTTTCCTTTTTTTTTCTTTTCTTCTGAAGTGCACATCAAATATTTCCTCTATATCATTTTACATCACAGCCTACTTGCATTGACAGAGTTTTTAAATTAACATTCCCAGTTCAGCACTCTCACGTCCATCATCTTGTGAAAAGCTTCAAATTTCTTTCCTTTTGGTGCCTACTGCTTAATTTTTTTCTTGGACAGAATAGAAATTTTTGAAAGATTACTAAGTGGAAATAATAAACCATTGTGTAATAATTTGCAGTTTTTTATTACTTATTTTAAGTTTTAAAATTGAGTCTTAAATACTAGTTTTCTTTGTCATTTGTGAGATCAACATGTCTTCATCATGCGAATAAGATATTAGTTAAATGGGTTTTTCCGCTTAATATGTCGAAACTGTCCATTTCTAAAGCTTTATCCAGTGGTATTGACAGTTTTATTGTTGTCATGGAACATGAAGAAATATCTTGGAAACTAGTTGCCTACTGAAGGAAAACGACGTATAATAACGGAATTATACCTCCAGTGACAAGAGTGTGTGTGTTTGTCAATAGATGGATGACGGGACGCCGAGTGTCGTTTTTACTGCAATCTTCGGAAACTAGTAACCAAATTCAGTATCACTTTTTGAGTCACGGATTTATAATTTAATAGGCATACAAGGAAGTCATGTGTTGCCCACATCAGATATTTATAGTCCACTGATCCGGCTTTAAAGCTTTTAATTATGCATTAAATCCGTGTCGAAAAAATTGAATAATTCATCATTGGAGGTAGAATTTAATTCTTTAGATATATGATCTATTTTGATTGAATTATATTTCAATTCTGATCATTTGGTCCATTTTGGTTTTGTATTTGGATAATGACTTAGGATGAGCTGATAACAAACTAAGAAAATTGAATCTTTTTAAGTATGTTATAAACAGCCATGCATAACTTCATGAAACTTCCTTTGTAATTTTGTTAAAATTTTTACATTTCCAAGCAATTTAAAATTATTTTTTTTAATTACGTAAAAATATAAAACGTGGAATTTACACAAAAAATTAAAAACGTGCAATTTCATGCAAAATAAAACTTATATATTTTAGTCAGGATGTCTTAATTCGTGTAAATAAATTGGTCCAGGTGAATTTCAAGCCAGTGGAAAAAAAGTGCAATTGCACGATAATCCGGGATCTAGTTATTACTTAAGTGTAATGTTAGTACTCATCAATAGTAACTCATTAACACACTAATGGTAATAATATATAATTAACACAGCTCAGGCAATGAAGTTAAAATTACGATTCAGCATGAAATTATGGTCCAACAATATACACAATTTCATCAAAAATTATATTAAAATATAATGTAAAACATTTAAAATTTAGTAAATAGGACTTTTATATCAATATAAATATATTTTCTAGATTTCCGTTAAAATTGGTGAGCCGAAAACGGTACTTTACTTGTAGGTCATAACAAACTTACATCAAATCTTATATTAAAATTAAATGGAGAAATCATATGGTTCGGTAATAAAGATTACAAACGCGATTTTGTTTATACTCTAATTTAAAATTTTATTACTTATTTTAAATGTTAATATTGGGCATATAATACTGGTTTTTCTCCCCATTTGTGCGATGAACAAGTCTGTAGCAGGAGAATAAGATATAAGTTATATAAGTTCTTCCGCTTAAAATTTAGAAACTGTCGATTTCTAATGCTTTATCTAGTGATATCGATAGTTTTAATGTTGTCACGGAACAGGAAGAAATCTCTTGGAAACTAGTTACCTACTGAAAAAAGAAAACGACATTTAATAACGGAATGAAACCTGCAGAAACAAGAGTATGTGTGTGTGTCAATAGATGGGTGTCGCGACGCCGAGTTTCGTTTTTGAGATATTGCAATTTTCGGAAAAGTAACCAAATTGAGGATCACTTTTTGAGCCAACGATTTATTGTTTAATAGGAGTACAAGGAAATCATGTGTTGTCCACATCAGATATTTTATTAAGCCTATGGGCAGTTGTCAAAAGAAGCATTAGAAGGCAGGCACAAGGACATAAGATATTTTATGATCGCTCGCTCAAAAGGTATTTATACCACCGATCCTTTTCAGTTGAGGTCGAGTCCTTACCGTAATTTAAAATATTACTGCTTTAGGGACCCTCAGACCACCGGAAGTCGACAACACTAGTAATTTTAAATAATATCTAATTAAAGCCGTATCAATTTTAATAATTCCAATGAATAGGACTGTTACAATTGAACACAACGCACGAGTTAGCGCAAATTGCGCTAGAGTGCCGTGATCTTCGGTTAACTTCGGGTCCAGGCACTAATAATGCGACTCGATTGTACAGTTGTATCTTCCTTTTGTATTGTTCCGTAGCTTTGAAGAAAATTAGGGGCTTTAAAAATATTACAAAAATACTTTTAATTATGCGATTAGTTACTAAAAGATTATTCAACAAGGAACGCTCAGACGGACCAAAATCGTGTGGAATTTTGGAGGTGAATTATTGCATAATCAGGCTAATTGTTAAGAATTTGACAAAGACATTCATTGGTTTAGTCGTTTAACTTATTTTGAAAACAAAATATTCCTTTTTATTTGTTAAAAAAGTTATTTTAAAAAAGTTATTGCAAAAAATAAAAATAACTTAAAAATTATCAATCAATACAAAAGTTCCTCCCAACGTAGGAATCTGATAATTGAACGTAATTACATCCCATATGCTTTCACCATTTGAAACCATCTGTTGGTTTCTTTGAGGTAATGGTGCTGATGATTAGCTGTGAGAAATCCGAAATCATTGCTGGAAATGATTGGTCAGGATGAACAAGAACTTTTTCTTAAGGCAACTTCAAGAAACATATTTTTTGAAGATTTCATTACTGCATCGAGTGACAATTTTCTTTTGGGTCTCTACGATCAAACCAATAATTGTATAAGAACTTATAAGAACCAGTTATTAAAGTCGGAAAAAAGTTTTGTACGTTAGTAATTATATCCGTAATTATTGTTGTAATGCTACGTGCAAACGTAATAGGTTAGGGAATATAGGGTTTTTTGGTTCTAAATATTTGGTTCCAATTCAATGAATAAAAAAACAACTAAACAAACCAAATATTAGACATACTGTAGAATTCCGAACTGAACTGATTTGCTTGTTATTGTGTTTTTGTCTTTTAAAATAGCTGTTGGATAGATGTATTCCGCTGCATTCCTGCATATTACGTATAACATAAAGTATAAGAATTTGGCACCGAAATTTTACATCATGATATAATTATTATTTCCATATAGACAAAGTAATTTTAGTAATTAATTTAAAATTATTTTAATACATACTATTTAATAATTATAAAATGAAAAAAACAAGTGATCAATACGATAATTTATCAATATTAATTTATAAAATAGTGTTTAAAACAATAATTTTAAGATTTTTTCATTTACAAAACTTTTCAATAAAAAGAATTATTTTTGAAAAGTTGAGTATTTTTTACAATGAAAATCTTCATTATTTAAACAGCTGAGATGCTGCCTCATGGCGAGTTTCCGGCATTTTGAGATTATGAGGTCGATTCCTCGAAGTTCTTTACGGAACAATAATAATTCACTAATTATAATTATTTAAAAAAAATTGTTTTATTTAATATTTCGAAAATGTTTACTTCACATAGATCAGCAATTTTGTTTTTGAAATTTTAGCCACTAATGAGTGATTCAAAAATATCCTTAAGCAATGAAAGTCCAGAATAAATTTGTTTTTAATTTCTATTCACTTTATTGTATCCGCCAGCGGCCTAAAATACCCATAATCAACCGATATTGAGAAATTAGTTTTGTTTTTTGTTTTATATATATTTGAAAAAATGATCCGTCTTGTGGGAACCACTACTTTTAAAAAATAGATTTATAGATAAAAAGATTTATTATGTTATGTTCTAATGCAATTTAATATTTGGAGTGTTAAAGTTAAAGTTCGTTATTACTGTGTAAATAAATTAAAAAATATAGAAATTTTGGTCCTGATATTAATTTTTCTGGTACCCGTGGCAGGTCTCTTATCCAACTCCTTTTCCTCAAATTTTGTCTGGAAAACTTACTTAGGAAGTTCAAATGTGTTTGTTGACGGTATTTAATTTTATAATTGAATATGTTACTAAAGATCCGTACGAGAATTAGACATGTTCACGCAATATTTTGTTCCCCGTCTTAATGTCAGGAAACACGAGAATCTTCACAATGAAGGTAATCAGTGCTCAGTAGCCGGCAGCACGATCATAGTGTTAGCCACATTCCTCTTTCCCGCACATCGATCAGGTAAGAGGAAATAAGCGAGACTGGAAGTTCCTCCCTGAGGGATACCTGCGGTTATTTCTAAGGATCCACCATAATTATCACCTGAACTTATCAGTATAGTTCACCCTCATTTTTGCTTGCTCAAAATTCATTTTACGGTAGACATTTGATATTATCAAACTGTGTTTTAACCGAATGATCCATCTATGGTGCGTGTAAAATTCTACAATATCTGAAGCGTTTTAATATAGTATATTGCTTTTGCTAGAGGTTATTGAAGATCTGATGTTTGCTTTATCTATACTGTCACGCCTACCACCTCCTGACGTTGGTTTTAAGCCTTTGTTATTTTTACTTATTTACAGTTTATAGTTATTTTCTTTTATTTACTTTTCTCAATAGGATGAAGAAGGGAGAGATGCCCATGTGCTCGGTATGTGAAAGTATAGACCAAATGTGAATATTTCTCTTATACTTTAATAAATTATACAGGAAAATAAAGGTATGTAATTTTAAATACGTTAGTGAACGAAAACAACTTTTCACATAATAAATGAAAGGATGAACAATTTTTAAAACATTTTAAAGAATTTCAACATACAAATTTGAGTTAATAACTTTTATCAATTATCTACAATTAGAAAATTAAAATTATTTTAGTTGTTATTTTAATTTTTTTTTTGTAGTGAAATGTTTGGACAATGAATCAATTATTTATGTAATAAAAAACTATTATTTAAGTTTATAACACAAACAATATCATGTATTTTGTACTGGGTTTTTCTTATTTGAAAATTTATTTAATTTTCTTTTCCTACACTCGATTTTTTAAACTTCAAATCCAATAGAAATGAGTAAATTATTCCACTGAACATTGGAGAGCCCGAGAGATAACATACAAAATAGTAGGTATTTTATATTTTTTATCCTTTAATTTAATTTTGTAACGTTATAAATAATTAAAACGTGCAATAAAAAATATATATATATATATATATATATATATATATATATATATATATATATATTTATTTATTTATTTATTTATTTGTATGTTGAGAAGTATTTATACAAAATACTTTGATGGACTGAAAAATACTCCCTGGCCTGGAAGGTGACAAGGTACGATCCCCTTAGCGGACGACATCGTTGAGAGAAGGGGCTCGGACCCTGTTGTTCGGCCCGCATCCATTCAACCACTAGCAGAGTGAACCCTCCTCACTCGTCGGTAGGAAGACACGAGGATCTGCCCATTGATGCCGTCGCTGCACATAGCAGACCAATTGAACCACCCTCAGAATACCTTCGGCGAAAGAAGGAACTTGTCTCGAACATGTTATTATTGATTATGTTGTTTTTAATAAAAGGAGGGAATAAGAAAAAAATCTGACCATTAATAGGACCGTGCCTCTTGTGGACTTTGCTAGTTTTTAAAATATTTTGGAAGAGAGTTAAGACAAATAATTATTATAAATAAACGTTAATTAATAATGTGGTAGAATTCGTTTTGTGACATTAAAATTCTGATTCATTATGATTAAGTTTATAATTAATTCTTCGATTTATAAAATAATTAATTGTGTACAATAAATTTTTTAAACATTAGATCAAAATTTGTTTTTATAATACCTAATCATTATAAATAAAATACCACAAAAACATAAAAGTCATGGATTTCTCTGAGATAAAACGCTCATATCCGGAGTTTAACTATTCCACTATTCGGGTCTACGGGTGCACCCGTAGTAGACCCCACCCGGGTGGAGTCTACTTCAGAGGATTCATGGCGCAAGTCTAAAATTAGAGACTTAGGTATAGAGAGGTGGAACTTAAGAAGTTTGAATACAGCTGGTGGGTTAAAATTGGTGGCAAACGAGGTTAGGGGATACAACTTATCGTGGCACAGCGAAAAGGTTCGCTGGCCATGGGAGGGTTCATTTACGGATGGGAATTATACTATTTAGTACGGTGGGAGCGGTAATTATTCTTCAGGTACTGTGGTGGCCATATTTCAGAGGAGGTGGTATAAAATCGCGTTGATAAACATACTGTCACCAAAGACAGTGATAATGAAGTTAAATGCGAATTTTATGATAAACTAGATTGGGTTTACGATAAACTACCGTGAAACTGCATGAAAATAATATTAGCAGACATGAACGCAAAGGTGGGAAGGGAAGAAGTATATTATCTGATGATCGGTAAAGAAAATTTGCACGAACATAATAATGATATTGGGGTCCGACTAATAAACTTTGCTATCTCGAATAACATAATCAAAAATACTAAATTTAAATATATATGAAGGATATTCATAAGTATACGTGGGCATCACCGGATTCACAAACATGATATCAAAGTGGTCATGTTTTGGTACATCAAAGATGGCAAAATAGTATAATTAACGTGAGATCTTATCGTGGGGCAGAATGTGGGTCAGATCATAAATTACTAATCACGAAACTTCGTCAATACTTCATATAAAAAACAGAAAAGAAATCCGTATTTATTCCGAAAATTTTGACATAGATAAATTGAAAAATTCTTTAATCGGTGGACCGAGGTGTGTAGACAGTGATTGGCGTGAACCTTCGTGTTCGCTAAACCTTTTATTATTAATATAATCATTATAAATACTGATCCTTTTTTCTGGCTGTGCGATGAAATGACTAATTATTATGACGTATTAATTGAATCAATAAAATAAACAATTTGGGTTTCTGAAGACATTTAATATTTATATTGTTTTAATATTTTATGATTAACAATTAAAAACTTTTCCTCAAGGACAGATATATTAAACAGTGTGACGTCGCGAGCATCCGTTACACTAATATTTAACATTAGGATAAGATTTTACGTATCAGTTTGCCTTATCTTTGGTATTTGTTGATTTGAGAAGAATATATTAAAGATAATAGACCTGCAACATTAGTGATATTTCACTTACGGGTGGCTAGAAGATGGGATGCTCTAGCCAACATACAAATGTTAAAAACAAGTTTAAAAGACGAATGATATTTTCATTCATAAATTTTAATAAAATATTACAAAATGTTCTAACAATTATTATATTTTATTAATTCATATTGCTCTTTATTAAGAAACAATTAAATCATTTAGTAAAAATTTCTTTTTGCCTTGAATTTTTTTTATTATTATGGACTTAAACCGTGATTTTACTTAAAATTATAATTAGAGCTGAGCAATTAATATCGTCAGTTGTTAATTAATAGAAGTAAAGAGCTGTCTAAAATAATAATTAAATTTAATTAGGAATTGTCAAAATTTTAAACAACCTGACGTTTGCAAAACTAATTATCCATTCGTAATTCCGAAACCCAATTGCCAACCCAATTTGCACTTCCCCTAGGTGAGTCGTTAGAAAAATTATAATTGATCAAGTACGTATTGCGTTTTATCTTTTCATTTCCATTGTTCCTAAGGAACATCTTGGGGTTATTAGAATCTATTTGTCAAAGTAAGTATTGTTCTAAACATTTTTAAAAAATATTATTTTATAAAGTTTATATTTTTTTCCATCAAACTTTTATAATTTTGATAATCTTGTTTTAAAATGTGTTTTCATCTAATTTGGGTCTGTAGTTAAGGAGGAAAAAACTATAACAAAAATCGATATTTTGAGACAAAATTTGTGAAATAATAATGTATATGAAAAAAAAATGAATATAGATAGTGAATAATTATTTATTGATTTATTTATTTATTCCGCCTCTACCCCAGTGGGTCATTGGCGCATTTTGTTACTATTTTGTAAAATTGGATTTTCTTAGGTTGGTATTCCAAAAGTTTTTTTATTGTATCTTCATCTTCCTGGAAAATTTCTACCATTGTCGTAACCATCTTCAGTGAATAATTAAAAATTATAATTTTTTATAATAATTATTTTATAATAATAATTTTTATTATAATTATTAATCAAAAAGTATTTTAAAAATTAAAACCATTAAAAATAGACTACTTATATATGCGATTATGTTTAATATGCGTAAACATAATAATAAGTGAATTGAAGTTTTAAATTTTGAAATAATGTTTTATCCAACTCGTAATTATCGATGAAACCTTGTTACTCATCGTTCCTTATGGAAATCAGTTGGTACGAATGCAAGCAGAAAAGATTTAACCAATAATGTATTTGTGTTGGAAACCAATTGAAATGAGCATAAATGTGCCGATGCAACGGTGATCCGGCATTGTTTGACAATGTTGACAAGGACACTTTTTATCTAAGTGATGATGATGATGGCAGTTTCGAATAATGATAAAGGTAGTGTTTAAAACAGGTTACTAGCACTTGTTGTTATTACATAGATTTTTGTTGTTGTTACCATTAGTTGTTATTACATTGGTTGTTATTAATACCACGTATTATAGTGCTTATAAAACTATTTTTTTCTCGTTTTCATTCCATTTCGTACTTTGTGATACCTCATACATCTGATTCCATCATTTAAAATAATATAGTTTGATCTTTACAACAACTTATTTCATTTTTTTGAAATTATTAATCCCAAAAACATATAATTTGATATATCATAGATAATACCCAAGTAGAAGGAATTCATAATATCCTTTGCAGATTCGGAATCTTGGACGCCATGTTGAATATTTCAATATGTGTGGCTACTTGGGTTTTCCCAATACTTTACCTTCATCCAAACTAAAATACCTTTTGCATTTTGATTTGGCAGTGATTTCGTTGGTATAGTTCAACAATAAGGAATTTAAATATTTTAGCAGCCATTTTAGCCGCGATCTTGATTGTAGATGTCTGAGTAAAATTTCAACTTATCACCATTGATATTCTTTACCTGCTATTTATAACGAAGCGATTGACTACTCTCCCATACTTCTATTATCAAGGAGTCCAGGGAATGACATTTGACCCCAATTAAACAACCAAATTGTTTTTATGTTGCAGCAAAATAAAATTTTTACACTCTACTTTACTCATCAATTATACCGCAAATCCAGAATGAAAGAGGTACGATTCAAAATTTCTTACGCTAGAAATTTTAATAGTCGGGCTACTTATAATCTAAAATATCTGATGTGGACAACACATGACTTCCTTGTACGCCTATTTAACTATAAATCGGTGGCTCAAAAAGTGATCCTGAATTTGGTTACTAGTTTCCGAAGATTGTATTATCTAAAAAACGACATTCGGCGTCGCGACATCCATCTATTGACACACACACACTAAAACACACACTCTTGTTACTGGAAGTCTCATTCCGTTATAATATGTTGTTTTCTTTCAGTAGGTAACTAACTTCCCAGAGATTTCTCCGTGTTTCATGACAACATTAGAATAGCCAATGTCACTAGATAAAACATTGAAAATAGACAGTTTCGACATTTTAAGCAGAAAAACCCACTTAACTTAAATTTTATTCTTCTGCTGCAGAGTTGTTCATCTCACAAATGGGGAAGAAAACCAGTATTTTACTAATATTTTAACACTTAAAACAAGTAATAAAAATGTTTAATTGGAGTGGAAAAAAAATCGCGTTTGTAACTTTTATTACAAACTCTCTCAAAATATTTCTTTATTACAAAATCTCTCTACTTTATTTTAATATAATTTTTGATATAAGTTTATTATGATCATCAAGTAAAGTACCCTTTTCGGCTCACCAATTTTAACCAAAATCTAGTAAATATTGATATAAAATTGATATAAAAATCCTGTTTAGCAAATTTGAGATGTTTTACATTATAATTTAATATAGCTTTTGATGAAAGTCTAATATGACCTTTAAGTAAAGTACCACTTTCGGTCTCCCTATGTCAACCAAAATTTATTATGTTATTTATATTAATATGTAAGTCGTATATACCTAATTTGAGAAGTTTCGCATTATATTTTAATATAATTCTTGATGAAAATTAATAATGACATTCAAGTAAAGTACCACTTCCGGTAATCATTTGGTGACCAAAAAGGGAAGTTCACAACTAGATTTTACAGCAATCCTAAATACAAAATTTTAACTTTCTACGACTAACCATTTTTGAATTATGCGAGATACGCACGTATGTACGAACGAACGTACATATGAACGTACGAACGTAAGCACTTCACGACGAAACTAGTCAAAATGGATTCAGGGATGGTTAAAATGGATATTTCCGTTGAAATCTGAAAACCGAAAATTTTCGCGATTACAATACTTTCTTAACAATACTTACAATACTTAAAGATCCGGTGAGCCCCAAATTTCCGTTAAAATTCCGATGGGGTATTTGAGAGGGTCCCATCGGGACGACAACCCCCACCACGGTCAGCCGGTCGATACTACGGCCCCCAATGCTTTACAGTCATCGGCTTCGGAAATACTGCTGATGAAAACTGAAGGTTGAATTTTGAGTCAAATTCAGTTAATAAAATAAGTCTTCATTTTCATTTTAGGAATTTAACAAGTAATAGCTACTTCGAAACATGAACTAATAGAAAAAAAACAAATATTCAATTGGAAGACTTTTTAATGCTTCACTGAAATAAATAACAAAATAAAAATGTTGTTGGTCTCACTTTGACCGGACAGTTATTGCCATTTGAGGTATAAATTTTTTAGGAATCTTCAAATAATGACCTCATAATATTTTTTCAACTTTTGTTTTTGTTTTCACTCAAATTGATTTTCTTTCATCTTTTGTGATAATCGGATTCCATTTATGTATCACTTGTAAATTTTTTTTCAAAAAATGGCATCAACAAATTGATATCATGGACTATTGGCAGCTGGACGTTGACGCCGATTGACCCACTATCGTGATGAACGATTTTTATCGTGATGAACGGCAAGTTTTAGCTTATTACCCGGATTATCCGGATTTTCGATTATCTGGATTTTATTTGGTTCTAGTTAATCCGAATAAGCGATGCTTTACTGTACTTAAATAAATAAAGTGTACATTTTTTTTTTGTCATGAAATATTATGATAACTCAGTGAATTATGATAATTAAAATGGGACGCATATTTTTATTCATTATAAAAATCCAACCATTTCTTTATTTATGAATAAACAGTAGAGAAGTATAAAATACGATTCGTTATCCACTTTTGTCCAAAAAGTCCTTCACTTGAAACGTTTCTTTTTCCACCTACGGTGAAGCTTTTAGTTTCAAGTCCTTAGAAGCGGTACTTGAAAACACTTCGCCAACTTAGAATTTGTGCTTGTGCTCATTAATTTTCATCAGAAACTTTCTCCACCTTAGAGAGTGTGAGCTGCATTCGGGCTTACGTATACTTGTCTCTTCACCTGGCCATGGTTTGTTTATGTATTCATAGTTAGTAGGCAAATTTTTTGATGGCCTCATTATAAATGGCCTCGTTCATTTATGACCTACGAAAAAATCGTTGTTATGGTATATCAAGGTTGAAAGGATGGAAATAAGATATAAAATATATAATTTAATGAAAAAATGCATGGTGCTACAAATAAAAAGAGTGCCACCTATCTAAATTATATATATATATATATATATATATATATATATATATATATATATATATATATATATATATATATATATATATATAATATTGTATAAATATTATACAGGGTGTCCCACCTCGTGATGTCAATACTTTAGGGGGTTATTCTAGAATGCATTTGTAGTTAAATGGCGCAGAAATTAAATTTCTATCTTAACTCATCGAAGAGATATCCTATTTTTTGTGTATTTTTAAAAATACACGAGTTTTTAGTGAAAAACTGTAATTATTTAATTTCTGGTTGATGTATCGTAAAAAACGAGGATATTTTCAAAACTACATTAAATTTCCTATAAGGAACACCCCCCTTTAAAATTTTATTTATTCACACAAGCGGTATACAGTAATTAATAGCAGTTAAAAATTTAAAAATTAGTATTTTCTGATTGTGTTTACACTTTTCTAGCACAGCCAATTTTAGGCGCAGAGGTTTGCCTCTGGGTCAATTGCTGGGTCAATTAAGTTGCATCAATTCATAAGCTTTAAAATGGTACCCCATTCACCCAGAAAAATAAAGGTTTTGTGTAAAAAACTTTAATTTCCAATTCCAAAACCATAATTACGCTAAATTTATCGGCGGCGTAGAACAAAGAGTGAACACACTGAGAACATAATACAAAGAAGGAGGAGATTTTTTTCCTTTTCTTTTCTTTTTTATTTTATTATAACAATCTAATGTTTGGAAAACCTATTTAGTCACTCACATATTGAAATTTCCATATTTGTGACGCGCCACGAAAAAAGGGAGCTTAGGATGAAGACCCAAATTTTTCACTAGAGCATAAAAACTTTTTTCTAGTAAATGTATTTCTGAACATCTAAACTACATGTTAAATACTATTTTTGACGTTGGTCACTCTCAAGCATTGTGTAAGAGCGCTGTTTTGTGAAATTCCGCTTTAGACCGGACGGTTTTTCAATGGGAACTTGGTTTTTTCTAAAATTATAATTTGTAAAAATTAAACTTCAAATCGTTATAATTCTGCGATCCTGGCAAGGAGTTCCTCCCTTGATGCTACAGGCTCGGAGTAAACTTTGCTCTTCAACCTTCCCCATACGTGGAAGTCAAGAGGAGTAAGATCGGGGGATCGAGCAGGCCATGGAACAAGTCCATATCGACCAATCCATTGGTTTGGAAAGTGGTTATCCAACCAAGCCGTCACTTCTCTCCCACTGTGGGCCGGGCATCCATCCAATTGGAACCATGTGCGATTGATGTCAGGCAGGGGATCTTCAGGCTGATTTAAAAGAGGATACAACTGGTTTTCCAGAAGTTCCCTAAATAATTCAGCATTCATTCGTCTGGGCAATATTATCGGGCCAATTAGACGATTATCTACAACTCCCATCCATACATTTATGTTGAACTGGTATTAGACGGAGGATGGTCTAACAGCATGGGGATTATCCTCCGCCCAGACATGAGTATTGCGGGCATTAAAAAGCCCCCCACGCGTAAATGTTGTTTCATCAGACCACAAAACACGTCTAGAGAACCAGCGGTCTTCCTGGCACTGGTCTGCAAACCATTCGCAAAATTGTCTCCTGGCCGCCATGTCTCTATCCAGCAATTCTTGAACCGGGCTGAGGTGGAAGGGATGTCTTCCGTCACTGACTAAAATTCGGTGCACTGAGCTGTGGGGGATCCCAAGTTGTGCTTCTGCTTCACGAACACTAGAAGAGGGGTTTTCATCAAAAAAATTCAGCACCTCTTCCTCATGTTCAGCATCCTGGACATCTCGTGCCCCGACATGCTGTTTCGGCAGCGATCCGGTCTCTCTCAGGGTACGAAAAGTAGAAGAAAACGATCTGCGATCCGGCAACCGTCTCTCTGGGAAACGACGACCGTATTCACGGACAGCTTCCGAGGCATTTCCATCGGCAAAGCCATATACAAACACAATATCAGCGTATTCTTCAGTTGTGAAAAAATTAGGCATGTTGCTGGAAGCAAGTGCACCTCACCACTAGTAAAGTGATAATGAATGGCCATTTGATATTGGGAGCGAGTCTCGAGCTAGACAAGCACGGACAGGATTGGTTGACTAAAGGTATGAGCTTACCTTTGACCTATCTTTAGACATGAAAGTATTAGAAACATTATTATTATTATTATTCAATAAAAGTTCTTTTGGGTTCGACCATGCCACATTATTGTAAACCTAGATTTTGCTCATCTTGCTGTGAGCCTCTTCAAGATTAATATCGTAATGAAAAAATAAATAAATAAATAAAATAATTCTAATTTACCTATGTAAGTATGGAAATTTCAATATGTGGGTGACTAAATAGGTTTTCCACTCATTTTGTTCTTAAAATAAAAAGAAAAAAAAAGAAAAGCAAAAAAAATCTCCTCCTTCTTAGTATTAAGTTCTCAGTGTGTTCACTCTTTGTTCTACGCCGCCGATAAATTTTGCGTAATTATGGTTTTAGAATTGGAAATTTTTTTATACAAAACCTTTATTTTTCTGGGTGAATGGGTGAATTTTAAAGCTTATGAATTGATGCAACTTTTGACCCAGAGGCAAACCTCTGCGCCTAAAATTGGCTGTGCTAGAAAAGTGTAAACACAATCAGAAAATACTAATTTTTAAATTTTTAACTGCTATTAATTACTGTATACCGCTTGTGTGTATATATAAAATTTTAAAGGGGGTGTTCCTTATAGGAAATTTAATGTAGTTTTGAAAATATCCTCGTTTTTTACGATACATCAACCAGAAATTAAATAATTACAGTTTTTCACTAAAAACTCGTGTATTTTTAAAAATACACAAAAAATAGGATATCTCTTCGATGAGTTAAGATAGAAATTTAATTTCTGCGCCATTTAACTACAAATGCATTCTAGAATAACCCCCTAAAGTATTGACATCACGAGGTGGGGCACCCTGTATAAATAACAAGGTTTTTCTGCAACAATACGAACGGGCGTATTTACAAAAATTAATAGTTGAAGAGCTCAATACAAAAATGTTGAGCTCTTCAACTATTAACCTGATTTATACCCTCCGCATAATTTTTAGTCGGAATAAAATATAAACGTGTAAAAAATTAAAACCAATAAAAATATTGTCCGCATCCGCCTGGTTGGAAACCGCTGTCCAACTTTCTACACCTCCCTTTGAAGGTTTCCATCGACATTTTGCATAAAATGATATCTGTTATAATGTATTAGATGCCCAAAACATATTTAATTTTCCCCTGTTGCTGGCCAGTTGATGTTTCACCGACAACCCTGCGAATCACTCGCTTAGAATAATGCTGACACCCAGAACGCATTCGTTCTGTAACCCTAGACTCCCAGCTTGGGGTACGTCAGATCGTGTCCCGGTAGTGATGTCCCTGCCAAGACAAGGCGGTAGTTGGCAGCCTCTTGCCCACCCGGAGTACTCTTCGGATATTTCTGGAACACCGGGTTATATTTGGGCGAAAACTAGAATAACTTACGGCCCTCTACGCAGTTCGCCTCTAGCGAAGTCAAAATCTCGTGAAAGGCATTTACTATCAAAGAAAATGGATTCTCTTGCAATATTAAATCCAAACATGGATGAATACACACACACACACACAAACAACTTAAATTTTTAAAAACACCAATGAAATCTGATCAAAAAATCTAAAACATACGTCATATCATCCAAATGTTTTTAGTATATTTTTTTTTTACCTTTAGCTATTCTTTTTTCGTTCAAAACTTAGACAGATACCAAGCCCTCACAGATTTACTGTTCAGAAAAAAACTAAAATATTTTCAATAAAAAATATTAAATAACAAAATTCTATATACTGTATTACACCAACTAACTATGGAATGTTCACCTCTAATTCCACCATAAACTAAAAGGACCATATCAACAGACCAATAAGAGATATGACTACTAGAATTTACATGTAATAATTTAAATTTCATTGCGCTGGATATCTCGAATTAAGTTCAGTAGCTTCCGAATGGCAGTAAACAGATGTTCTGAGATGAATTTTGATGAATTTCGTAAAATATTTTATTGGTTAGATCCAACATAAATTTAAACTTGATAAATTATTTCAGCTTCGCCCAAAACAAATGTTACAGATCGCTCTTTTTTTTTTATTCTGATAATTTATCGGCTTGAAGCAAACCAATAACATTAATTCGACAGTTATGAATTGTACTGTATCCTAGTTTATTTCAGTAAATTATTGAATGAAGGAACTGTATAAATGCCATTTATTATTATAATTCGTTTTTATTATAATATTTTTAAAGTTTATTTCTTAAAATTTACAACTGATACACAGCTATAAACAGTAAATGTGCTACATAAAATTTTATTACATTGAAATGGTGAATGAACTACCCGTACATTACACTACAATGACTATTATACATAGGAGGTCCATCTCATTTTTACTGCGTCCATCTCCTTTTCAGATGGCCCGGCGATTTGTCGCAAAAAGATTGAGATGACAGTTTACGAACTAAAGATTTTGTGTGAGTATGGATTTTGTAATTAAAGGGGATATATCTATTTCGGGCCAAATCTACATACAACATATGGAAAATCAAATTAATTGCATAGATAATTAATTGCATAAAAAGTGGCAATTCAACATTTGGTACGTATATCGCTTAATTTAACTATCCATTCTGTGAAAATTTTAAGTAGAGGTATATTAGCGTAAAATACAGGAGAAAATCGATAAAAAAAAATCTCACGAAACTTCATCACGAAAATGCGAAATGCTTAAAATCCACATTAACCCCAATCTTATAGAAGTAGGTTGTTTTTAATTCCAAACGACTAGACCAGGTACGTTCTTTCAACCTAATATTTTATATACATAATACAATAGGAAAATTAATAATAGAAATTAATCTATGCAATTTAACTTATTTAACTATGATTTTAACCTATAGATATTTGCTATTTGAAAAAAATTGTTCCCAATGTCGCCCACCACATATTCCTTATATCTCATACATCTAAAATGGATTATAAAATTAAATGAAGTAAAATTTATGTCACAATGATCAATTAACTATACCAAAGAACTTGTTTACATCTTTATTCGGGTTAAAGAAAGCGATTGATGTTTTCTTACTGGCATGATAGGGTGACTCTTAAAAATACGGTTGTCTGTTTCTTCTTACTTCTTACCTGCATTTTGTTTTATATTTAAAAATGACTTGGGAATATTATTTCCAATGACAAGTTAAAATGTTATTTTTTTACGTATTTTGCCGCAAGCCCATAATATTTTTTGTTTGGGACCAAAAAAGAATACCCAAGGTCTGGAAATTACATGTTATCATTCCGATATACAAAAAAGGTGACCAAACAGAATGTTCAAATTATAGACCTATATGCCTTTCACTAGTGCTGTATAAAGTATACACGTCTATACTCGAAAGACGAATGATACCGCTCATAGAACCACTCCTGGGTGAAGAACAAGGAGCCTTCCGGGTAGACAAACGCAAGATCACATCTTCACATTAAGGATTATAGGGGAGAAGTTGTGGGACAGAGATCGAAAATTGTACTTAGCATTCCTCGACATTAAGGCTGCTTTTGATTCAGTGCCGCGGGAGGAAATATGGCAAGCCCTCAAGGCTAAAAACGTACCAAAGACCTTGTTGGAGGCCATAAGTTCAACATATCAAAACCCAAGGGACATTGTGACATTAAACGGCCAAATATCCAAACCTTTCGATATCTCAAAGGGAGTAAAACAGAGGGATAGCCTCAGTCCATTACTTTTTGTCACTTTTATGGATTAAATTGCCTCCATTTGTAAAAGAAGAACCAGGAGAACACATGTGGGGCAGCGGAATCTTCTACCGGTGGTATTTCAGCTCTTCCTGTATGCTGATGATATGGTGCTGCTAGCAGATTCACCTATAAGTCTCCAAGAAGCCGTGACAGAATGGAACGAGTATCTTCTAAGGCAAGGGCTACAAATAAATACTGACAAGAGCAAAATAGTCCAGTTAGAAAGAACTCAGGAGGATATCCGCGTGGAATGCAATGGAGTGAAGTTCGAGAAGGCTAGGGACTACACATACCTTGGCACCATAATTGATGGAACTGGGAAAATAGACTCAGAAATTTCAAAAAGAATCGGCAAAGCAAACGCAGTCTATTACAAGATTTCAACTCAGTGGTGGGCAAGAGGGAGATAGGGCGAGACATGAAACTGCATATTTTTAAATCGGTGTTTCTGCCTATATTGCTATATGGAGCAGAAAGCTGGAACACGGAAAAACAACAAAGCCGAATCACCGCTACCGAAATGAAGTTCCTTAGAAGAATTATGGGAAAAACCAGGCAAGACTGCATTAGAAATGAAAAAGTAAGAAAAGACCTCAAAGTGACTACTACTAGAAATAATCGAGAGAAGACAGCTGACGTGGTTTGGGCATGTCTGCAGAATGAAAGAGGAGAGAGACCCAATTAAGGCCATGTAAGCTACAGAGACAGAAAAGCGTCCCAGAGGGCGGCCCAGAATGTCCTATAATCAGTATATAGAAAAAATAGGAAGGAAACGGGGAAGAACAATTGCTCAGATCAAAAATCTAGTAAGGGATAGAGATGGCTGGAGAAAGTAGCCACAAGTAGCATCCAGCCGGATGCACCTCCACGCTAATATGAGGCAGTAGAGGAAAGAGAAAGAAGAAGAAGCCTATGGTATGTTTTTATTTCCATTTGTAAATAATATTCAACTAATTATAAATAGATAAAAAAAGATTTTAGTCCTAGTGAAACGTAAACCAATTTTTGAAGTTCGTCTTATGATCTTATACAAAAATCTTTAGATACTTTAAGAGCCATATTTCTACTGTTGTTACCGTCTCTTTTATTACATCCTTATCCCATATCTGTCTATGTTACCTCTGAAAAAAAAAATTAGAAAATGTTCGTAATATCGCCTAGAGCTACATTAAGAACACTGAAGTGGACGATATTGTGTGCAACTTAAATTGCAAGAATGACCCCTAATTTTTTAATCAGATCGCAAACAAAGGAAACAAACTGTGGTTTGTGTTGGTTTGCTCCACCTGGCTTACAAATATAACTATTGACGAGAAATGCTCTGTCGTTCCGGTCACTAACAGCAAACAGCGTTAATCCGGGAGCAACCGTTGTATGCGATATAAGGAACTTAAGTATCTTTTTTTTCTCTCTCCGAGATTCTTAGAGTTTATTTCAATTACACAATATATATGACAACAATGATGTGAAATATATGTAGGGTCTATGTACAATTCCTTTCATTATCCGAGGGTATTTTAAGGTTATTAATTAATATTGCAATGTCCGCTGTGTGCGGGAGTTTTATATTCTGGCTTTGACCTTTAATTATGAGCAGAGGTTGGGGAGGAACTATTCTGCTGGTTGAGGAATAAGGTAAGGCAAGATAGTTTTAGACTGCTGAGTCCAGAGAAAGAATTTGATCTGCCTCCGGCCTATGTATTTTGGCACTGAGGGTAGCTGAAAAATACTAAGGGAAATTTGGACCCCCTAGTTAATATCCTAAAGAACGATTGTTGGTATATTAATAACAATGCTAATAATCGATACCTCACCTCCCTAATTTTCAAAGCAAGAGGGGAGTGGCACTCCATTCTAAATTATTATTTTGACCATGGCAGGGTAAAGGGAAATTTACCAGAAATACTTTACTTTTTATTACAATTTGGCAAATATTGAGGGAAATCAGAGTGTAATTGTTTCGGAAACAACTATTAAATCTTTCTTTTAAAATATCCTGAATGGCCCATGTTACTATTATACGCATACTAAAATCGATTTTAAATCATATATAGGAAATCGTGTGAGAATTTAATTTCTAATAAATTATAATACTGAAAGCTCTTTTAGCTTCCTAATAATATAAATAAAGTAATACATAGAAAATAGAAAGTTTTACCATTTTTTTTTAAAATATAAAAACGGCTACAGCAATTTTTATAAACTTCTAATTGCTGCTATTTAGAGCTTTAAAAATTATTTTGAAACACTAAACAGTTATTAATAAAATTTAGATGCACTAAAATTTTATTTTACCAAAAATCAGACTGATAGGCCCAATATAAATCAGTTGTCTATTGCTAAACAGTTACATTACTTCGTCTACCACAAGCGGGCATCCGATGAACGTTTGGATAATTTTACTTTATCGTTTCGTGTAGAGCTCAGCGGCTCAGAATGCTTCTGCTATACGGGGCAAGCTCTTGGTCAGAGGATCCAACTATAAATGCGAAAGGCATATATGGAGGATAGAAGGCAATATTGCAATATTATATGCGAGATATGGTAAAGCAATATTATTACTTTTCCCTCCATGGGTGTAGACACTCAATATAGTTTAACAGAAGGCTCTCCAGTAAAATTTCACTTAAAAACCTTGTGCTTACTGCTTTTTAAAGCATAACATAGTTATGCTAGAATTAATACACCATTTATTGGCACTGGCAACAAAATATCAGTATTCTACTGAACGAAAAATATTAAAATTTATTCGAAATATATTTCAACCCATCCAGAACGGATTAGAAAAGCGCCGCTTCCGACTGGGGAATATTTAAATGACGTATTAGCAAGCTAAGCTTCCATGGTCTTTCCAGAATATTGTAATTTCGTAAAACCTATTTATGTTCAAAATTTTTTAATTTTTTTTTTCTTTTTTTTATGGTATAACTGGAATAATCGAAATATATTTTTGTAATATAAATTAGAAAATGTAAACTTTTTCTGTTTCTAAAAAATATTTTTTAAGGGCATCACTTCATTTTATACTTATTAATAATCTTACTTAGCAGCCACCCGTATTTATTATTTTTATTACATATTAACAAAACCAAATATGTATAATGCATTGAGTAGATGGTGTGGTCTATTTTTTCGAAGTTTTTTCCTGACGATAATGATGACCACTAGGACAATACTGCAACCGCGACACTGCGGAGTGCCAATAATACGACCAGAACTGCCTCCAATCACTATGGCGATTCACGCTGTCATAGACAATGACGGACCACAGCTGAGATCGGAAATGGAACAGCATTAGCTCTGATGAAGGCAATTCCTCAACCGTTATTGACCATTTGTTCGGAAGAATGGTCGCCAGTCATGGAGCCGATGTACAATGCTCTACCAGAAGTCTTTTTCGTTGAATCATTATATCATCTTGATATAAAAGTTGTGATGTTAACTTATTTATATTAACACTTATTTATATTAACCAGCAACTTCCATAATTTATCTTCTATTGTAAGTATCTTACTCAAACACTCTGCTTATTAGTTCACATTACCCTTTTTCCAAAAAGAACTAGGATCATCTCTAAAGTTTATTTTCACTGCAGGTATCACACAGTTTAGCATGCAGTGTATTATCACCGCATGTGAGTATTCGAGAAGCCGAATGATCCTTAACGGGATAAAAAAAATAAATTATTATTAAACCAATTGACTGAATTACTTGCAATTTATTTAGAAAATATTCTATAGGGAAAATGGGTAGCATACCTAATAGAAAAACTAAACGAGAATAGCTTTTCTAGGGGTTTTGGGTATGGTCTACTACGGAAAGCACTGCAGTGCAGTACACCGAGGCCATCAATACATATCAAAATTATCTTCCTAGTGAAAATTCAACAGCCATTTATCTCCTAATTCAATTTTTTTCCAGGAATATCTTTGTCAAGAGATTAAAAATATATTTGAAACAATCCCTGTCTTCGAAAACCTACAATATAAAGATATAGACAAGTCCAAGTTTATCCTGTTAGTCAGTTTATTAGTAATTATTTGCCATAAAAAAATATGTAGGAAGATTTATATTGTTTTCATGATGATTCGGAGAAAAACCTACTTTGTTTTTCATATTAGTGTATAATACCACGCCTCTCATATACTATTTATTGCATTTAAGTAAATACAATTTTCATTTTTTAATGTTGACTTCACTGTGAGACTCCAAACATTATACTTTTTATTGAGGACTTGCTCTGTCAATGCTGTTTTATCGTTTTGTTTTTTCTTATATTTACTTTATAATAATTTTGACCAAGAAGATCCACATATCTTTAATAGACAAATGTATATAATCAATACAGAAAACTTAATTAAACTTTTAAGTTATATATCTGAAAAAAATGCAGTAAATATCATTAAAATTGAAATTATAATTCCTCAGTAAACTAGTAAAAGTTTATGCATATGCTGGGAGAATTTAAAGTTTCAAAGTACGTAAACTCTTTTTAATCCTCCGGCAAGAATTATGGATTACAAAGGTAAATTATCATTTTACACATTTTTCAGTATTATAGATATCATAAGAATAAAAATTTGTAATTAGTTAATTCATTTTAGGCTTTAGATAAAACAGAGCTATAAACTTTCGGAATGACTTAATTTTAGTTACTTTTGACGATACATTTATGTGTAAATACTGAATAGAGCATATTGAGTATAAAAAAAAAAAGAAGTTAATTATTGCATTTATTATACAGAAAAAAGGTCTTTGTTGATAATATGTATTGTTATTGTAGATTATTAAGAAGCATGAAAAGAGCTGCAAGAGCCGAAACTTAGCTTTAATATTTTTTAATAATAAACAGGACACAAAACAGTTATTGAACTTTTTCAAAAAGTATCAGTTTAACTATTTTACAAGAGCTTGTACAATTAATGTATTAATATAAAAGCTCAACACAAAGGGACTTTCTGATAAAAAGTTCCTCCAGAAGTTATATATTATTCATAGATTTTATATAAATTCTACTAGTGTAAGTTCTTTCCAAAACTTCGTTTCTTAAAAGTTATGATGATAGAAGTTCCTACTATAACATTTTAAATATATGTATGTGTGTATATATATATATATATATATATATATATATATATATATATATATATATATATATATAAATATATATATATAGAGAGAGAGAGAGAGATGTTTTCACATATGAGTTTTCAATTACTTTCGGGCCACATCTTTTTTTTTTTTAAAGGCTTATTTTTTATAGATGATTAGAATAAATGCAGAGATGATCACAAAAAAACCTGTCAAACAGAAACTCAAGACACAATTCCATGAATATTCCCCACATTTAAGAGAGAATTTTAATAATAAGGACTTTTATTGTAATAGCATTCATTAGATTCTCACTAAGATATACTACAGAATATAGAACTTTTATAATATAGAACTAGCATATAAAAATTCTGTACAAAACATTCTAGGATTAGCTTTTATTTTAAACGTTTTTTCACTAATGTTCTTAAAAGAACTTTTATTATAAAAGTTCTGACACATAGTTCTGGTAAGAACATTATAATAAAAGGTCTTTAAAAAGTCTTGCAGGAAATGTTTCAAGAAAGTAAGAATAAGAAGTCTAAGCTAGAACAAGAAGTTTTTAAAAATAAAAGTACACAGTTATTTTGGACACCTGATTATAAATAATGTTAGAGACGCTGACTAGATAGGCCAGGTGGAGCGGTATTCCTCGATTCCGCTTCCGCTTTTTTTATTTATTTTTTTCAGTTCTTGAGATACCTAACAAAATTAATTAGAACAATAAATTAAAAACGATATGTAATTAAATACTTTGTATGTACTATACAGAAAATTATGTTTGATTATATTACCTGATTCCTCAAATTGTGTATTTTTCTCTTAATTTCGTCCCCATTACACCCAAGCCGACTCCCTATCTCTTCATAAATTTCATTTTTTTTTTGTTTTATCTCTATATTCTGAAGATTTTACATCCCATAATACCGTATTGGTTTCGTACAACTCAATGAGCTGAATTATTTCTTCAGTTTCCCAATTTTTCGGCATATTAAATTAAAAAGAAAATAAATAAATAAAACCGGAGAGTTGGCGATTACTGGAGAGTGCCTCTCAGAAGAATGAAATCCAACTGCATTCTGCGAGCTGCTCTCGGAGAGAGGAGTGGGGGTGTGTTGACTATAGATTACGTCCAAACCTGCGCAAACTCTCCGAGAGTGGGCCACTCAAGAGCTTCCTGACCTGATGGAGTGGTTACGGAGACGAACGGTCCACAGACCGTTCGCTTATAAATCAGGGATAATTCAAACATCAATATTTTTCAGTTGAGAGTTATTTTATAAAAATAATAAAAAAATATCATGGATGATATTTCATAAAATGAATGATAATTGGGTGGAATTATTTATTATTTACTCACAAATTTACTTCCTTGCACTTTTTTCTTAAATAATCTAGTTGATTATTAGATTTTGTTTCTTATATCATTACTGGAACAATGCTATTAATAAGCAATACATTTTTTTTTTCAATCGTGAGTAATTAAAGTACCACTCAAAGGTAAATATCAAGAAATGATAATTGATATTAAAAAAAATTATATAAAGACTTGGAATAATGAAATAAATATCATAAAATGATGTACAATTTCTTAACGAAAAATATTAATATCATGATCTGCTATTCCCTTGTGAAAAAAAGATCCTCAAATTCGAACTCTGAGCAAGACAATGATTATTTTTTAGTAGTTTAATTGATGCTTTTGGTTATCCCACATTAAAAATATTTTTTGTAACGCTTTTAAGCCTACCACCACGTCAAGAAATCACGTTCTTTTTCTTTTTTTTTTTTTTTTTTTAGTCAAATTAAATTAATCCTATTTTTTCTCTTTAGATTTTTTATTTCATAGTCAATTTAAAATATAAATTTACTTTATAATTTTAAAAAGACATTTAGAAAATGGTTTATTAAATAGATCAATCGGCGCTTATTTATTATTTTTTTTAAATATACAGGTTTTGATTATCAGAGAGCTAGAAATGCTTTATTTACAGGACTGCTGCCCAAATACTTTGGGTTGATACATACACAGCATACTTATCAATCTCTTTGTTAGACATAATATACATAGCTTTTTTTTCATTTAATTTTAGCTCTAAACTGTATTATTATCATCAATACATAATCTATATATATCTTCTTCTTTTTTTTCCTCTTGTAACTTCTTTGCTACCTTCAATTACTCTCTAATTTATCCCTTATTTCTCTTTTCCGGTGACCCTCAACTATTTCGTAACTTAAAGTAACTCTTTTTTATAACTGGAAAACAAAAATTAAAAACTAATCAAATGTTTATATTTTAGATTCACACACCTAATCAAAATAAGTAGGTGAAATAATAAATAAATAAAACGATACGGATAAATAACAATGGCAATAAATATTTATAAAGAAAAATATTAAGTAACAATAATCATAATAAATATCTACTCAGTTAACTACCACACAGGTGATGGTGGATAATTCCCAAGTAGTACAGTATAATGTTCTCGCTCAACTATTTCTAACACCTAGGTCTTCCAGGCTAACTTCGTCTTCCAGAAAGCTCCTTGTTCTGTTTGGGATTGTTCCGCAAGATCCAAACCCGAGGTCTCTCACAGTGAACTTCTAAAAACATTTTTTTTTTTACCCATCACCACCTGTTGAGGATATTTTTTTGATTATTTACTATTTTTATGAATGAAATCAAATCTATTCTCTTATTCATATTTGTTGATCTCTCGATTAAATATATACTGTAAAGATTTGTATAATAAACAATCAATTCTCATAAGACAAAATGAGATCAAAATATTTTTAGTATGAACTTTTTGTTTTTAAATTGACTTTGTTCCATTTCAACTATCCTATTATTCCTGCAAGAATTATATTTTAAGAACAATAGAAGTAAAAATTTGATTATTTTATTTTAATTTTTTTATTCTCCCTCTCAAAAATTAAAAATAGCAAAATCCACGATAACGTGATGGTAGTATCTTTTGGTCTCTCTTTAAAAAGAATAAATCTTTCGCCTTTTTACTAATACTATATTATTTAAATTTTATAAATATTATTAAAGAGCGATCCTACTAATATTATTTACGGTTATCTAAATTAATTTTAAAATAATGTATTTAAATTTCCAAATAAAAACGATGAATAAGATAAGTACTTAACAATAAAAAATTTTAAGTACAAATTTTAATACCTATCTATAAATTAACTTTTTCTAATTTTGATATTCCTGTTATATTAAAAATTAGTCCATAATTTTTTGCACAAGCCAGTTCAGTATTTAATTAAATTAAATGTTTAGTGACGATTTGTGCAACAAACCCTTCAAAATTGTATTCAAAATATTTATTTTTTGTAATTTGTGGTGTGCTAAAAATAAAAAAAAAAAACATGTTTGTTGTTTCATGTTGTAAATATTTCATTACAAAATTTTTCTCTAAACGGCTTTTTTTAAAAACAACTACACTAATCACTGAAAATATGTTCAGTACTTTTAATCAAATAGTGTCGAAATCAGGAAATGGCTGTAAAAAAATATTAATAATAAATTTTGATTTTTTTAAACTTTCAGCTAAAAATGGGTCTCTTTTTAAAATTATAAAGTAAATTTATATTTTAAATTGACTATGAAATAAAAAATCTAAAGAGAAAAAATAGGATTAATTTAATTTGACTAAAAAAAAAAAAAAAAAAAAAGAAAAAGAACGTGATTTCTTGACGTGGTGGTAGGCTTAAAAGCGTTACAAAAAATATTTTTAATGTGGGATAACCAAAAGCATCAATTAAACTACTAAAAAATAATCATTGTCTTGCTCAGAGTTCGAATTTGAGGATCTTTTTTTCACAAGGGAATAACAGATCATGATATTAATATTTTTCGTTAAGAAATTGTACATCATTTTATGATATTTATTTCATTATTCCAAGTCTTTATATAATTTTTTTTAATATCAATTATCATTTCTTGATATTTACCTTTGAGTGGTACTTTAATTACTCACGATTGAAAAAAAAAATGTATTGCTTATTAATAGCATTGTTCCAGTAATGATATAAGAAACAAAATCTAATAATCAACTAGATTATTTAAGAAAAAAGTGCAAGGAAGTAAATTTGTGAGTAAATAATAAATAATTCCACCCAATTATCATTCATTTTATGAAATATCATCCATGATATTTTTTTATTATTTTTATAAAATAACTCTCAACTGAAAAATATTGATGTTTGAATTATCCCTGATTTATAAGCGAACGGTCTGTGGACCGTTCGTCTCCGTAACCACTCCATCAGGTCAGGAAGCTCTTAAGTGGCCCACTCTCGGAGAGTTTGCGCAGGTTTGGACGTAATCTATAGTCAACACACCCCCACTCCTCTCTCCGAGAGCAGCTCGCAGAATGCAGTTGGATTTCATTCTTCTGAGAGGCACTCTCCAGTAATCGCCAACTCTCCGGTTTTATTTATTTATTTTCTTTTTAATTTAATATGCCGAAAAATTGGGAAACTGAAGAAATAATTCAGCTCATTGAGTTGTACGAAACCAATACGGTATTATGGGATGTAAAATCTCCAGAATATAGAGATAAAACAAAAAAAAATGAAATTTATGAAGAGATAGGGAGTCGGCTTGGGTGTAATGGGGACGAAATTAAGAGAAAAATACACAATTTGAGGAATCAGGTAATATAATCAAACATAATTTTCTGTATAGTACATACAAAGTATTTAATTACATATCGTTTTTAATTTATTGTTCTAATTAATTTTGTTAGGTATCTCAAGAACTGAAAAAAATAAATAAAAAAAGCGGAAGCGGAATCGAGGAATACCGCTCCACCTGGCCTTATTTCAACTTACTGAAGTTTATCATCCCTGGACTGACTGCTTCCTCACCACAATCTAATTTGGTGAGTTTATTAAGATATTCAATTTATTTATTTTTCTCAATATCTCCTTTTCCATATCTGCGACGTTCCATATTATTTCACCATATTATTTTTGAACTCATTTCGTATACCCTCTCTGAAATCATCCATTTTAAAACGAACGGGGTAAGGCATTATGTGCCGTAGAAACAGTCCGGCTGCTCAACCCCACCACCTGTAGGCAAAAGAGATGCCCTTGATACAGGGGCGCATTTTTCTTATTTTTGTGCTATATTTAGTTTTAAACTAATATTTCTTCCTCCGATATTTAAGTATTTGATAAAGGCTAATAAATTATAATTTCATTTATATCATCTTAGGAGGGGGGAAAGAGAGAAACTATATAATTTGTTTTCAAGAACAGGATACTTTTGATAAATTCAATGGGGACACAAGATAGTTCAATAACTAACGCAATTCAGTAGAATTATTTATTGACAACTAACAGTATAAATTAATATATCACAACAGAATTATCTATTCCTGTTTTCTCAGTAGTTCTCAAATAGATGCCGAAATAGTTTTAAATAATAAAGTTAGAATAAAAATGTAAGTATTAAATTAAATAAATAATTTTGACCAATTATAAAAATTAATATTGGTTGTTTTTTATAATTCTGTATGTTTTATATTTCTATTTTATTTACCTTTACGGTTTATTATTTAATTCATAAAAATAAATAATTATAATAAATAATAATAGGGGTGTCGTGAATATCATGAATTTCAATGTGCTTCCAGATAAAAAAGTTTGAGAACCACTGTTTTTGAAGCTATTATAATATTTTGATGTTACATTATATATTATAAGATTATAATTTCGTTTATAATAATTCTGCTGATTATATTTCTATACAAAATCAATATATTCAGATTTTGGCGGACGCCAAGGCTTGCATAAACTGAAGCTTGTGAAGTTTTTGTTGATCTAAATGGACCGTTTTATATATTGCATCAGTGCAATTTCCTTGTTATCCTCACTGTAATCATTACTACTTTGAATTATCAATTTCCTCATTGTGTCAAAGATATATTCAGCATGTGCTAAGCTCATAATATAGCTTAGTTTGACATAATCAAGCCATTTATTCTGAGGCTTGAACACTGGTTTTGAACATTAGTTTTCTCACTGAAACTGCTTAACATTTGGGTTGTTGTTCCACGCTCGTGAGCTCATATAAGAAAAAAGCACTTTCAAGTGATCTTGAGAAAAATCTTTATGTTAGGGCATACTTAAATTCTAAACCAAACAAAAGTATATGGACAACATTTTAGAAAACAAATACATCTACTACTAATAATATAAGATTAGATGTCCCCGCACGATTAGATGCCCGAGAAAAGAATTATGAGTTAAATACTTTCCCAAATTTCAAGTTTTTTTTATGTTAAACTTTTAAAAGATAACGTGAGTAACAGAACGCAGAACTATTGTTCTTATCATTCCTTATCATCATACGGTATAGTTTGTACAAACAAATTTAAAAAAAAAAATGTAAGTTTAACTTTAATTTTTATTTTATTTTTAACACATTAATTATAAATTGCATGTTTCATCATAATTACTGCTATATGAAATGAATGGAAAGTAAATAAAAGTGTTATAGCGAACATTGATTCACCGAGGAAACACATCGTTAAATTCAATTCCCTGACTTTCTTAGCAGTGGGTATGTGGAATGAAAGGAAAAGAAGAAAAAAATATGTTTTTTTTTTTACAAAAAAATCATTTTTTTATTGTAAAGTACTATTATAAATATGACTTAATTATTTATACAACCATAGATTATCAGAAAAGAATGTGTTTTTTTTAATCAAGTCATATTTCTTTAATATTTTCAAGTTGAAACTTGAATTCCGGAAACATTTTCTAAAGGCACTTAGACTCTTTTGCATTTTTATTCTTCAATTATTAGAACTGTTAGGGGGGGCTACCAGAACTTTCAACGAAACAACCGGTTAACAACAAAAATTTTGACTGTAAATATTCCAAGGCCAAATGAATTTTTATATATATGGATAAGCAAAAACAACAATGGAGGGAAGCACTATTTGCTGTCTTGCCATAGGTGGTGGATATAGTCGCACCGTTTTTTTCAACCTTTAGCTATTCAGTTCTTATGAAAATCAATGTGTGAAACTTGACCATTGTTTGTTTTACCTCACATCATTGAAAAAAAAATTACTCCCTAGCAATTCTTTATTTCAACAAAGCCCAGGAACAACAGTTCGAGTTACCAGTGCTGCCCACAGGGGGGAGGAGGGAGGGGAGGAGCGAGAGTGGGGAGGTGCGATGGGTTGCGACGCGAAGCGCGTCATTAAAATTTTTTGGGAGCTGGGCGAGACGAAAAGTGGTATTTTTGGTTTGTAACCTCTGCGTGTTGAGAATTGATCTTTCCATTTCCAAGATAGATATACTCGTTATTATGAAAATAACCTACATCAGAAATTCGACTATTGCAGTCGACATTCACATGCATATGTGATTATGTTGTCTGCATCTATAACGTCTAGCAAAACAAAACTGTGTGATTCATTGTAATTAAAAAAAAGATTCCTACTGTTATTAGTCGCTTGTATGTCCACATGTTTCCCAACTGAAGCACCAAGCAAATGCTTGAAATTCCGTTTTTTCGAAATCTTCTAACACCTTAGAATAGTCCTCTGTGGAAACTGAAAAATAAAATGTAATTACTTTGCTTTAGCTTTAGCTCTTTTAAGCTGAGGAAAAATTAATTTTTTTGCAAATGACTTTAATTTACTTGCAAACATTTTATTTCTTCTGCTCATACACTATTGATTGGGAGAGATAATGAAAATAAGTTGTAAGTTACAAATCCAAATATTCTTTCTGATGAAGAAAAGCTGAAGATATGTCCTTATCGCACTTTTGATAAAGTCCAGAAGACAAATGCACCGGTCAGAAATAAGCATTTCTTTAAATGCGCGGGGATGAACATTTGTAGTTGTAATTCATAATTCATTTTCGGTTTCGGCACGCAATAAATAGTATATATGCACATGAAAGATGTTACCATAATGAAAACGTTTCTAAATAATTGCTTTAAATAGGTAATAGCAATCTTAAAAGTAACACATCATATATATAACATTGTTAAAAATTAGAATATAATAATATGTCAAACATATTACGTAAGACATATTAATATTTTTTTATTTTCATATTTTATTTCAGACAAGTCAGACAACGAAATCTTCGAACATTGGCAGAGGAAATGATGAGGCTGAAAATGAAAAAAATGATAAAAACGAACTCCCATTGCCCTCACCTGTAAAAAAGAAGAAGAAAGTTGAGAGAGATGATTTCGAAACAATAAATACTGCTTTAAAACTGATACAGAAATCAGACGAGTATGACAGTTTCGGAGAGTATGTTGCTACCGAACTCCGGACGTTACGGTCGGATTTCATCAGGAGGCGACTAAAAAGTGAAATTCGAAAAGCTATAGTTCGTGCAGCAGATGATGACGATATGGTTTTTTCATTTGGTTCAATGGGAAGTAACAGCACTCAATCTCCTGTGTATGTCCCATCTTCTGCACCCGATAGTATAGAACAACAATCTGCTCCACAGTCTGTTTATAATTCCGAAGTGACTAAAATTTAATTTATTTTTTCTATATTTTTTTAAGATTGTTTGAAAGTTTTTATTAGCTTTCAGTGCATATTCGCTAAGTTTAACTTGTGTATAAATTGTATCAAACATAATTTCAAATAAACGTATTATTTATGAATTGTAGTAAAATTAAAAAAAAATAAATAAATAACCTGTTAATATTGTTCTTTGAGGACATCATAAAATGCAGGAGTTATTTCTTTACCTATTCTGCCTCTTGTGCGGGTAGTTACGCGGAAAGGTATTTGAGGCCAGTATAAGAGTCACATAAAATGTAAAACAAAAAAAAACAACTAGAATAGTTGCATTCAAATTATATTATTAACAAGTAAATAGGTATAGTAGGCTCTCTCAATTTTCACAAAATCTCTATCTGATCAGTATTTTTCATCTTTTGATTTATTATTAAGTTCATAGAAAATACATTATGTAAGTAAATTTGTAATTGCATATAAATATTTTTACGGGAGCCACAGATCGGTAAATACCCCGAGGGTCGATTGGCGGTTACGTATTTTTGAAAAACTTACTAGTTCCAAAAAATCTCAAAGAAACGAGAACACGCTAACGCACTGATATTCTCTCTCTCATTTTCTTTTTTTTTTTTTTATAAAGATTATTAGCCCAAAAAATTGTATTATAAATTCAACTTCACTGTAGTTTAATTTAAAAAAAAAATCGAAACTGCCGAGTTTCTTCAAGCTGTAATTTTTTAAAAAGTGCTTGGCTGGTACCAAAATTTCTCACGATCCAGGCTTAACCCATACCTTTTTTTTATTAAGATTTTCTACCTTATCTTTAACAAAATTTTCTAAATTGCCAATGCCGCTAGTTTTCATTAATTTTTCCTTATCTCTTGTGGATCGACTGAACTCTTGACTATTAACATTTTGTGTTTGAACATGGTGCAGTTAGTTCCTACGAATAAAATAGAGGTGCGGAACCCTTAAGAGACTCTGGACGGTCGAGACAGCAAAATTCACCACAAATGGACAGACGTTTGAGAGTTACTCAAGAGATTTCTCGTAGGATTCATCCTCGAGTGGACTGGTACCTTAACAAGTATGCTATTCTGTTTGTGATAAAGTAATGATAATGCTATAATGGCATGATAATGCTTAAGGCGTTGAAAATCTCGAGATCGAACTTTCTGTTATCAGTTTACTCTGTGGACGAGACAATTTTCGAATCAGTTTTGAAAAGAAAAATACTAGTTCTTCAATTTACACCTTTTTCTAAAAAATCTGTCTGCTCCTTCTTCCTTTGTAATAATTAAGGTATTTGCATTGTTATTTTATTTACCTATTTTCAACCAAAAATTTGTATTCATAGGTTGCCCAAAGATTATCAATATCCTATTTTTTTTTTTTTTTTTTTTTTATTGTTTTTGAAATATTCCCTAATTGCTTCCTAAAATTCGTTATGTATAACATTCGTTGTTTTGTATAAAATTGATGGAATAACAGCAATGTGCTTCCACGATTCTTTCATATGATAAGGAATAAACGAACAAGACTGACCTCTGGCTACTAATCCAAAACCTGACGTTGGGGAGGGGGTTTGTTACCCTGAGTTGAGACCTATATTCTCACTCGTCCCTCTCTCTCTAATCCAGCTATCTAAATGGACTCGACAGGCTGAAAGGCAGCAGAATTAGCCTCGTCATTATTTAATGGCGTGCCAGGAACTTGGCTTACCTTGGTCCCAAGTTGTATAAATAGTTCAGCTCATAAATAAATTTATTTAAAAAGTAGCTTGATAATTAAATTGTGTCATAATCTAAAATACATAAACAATTGTAATTATTATTGTATTATACCACCATATGTGAGCGTATAAAAAATTATTTCTTCATTCAGTACCTTTTTTACACAAGTGCTGTAAAAGCCGCGTTTAAACAGCCAAAAAGTAGAGAAAAACTTCTCTGCTAAAAGAAAGTGCACTTCTCTAAGAAAAGTGCACTATAGAATATAGGAATAAATAATTAAAATACCGAAATCCGCCTTGTCTTGGAAATAAAGCTGAGGACTCTGCTTCAAAACTGAAATTTATCAAAATTTCTTTTCTTCCTTTTTGTTTGTTGTTAATGGGTTTAAATAGACACTGAAGATGTGCCCCATTTTTTCGAAATACAATTTAGCAATTTTGACACTTGAAAAGTATTTGAGTAGATCTTTTAAAAATATACATATTATATATATATATATATATATATATATATATATATATATATATATATATATATATATATATATATATATATATAATATATATCGACGACGTTTTTTGAAAAAGGCGTAAACACCATTTAGCAAACTTTTTCTCCAAATAACAATCTATTTTTTTAAATTTATTTTTTATTGTATACAGTGGGAGTTTATTTACCTGGCAAAACCCTTATAATTACAATAATTAAAATATAGTTAAAAGGCTCTTAGAACTGGTTTAGCCAGTGTGGCGAATGAGAGTCGTTGTTCAATCAATATGCAATTTTTAGACTATTTCCAATTTTTTTTCTCGATATATCGTGAGCGGGAATCGATGGAGGCGGTGTTTGCGTCCCATAATCAATTTAAAACTAATTTTCGAATTTTTGGCGCTTAAGCCTTTTTCAAACAAATATTTTATTTTCTTATCTCAGTTTTCATTTGTATAATTAAATTATTTCTTCTTCTATATCCAAGCTACTTAATAAGGTATTTTATTTATTAATAAGCGGAACGGGTTTACGATATTTTTTTTAATGTAATAAATTTCTTCTCCCTGCCATCTTCCTAAACATCGATACATAACATCGGCCATGTTGGAGAGGTGTCAAAAGTGCACAGACAGACAGATGGAAGGCGGGAATTAAATATCCGGTAAATTAGTAGCCATGGCAACCCTTCCCCTAGCCGACACCCAACGAGCTTAGTGAAGTGCTGATGATTGTATTAGGTGGCTTATTGTAAATATAATTGTCGCTGATGAAACTGTCACAAAATGGGTTAGTTAATTAACAGAGAGCAGGAGGAGTCTCCCTTGTGGCGGTAAATTGAAGTACCACTCTCGGCTGAACTTCATCTAGGTATTCTGCGTCCATCAATGGCACCGTATAAGGATCTTTCGTTTATTTAATAAATAAGAAGAATTGATGTAATAGAATTTAAATTACGACGAATTATACATCATGCACAGAAAGATGCATATGAGATTATGTAACATGTAGGTACGCAATCAAGGGGAAGTTTATGTATATAAATATATATATACATATAATAATTATTACATAATCTTTTATATATCATACATAATCTGTATATATATATGTATATATATATATATATATATATATATATATATATATATATATATATATATATACAATAATATATATACGATTCTCACTAAAATTTTATTAATACATTAAGACTTGGTAGGAGCGGACCGAAAATTTCACTTGCTGGTAACCGATCCGAGAGACCAGCTAGGGGAGTAGGAAATGCGCCGCGTGATCTATGGCCCCATGAAATATGTTGTGGGGCTCGACCCCTCGTCCCCCATTTGGGATGGGGACTCTGACAAAAAGTCTATCCCCTAGGGCTGAATCTGATACCCCCGGGGTTGCGTTATTTTCTGCAGAGAATCGTAATGTGGGTACTAAATTCATCAAGATCATAATTAATATTTTTCTGTTTACAATAATAGGTGAAAAAATAGAATCCTTGGGTATATTTCCATCAGCTATATGATATCGATTTCAAAAAGGTCTACGATTCCATTAACTACAAGACGCTGTATAATATTTTGTTTGTAATGCGGATAACAAAAAAGTCAGTCAGTCCAGCAAGGATGTTCGGACACATCAAATTCGAATAGGTAATTATTACTTCGAAATGTTTTAAGTTCATTCGGGTTTAATGCAGAGATATACTCCCTTTCCCAGATTGGATTGATTTAGCGTTGGAATACGTCAATATTTTACGTCGTAATGATAAAGGTTTAACTCTACAGGGTAAAATACCTGTGCTTGGGTTATTTATGATTCGATTCCGTTAGGCGAAGATGTGGAAACTACTAAAATAAATACACCAACGTTGATGAAAGCCGGAAAAGAAGTAGGTCTCGAAATAAATACTGATAGAAAAGAAAGGATTATTTCGAATAAATACAAATTGTGTTTCCTGTGCTAATTTCGTGTCCAGTTAATGAACAAAATTTAATAAAAAGTTGCGTAATGTTTCGATAATTACAGTAAAACGATGGCTTACCGTTTCTCGCAATTGGAATGGTTTCTAAGTCTATTATCGCTTACCATTTTGCAATTCCTTAAGTAATGTCGTTTCGCGATATTGGTAGACCCCATAAAATCTGTTAAAGAGTGTGGAGAACGCTCTAAATTGATTGGGAAAATAAATAAGATGTTATGAGCTAACTTATATTTTTATCGAAATTTTTTATTTTTGTACAAATATTTGTATAAATTATAAGTTTTTATTTTATATTTTAAATTGTTTCTTTGTTAAAATAGTCGCTACAGTGGCATGTAGATAGATTAGCAGACATAAGCTTCTGCAAACCTCCTTTTTACAATTTTGTCTAGTCATAACTTGAATTATTTTTGAATTTTAATGTTTTAATTGCGTTTTTTATAAATAAGCGGTTATTTTACAATTTTTTGAGAAAAGTTTTCACCAAATATACTTTTTGACTATACCAGTTAAATATACCTTACCAGTTTAATATTTAGGTACAACAAGAAGAGGACCCTCACCTCTAAATAATGAGAAAATTCCCTGACTGGGAAATATCATTCCAATTGTATATAGTCATCAGACCTTCAAATACCAACAGGTAGTAAAAGGTGAAGTACATCAAGTTATTTATCTAATTATTTGTTTTATTTATGTTCTTTTTTGTTTGAGGGATTAGAAGAAAAAAAAAATAAAATAAAATATTTAGGTTTATTTTTTTTTTCTGGAAGAAACTGTGTGAATGGTGTGAACGAACCTTCAATGTTATCGACATCTGCTTTCGATGTCATCAGTTATAATACATATATGTTACCCACTCCATTCTTATATATGCTAGTTAAATTTGGCCTAAAACTTTCATTGGGCCTAATAGCAGATAAATGTCGACCAAGAACCAGATGCCTGATAAGTCCTTAACCAGAACAGTATAATTGGCCTTCTGCTTACTGAGCTATGACTAAGGGACGAGGTAATTTCACAGTTTCTTCCCAGCATGGGCGCATGAATTTTTTTGTGGAAAAAAAATTGACTGCGTCTGTTATACCAGTATAAAACTTCCTCCTGGGCTGGACAGCTGTGGTATAGTTATTTTGACATTTCAGACAGCGAAGACATTTTTTATCCATAGTAACTGGTTGTTAGGTCTCGTTAATATAACACAGTAAAATATTTACAATTTCTCGAAGAAAATAACTCCAAAAACAAAAATTCTACATAAAACTTTCATAAAAAAATGCAATCTATAAAACGAGAATACTAATTAATATTATTAGGGATTGATAAATTATTTGCCACTTCTATAAATTTGTTTTATTGAAAACTAGTTTCGAATGTTATACATCATCATTCTTATTTTGGTATACATCCTCAGTTCTAAAAACACAAAAAATACAAAACTAAGCAATTCAAAATATAGTTTGGTATTATTATACATATTAAATTAGATTAATATAAATCAGTATTATAAATTACATTTATGAATTATGAATTTAATTAAGGCAAGAAAACAAGTACGTGTTGGTACTAACCAAGGTTTAAATGGATTATATCAAACAGAAAAGTTTGTACTGATTTCTTCTCGCATTGAACTAACAATAAAGGAAAGGTAGGTTGTTTTAGGTAAATGGTTTAAGAGTCAGGGTTTTTTCCGGTAATGCCGGTGAGTAATTGTTTTTTCTGTTATAGATGGGAATAAATTTAAGATTGGACTATTGGAGATATTTATTTGGTCATTTAAGCAAAAATCTGGATTGGATTTGAAGGATTTTATTATTTCAAGTGCTTCAAATATATTTAATTTGACGCTGTTTTCAACGTGATGTATTAATTTAACTCCTGAGTCTTTGATGAATATATGATTTTTTTCATTTAAATGAATTACAAATCTGGAATTATATGCACGTATATGTTCCTTTAATCTCTGATTTAGCGATATTCCAGTTTTTCCCGGGTAGTTGGCTGCACAATCATTACAATTTAGTTCGTATAACTCCCCTTTTTTGGAAAGGGTCTATTTTGTCTTTAGGAGAAGTGAAATATGTAGATAGGGTTTTTTCTATTTTAAATGCAGGGTTTAATCCTAGTTTTTTCAATTCATTTTCGACTTTGGTGGATATTGGGCCGTAATATGGAATCAAAGCAAGTTTTGAGATGAGCCAATCTTCGGGGGTTGTTGAATAGATATCGTTAATTGTTGTTTTTGTTATACCCGCTATTTTTTGCTATGGAATATATTATTTCAATTTCTTTATTATATTTCTTTTTATGTAATGGTATGTTCAAAAGAAGGTAAATCATTTTGAACATACCATTGGAGTTTTGGCCTCCAAACCCTTTTCTTAAATTAGGGTTTTTTTGTTTTACAAGAAGCTATTGAAACTTAGCACTTTAGTACTTAAATAATTTTCTATAGTTCTCTAGATTATTAATTATATATGGATTATTAATTATTTCTAGATTATAAATTATTAATTATCTATTGATTATTAGCAATGTTGAGTTCTATGTTGGAAAGTTTTATTTTGAGTGCCTCTGCTGCATTGAGTTTGTTTCTATATTTTCATTTCATATATGACAGTGCAGAAAAAGCCTGTTCACATATATATGTTGTGCAGAACGGGGTCAAATATAGGATTGTTTTATTTGCAAGTGGAAAATAATCATTTCTGAGAATTAACAAACGTTTGTGAGTTCAGCTTTATTGAATTAGAATTTCAAAGACATATCGTATGATAATTCCTCGAGAATATCTTGTTCAAGTATAGATAAATATATAAAATAAAATAAATGTTTAGCAATAGTAACTTCTATCTTGAATGGATCTCTAATCTAGATTTAGCCAGGATCAGAGCTGAGAATATAAAGTTAATGTCAAAATTGTTTCGCGGATCGATAATAATGGCTGCGCAGACTCCCAGGGTCATATGTCTATAACCTATGTTATTATATATGATGAATTCCAATACGTTAATTAAAATTTGCAAACATGCCACTATATGCCATAAATTTATAGAAATATGTGATATATTATGATAAAAAAAAATTATAAGTATTTAATTTAAAATTGATATTTGAAAAATGTAATGAGCTTTGCTCATCCAAAAAAATATTTGAAAATGGATTCATTCTGTTTTGAAACCGAAGGTCTCAATCTCTTTAGTCTGGAGATTTAATAATAATGATTATCGGTTTGGAAACAACCCAAACTAAATCAATTTGAAATTGAGCAATATCGTGGTTCGATGGTTGATTAATTATGATTAATTAGTTGATTAATTATCCTTGCCGAAATCACTTCCGCTAATTAAGTATAAACTGAAGTTGCATTTAGAAGTACTGATGGAATCGTTGATTTTTCTCATATGTTTATTTTTTCCACATATTTTTCGATTATTTATTAATGATAAATAAGATCTTATTTAATTATCTCTATGTACTTGAACAGTCTAGCTCAAAAACGAAAAGTTTTACGAAACTAAAATTACTTATGTATTTGAGGTAAGTATGTATATGCCTGGTATGTTACTGTAATTTTTGGCCTAACTCGACTCACCGGCATTGCCACTTATCATCGATTTTATTCTTTTTAATAATTTTACATTCATACAATTTTTTCGAAAGCGGCTCCACCGATTTTGTTGAAACTTGCCTGAAGTCCTTTATTTTTTCATTTATGTAGTTTATCGCCGAGAAAATGTAATTGAAAAAAGTTTTAACGAAAAGAAAATTTTAGTTGCACATAACTCAATTGGCAAATTATGTGTAGATTGCTATGAAAGGTAAGAAAATTCTCTAAACAACAAAATAAAATAATGTAATCCAGACCAGTATTAGCAAAGATACAGTGCATCGGACTTATAGGAAGTGCCACTTGATATTATCAATATTACACTTTTCAACAATTTTCTCGAAAATGGCTCAAATGATTATGATTAAACTCGTTATAACAATGAACAATCAAACGGTCTTTAATATCAGCTAGATCTTATCCTAATTGAAATAGTCTGACAGGACTGAAATAACGAATTTTCAAATGACTTCCTCTAAGGTACCTTTAATTTTATTTATTTAAAATAATTAACCGCCTCCCATCGTAATAAAAAACGGATAAATATAAACTATGAAAGAATTAGATAATTAACTAAAGGAGCAAAAGCGAAATATATTTTACCAGGTTGAAAACAAATTACCGAAAATAAAAGTAATGCTAGAGTTGAGACTTGTAGAAAAAACATTGTTATTAATTGTTTTAAATAAATATGTTATACCGTTAAGACGTGAAAAGGTGCAAAATGCTGACAATATTTCAAGTGGGTATTGTTTATGTAAATTATTTTTAAAACTGGATTAATATTGTAGGGTGGTAAGGGAGTGTTGTGTGATGAGTGCACCGCACCAGACTTTTTAAGAATTATGTTCTGAAAATTAGGAAAAATCTCTGAAACTGAAACGTTTTATAAAAATTATATAATAAAGAAGTTATTGGAAGATAATCGTTGCTCATTTAATTAATATAATAGTCATATATAATTAATATATTAAATAATAATAGTAGGTGTTCAATAATATTCGTTGATTGCGTTTCTAGTTAAGTAGCCTTTAATAGTATAAATACTTATGAAATTTTTAATCGTAAGCAATGTAAGATAATATGCTTAAACTAAGTTTTATATGCTTTCTTTTTTGTTTCTCTAAATTTAGTTTTTATAGTTTATACGGTTTCTGTCTCGTACTTCAAATACTACGCTTCTTCATCTGTACATAGCGAATATAATAGGTGCAAAATAAATTATATCCTATCATTACATTTTTGTTATTTAAACAATTGAAGTGCTTCCTATAACGACCATCTTCATGGATCCTCCGACAGGAGAGGCTGGCCGGTACCGACGACACTTCCTTGACCAGCCACAGGAGGAATAGCAATGAGGAGGCAGGTCGTTGGGTGACACACGAACCGGTCTCAGAGGTAGACGGACTCTTATCTTTTCGGGTCAGGGTTGTTCTCCTTCGGTATACAGCGGTTGGCTTCGAGTTTAAATATATTCCCAAAGAGAAATCCTTGATGAAATTTCTTTGTAAGTTGGCTTAAACCGATTGAGAGTATTGTTTAATCACGAAGGTAATTAATTTAATGATGATTAAAAAAATACTTATCATATTATCTCCTTTAGTTAATTATCAAATTCCTTCATAGTTTATATACATCTATTTTTTATTCCTAATGAAATACGGCTAACTATTTCAAAGGAACAAAATTAAAGATACTTCAAAGAATTTTTTTTTGAAAATTCGGCTATTAAACTCTTTCAGACTTTTTCAATGAGGATAAAACCAACCTGACATAAAACAGCATTTAATTGTAAATTGATATAAACAGTTTGATCAAAATCATTAGAGCCTTTTTCGAGAAAATTGTAATTATCTAATAAAATTTTACATAATAAACCATTAAATCCTAATATATTAATTTATAATAAATCTGTTTAATGTAGTTTTGAGCAAATTCTTGGCTATTACAAGCTACCATTACCCAATCACTTGGTTTATCCGTTGCCGAGGCAACTAATAATCGGTCAACGTTTCGACAATTCATATCAATAATGAGAACAAACAAATATTATAGGCATTATCAAAAGTGAAAACCACTAGATTGTGAAAACCACAATTATGCAGACCAGATATTCAGGTACCTTTACACATTTGCCGAGCCACTTTTTTTTTATAAGCTATTTATGAATATTTAATTGTTATTATTAAAGCTATTAAAAATCTAAGAATTGTTAATTTATATTACCCTATCCTTCAACTCAATGTAAAACCCCTCTGCTTCTTGTGCTTTCAAAGATTAAAAACATCGAAATCCGATATATGGAACTACTATTTCGATATTTGTATTTGAAAACTCTCGATAAGATGTATATCGATATTTTTGTTTGAAATTTACATCCCTGACCAGAAACCGTTAATACCACTGACTTGAACACAGCCACTATTGATAGTAACACGAAAACACATCACGAGTTTTTTTTTATTCAGTTTGTCCAATCCGCCGTTCTTTGTTAATTTATTTTTAATTTTTGGAAAAAATATCGGTTTCTGATATTCAAATTTTAATATCGATAACACAATATATCGTACAAAATATCCATATACTTTTTTTAAAAATATCGATACATCGATATTTTTTCAACGTCCCTACCAAATATATCACATCTTACTTCAACGACCTATAACAGATTAACAAAATAGAAAAAGTACACCACTCGTTTATCATTGTAATAGTGATGTGGTAAATATGATAGTTATGTAGTTTTCTATTTGTTTAGATTGCTAAAGTAGGATTTGCTATTTCTGGCCTGCATTAATTTTAGATTTTGTTCCACCCTCATACAAATATTCCTGCTGATGATGTCAGAATGGGAGAAAAGTAGACTCCATTATTTGAAGGAATAAAGGATTTGTATGGAATTTTCCGATAATTATCTTATTATTATTTTTTTCTCACTATTTATGGTACCTAAATTATTAAAGCAAATAATTTATTATCCGAGACTCGGAAATTATTCTATATAATTAGTTTTTATTTAATTGGTTAACATAGAAGAAAAAAAATATGTTGTACAGCCATGAGCTTTATAATAATTTTACACAATAACTTTTACTTCATTAAACACACGAAAACATTTTTGAATTTGTTTTAACTTTTCAAAATATGTATTTCTATGGGACGTAAAATTAACCATTTAATCAGTTAACTTTTTCTAACAACTTTTTCTAGTTCTGATTTAATGGCATGGCTAAAACCCTCACAATTATTTTATACAGCTATGTGAAAGAAACGAATCTGTTTATGCACACATTCAAAGAGAGATCACTTTTTTTAAAAAGAGCAAAATTGAAACAAACGTTTTCTGCGAGATTTCACGATCGCCACCGGAAGCAGAAGTGCTATTAGGAATTCTATTTTGGTTTGCAATATATGACTGATAATGTAATTTTTTTTTCTATCTTTCCCACATTTCATTGTAAAACATCTGGTCACTTTATAGTAGATCTATTCATTGAAAAAAGTATTAAAAATGTTTATTCGATTCAATATACCTGGTAAAAATATCGAATCATTGGCTCTTAAAAAATATATTGAAGTCTCTAGCTGTTTCAAAAGTCCTAGCAAGCATCCTAGTTTCGGAACTTATGCCCGCCAATCTTCCATATTCTTGATTCATGAGAGCACTAACAAGGTTTGACTTATCTAACAACAGTTATCAGTAGCTAAGTAATTTATTATCCATCAATACCAGGTGTTGTTGCACTTATCTGCAACTTCGCTACACCAAGCAATCTCCGCGACAGTGTTCCTTTCCCTCGCACCTACGTAACACCGAGCGACCGAGATTGCAGATCTCTGACAAAGATAAATATGAGAATATTGTCTTTGAACTGTACTTGTATATTGGAAGTAGGTAAGGCTGCGAGCTATTTCTAGGTCAGACGAAGGCCTACGTAAAACGTGGTCCCTGCATACCTGTCCGACGACACCCAACGCCTCGCCTTTCAGAAGGGCTCCAGTGGACAACTGCAACCAGTTCCTCAGCCTGATCTTGATTAACGGGCATGTAAGAGGGTGCGGGGAGGAACATTATCTGCCACATGTACCTTGTATTCGGGTCATAAATCCAGCAGCCCTCGATACACCAGTTTGAGTTTTCCTCTTGAAACAGTGAAGCCAAAGCTGTTGTGATTCATTTTACATACAATATAATAGGCACAGGAAGCGTGGACCTATAATAGGAAGCGTGTGCATTTAAAAATAAATAATAAACGTAAAAGGGGAGTTACAAAAATAATAAATAAATGTACCTCAGCTTATGCATATTGCCTACAAAACAGCTACTATTAAAATTAACAGTTGCATAATTGTATCAACAATCATCAAATACATAATTGTCGATAAAATTAATGACTGCACATTGTTATTAATACATATCAATACTGGATAATTACTACCTAATTATTAACACATTGGTACTACCTATACAATTCAACAGACAAAAATAAAAGAAGAACAAGACAAGAATAAAAGAAATTATTATAATTAATAATTAATAATTATTAATGCTTGTTTGTTTACGCCTCTATTTGTGTCTGTTGAAATGTATAGATAGTACCAATGTGTTAATAATAATTCATTTATTCATAAATTATTCTTTCAAATACACAGATTTAGAAACGAAGTAGATATCAGAAACATGATTTCTATTTTTTTAAACCGACAAACTTTCTCCGGTATGCAATTTATATTTTATCGAATATTTTATTCTATATTTCATAACATTGGAGGTCTATAAAAATGTACTAAGCTAATGTTACTTTCTGATAAATACAAACTGAACAATTTTTATTGCACATTCACCTTTATCATAGAAAACAAATCTGACTTCGAGAGAGGTTCTAATTTGGCTTACAAGTTTAATTATATTGAAAGGTATAGAAAACATGAACTAGCAGCATGAATTATTCTTTTTAATAACAATCTTTTAAATGATATCGATACTAGAATTGTCAATTATTTTTAAAACTTTCCAACACTAGTTTGCAATTTTTAAAGTATTTCTTTACTTCAATACCATGTTTAAGATGCGATATTAATCTTTTTAAAAAGTATTTTAAACAAAACTATCTTTCATAATATCGGTAAAAAGAAAATAATGATCAGAGATCGTTTCTAGTTAGTGGTTAAATTTTATTAAAATACCAGAATATAATAATGTTTTCATCAACAATTTTATATAAATACATTGTTCGTTATAAATGATATTAGGGTTTATCTTTGATTGTCAGTCCGAAGCCCGCTTACAATCCATACTGCAAATAAGATAATGTTGTAAGAAAACAAATCGAGGAGTAAATAATACAAAAAGGTAACCACAATTCAGCGTTTCGAGAAAACTAGATATGTGAACTTGCTTCCATATTTATAATGTAATATCCGTAATTATCTATTCTATAAGGAATTTTTTTTTGATAATATACTTATATATTTTTGAAAAGGATACACATGTTGATTATCTGCAACTGATACCTAGTTGTGGCATGTTTTGGTCCTAGGGTAATGGAACCATTCTCTGTAATCATCTATGTCATGCATAATTTTTAGTTGACATCCGCATGATGGTGTACAAGGATCCATCTAATTAGGGATTGATAAATTATTTGCCACTTCTATAATTTAGTTTTTATTTAAAACTAGTTTCGAACGTAATACATTCATCTTCAGTTCTAAAAACACACAAAAATTCAAAAATAAGCAATTCAGTGAATTTTTGTGTGTTTTTAGAACTGAAGATAAACGTATAAAATTCGAAACTAGTTTTCAATAAAACTAAATTTTAGAAGAGGCAAATAATTTATCAATCCCCAATTGCCTAGTCGTGATCACCCGACAAGTATATAAAAAGAGATATAAGATGTACAAAACAATATCACATTACGTTTCTTCAGTACCTATATATGTAGGTTGGGATGGAAAATATCTCAGCTCTATATATTTAGATGAAATCATTAAAGTATGAAACCATATCATGTTTACAAACACTAACACAATGGGTAATAAATTAATCTGTAAACATTCTTCTTTCAGATTATTATAAAATATTCAAGTGTTTGTGTAATTCTTTGTCATCGATAGAATCTGAGAAATTTCGAGTTTTACTCTTATATGAATTTTAACTTGGACATAATGCTTCCGAAGCATTTCAAAGCATCAAGATGTCTTTTGGTGATGGTGCAGTGTTTGAAAGAACTTTATATCGGTCGTTCTCCAGATTACAATCCGGCAATAGTAGTTTCGAGAATAAATATTCTTCACAATGTCCGACCACGTATTTGTCGGTTAACTTAAAAAAAATTAAGTGTTCTGGAATGGAGGCTATACCACATTCACCTTTTCCATAGTCTCCTGCAGACTATGGAAAAGATATTTACGTAATTCTCCTGCACGGTTTCTTATGAAATTGAAGATGGAAAAAATACAATTTGGAAAATTTATAGCATTATTTTGCTCTGCCCCTGTATATGCAATAAATTAAAAAAAATACTTCGGAATAAATACGATAACTAAAGATATTACTTTCACTTATATAAAATAAATACAAATATTTCAACAAATTAAAATGTTTATTTTGAAATATATACTATCACTAGAATTATAACTTTCAGATACAAATAATAAATAAAATAATTGTATACGTTTGAAAGCAATAATAATTCCTGGAATTGTACCCTAGTAATTGTAAAATGAAATCAAATAAAATTTTGTATCATTATGTAATACAAAACTAAAATTATTTTTTATCTAATTTATTTCACACGATCCGATAATTATCGGAGTCGGATCCGAATCCAATTTAATGAACGCAGAGAGCCTTCGTTCCTTTCTCACGGCCCGATAATCATCGGAGTTGGATCCTACATTTCCTGCATTCGGGCGCTCCTTCGATTAACATCGGCCCGACCCGATCGCCGATTTATCGGACCGACAGCCGGAGCTTTCCGCCAGGTCTTCAGTCGCCCTGTGTATTCCAGTGCAACTACAGGTCATTATGGCAGTAGTGCACTACGACAGTTTTACACTTATTGAATTAGTTGAAAGCCGGCCCTGCTTGTGGGACAAAACTCAAGATGTGTATAAAGACAAAGTAGAAAAGCAGAAAGCATGGCGGGAAATCTTCCAATTTTTGGAGCCTGATTACCCAAATATGGATAATGAGGAACGGACAAAAATAGGTAAGTTTTATTCTTTAATCAAGTTATTCTTTTAATGAAATAGTAAAGTAATAGTAATATTTTTTTCGTAGAAAAATTAAGTACATAAAATTCAATTTACGAAATAAGCCAAAATTAAAATTAACAAAATAAGAGCATATTTATTTTTTTTAAAAATAGATTTCTTAATAAATAAGAAATATTGATATAAACTTATAAAGAAGCTCGATTGAAACTTATTTTTAATTCCGTGGTTCCTCACGGCTCGTCTTGGCGTTATCAACTTCCCTGATGAAGGCCTACAACATAGACCGAAACACAATAAAATATGTTCTTCTTCATTGACCGCATCCCCACCTCTCCTTTCCCCGACCAACTTCGTAAAATTGCATCTACGGTCAGTTATAACCACACAAGTAAAAAAAATATTTGATGTGGATAACACATGACTTCCTTGTACTCCTATTAAACTATAAATCGTTGGCTCAAAAAGTGATCCTCAATTTGGTTACTAACTTCCGAAAATTGCAATATCTCAAAAACGAAACTCGGCGTCGCGACACCGATCTATTGAAACACACACATACTCTTGTTTCTGAAGGTCTCATTCCGTTATTATATGTCGTTTTTTTTCAGTAGGTAACTAGTTTCCAAGAGATTTCTTCGTGTTCAGCGACAACGCAAAAGATAAAGCATTAGAAATCGACAGTTTCTAAATTTTAAGCGGAAGAATCCACTTAACTTATATCTTGTTCAGACTTGCAGACTTGTTCATCGCACAAATGGGGAGGAAAACCAGTATTATAAGCCCAATATTAACACTTAAAATAAGTAATAACAATGTTTAATTAGAGTATAAACAAAATCGCGTTTGTAACCTTTATTACCGAACCATATGATTTCTCCATTTAATTTTAATATAATTTTTTATATAAGTTTGTTATAACCTTCAAGTAAAGGACCCTTTTCGGCTCACCAATTTTAACCTCTAAAATCTAGAAAATACATTCATATTGATCCAAGAAGTCCTATTTACCAAATTTTAGATGTTTTACGTTATATTTTAATATAATTTTTGATGAAAGTCTGATATGACCTTCAAGTAAAGTACCTCTTCCGGTTTTCCAATTTAGACCAAAATCTAGTATGTTATTTAAATCAATATATAAAGTATAAATACTAAATTTGAGAAGTTTTGCATAATATTTTAATATCATTTTTGATGGAAATCAATTATGACCTTTAAGTAAAGTATCACTTCCGGTGATTAAGCAGTGACCAAAAAGGAAGGTTCACAACTAGATTTTACAACAATCCTAAATACAAAATTTCAACTTTCTACGGCTAATCGTTTTCGAATTATGCGAAATACGAACTAACGAACGTACGTACGTACGTACAGACGCCACGACGAAACAAGTCAAAATGGATTCAGGGATGGTAAAAATGGATATTTCTGTCTGAAATCTGAAAACCGAAAATTTTCGCGATTACAATACTTCCTTTACTTCGTACAAGGAAGTAAAAAAGAGTTAAAGAATTATGCTTAGTAATAAAGAATACAAATATTTATTCAATAGTACAGTGAATAAATACATTCTGTATCTTGTATCTTATTACATTTTTTTTTTTTTACTTTCATTTCTAATTTTAGCTTTACGAGAAGTACGAAATTCATTTGTAAATGATAATTTTTAATAATTATTTTATCGCATTTTTCATTTATTTTATGTGCAGATTAACAAGTCACCAAAAACAATATATATAGATTACTCACTTTATTTGGGTTCCACAACCCGAATTTAGTGTATTTTTTTTTTAATGAGCATGAGCATTTTATCTTTGAAACTATCAAGTTACTCACTTGGATTTTTATCAGGATAACTCTATATTTTATTGAATTGCCGAGGCAATGATCCGTCAGGCGAAACCAAGTAGTCGGTAAAGCAGTCCCGAATAGCACAAGCTGTCCTTTTGGTCCTACAGGATGTTTTTTTTTTTTCAAATTTGGTAAATTTTGTGACATGTAATTGTCTTGTGATTGTATCCTCACCAGCCATAAATACTTAGACGAATTAGAATGAGGCAAAGAAGCTGAATGGAGAATTTTTTGTTTGTTGTTATAAACTTATACACAGAAATTTCTGTGAATTTGTAGTTAGCATCAGCGATGCCCACATTGATAATTAAGAAAAACACTTTTTAATTGAGGTTCATAGTGCCACTGTGAGGAATTTCTCACAACTCGGACCTGCTTTCCATCAATCGCCCCTAAAAGTGGGGGAAATGAGAAGATTTCTCAAAGGATTCGACAGTTTCTAGTCACATTTCTTCCTTAATTATTGAAAAATATTCAAAAATATAATAGTTTAAAAATTTCCCATAAAGCTTGGCAGACATAGCGCACTATTCCTGAGATAGTACTTACTCCAAACCTGTAAGTGTAATGCAATTCGCTAAAAGTAGTTCCAGTCGAATGATAATTGGTAAAAGGTATATTTAATGAAAAAATATTCAAACGGGTTTAAAAATAAGTAATTAGTTGCTATTTATTTTGTTTTAGGTATGAGCATTACTGCTAAATGGAATAATATAAGAGATGCATTCATGAGATCAATAAAAAAAAATTCTGGGCAGGCTGCATCTAAAAAATATGTGTATTACGATCAACTAGGATTTTTAATGAAAATAATACAGAAGGATGATACGTCATCTAACTTAGATGCTTATGAGCCGACTGTCAATATAACGGAGGAAGACACGGATTTTTTTTCTCCAAAAGGAAGTGACACAAATATTTGTCAAAAACATGCAAAGAAAATTTGCATTAGAGACGACATTGACCGGCAGATCTTAAATGCCTTAAGTGAGAAAAAGGAACTCGATGCCGATGAGGCATTCTTTATGTCTATTTTGCCAATGGTGAAGGGAATGAGTGAAGAAGAAAAAATTGACTTCAGAATGAATATTTTGCAATTTGTGAAAGATATTAAAAGCAATAGGAAAATGGCACCCTCTTCAAGTGTTCAATTTTGTTCATCTTTGAATTCATCTTCAGCAGGCATGTCAAATCAGTCATCTATGAGTGATGTACCAAGTAAAAAAGACACATGAAAACATTATCTCGATTTTGATCACTTTTAAATATATTAGTTATGATTTAAATGCATTATTTCTAGTACCCTTTTGGTCGATGAATAACAGTAATGTTTTAAGATTAGTTTTCCTATTCAAAGTTGTATATTTATTACATATCAATATTATAAAAATACTATTTATAATATAAACTATTGCCTAATATAAATATTTTCTTATATTATAAAATATTAAATGCTTCTATTAAATATGTTTATCCTTAAAACTATTTCATTTTGATTTATAATTGTCATATTCTTATTATTGTCTTTCAAACAAATTCTAATTGAAAAAAGGTTAAAAGAACAGTTACAAATAGTATTCAATTTATTCTATTACTATATAAATTCTGCGCCACATTTCAGAAAACTTCGAAACATTTTCTAGTTTACTTAAGGATTTCATATTTGCCATTCAATTGTAAGTCTAAAATAAACATTATATCAATTACTTATTAATGTTGTCCGTTGGTATCAATTAAACATTTTAAAATTTTTATTTCTGTATATTAAAGTAAAATGTAATTGCCTATAATAAGTTTATGTCCTGGTTCTTTAAGTAAGCTGTTTGAGCTCTGCCCGATCATGCTTTTTTTACAATATGATTTGTCTAATTCTTTTCTATTGGTTTTTTTGAATCCCTTCAAATTTAAATTAACCAAGATTTATTATTTTTAAAATTATATTTTATTATTGTCTTCTTTCTTATAATTTCTTAGGAAGTTCCTGTAATTATTTTCTTATTATAATTAATAATTATTTATATAATTCGTAATTATTTCTTAGAATATAACTTCCAGTTGTAATCTATATTTTATTAATTATATCGACATAGAGTTGATACTTTTAAAATTTGCATTTTTATAGTTTTAGTAATACAAATTCCTTTTATATCACCTTCAGCTCTGTTTTATGTTATTATTTTATTTTTCAGTTCAAATTCATAATTATTTACTTACTATGTCTAGCTAAAGCTTTTTTGCATTTAAATTTTTTGAGTTTTTAATACTTATTTTATGTTGATTCATCACTATTATTTCATTCTATATTATGTACTATTGTTTTGTATAGTATTATAGTACATTATATATGTATATAATTGTATATTATATATTGTTGTATTTTTTCATATTGTTTGATTGTATTATTTAGTATAATTGTAAAATTATTGTATATTTTATATTATTTGATTGTTAATATTTTCAAGTTTAGTTTAAGATTTAATATTTTGACTTTGACTTTCTTGTTTTATGATGTTTATTATGTTTTGATTTTTTTCTTTTGTTTTTCTTCCTACTTTATTCTTTTGTGTATTGTAATGTTTAGTTTCCTTTCATATTTTTTTTCAATAATTAATAATCTTATCAAATACAACTGAAATATTACTGTAGAGGTAGTATACCTATTACAGCATGGAATAGGTATGAATTTATTAAAACACTACCCTGTTTTTTTTACAATCTGTTTTTTTAAATGTTGAGATGTTTACCTATATAAAACGTATCTTTACATTTGTTTATTTTCTTTTTCAATTTTATCTTTCATATTGATCAAAAATTTATCGAATTTTTTGTCGTAATGCAGAAAAAGGCAAATGTCTACCTCTACGAGTGATAAATCTTTTTCAACATCGAATTTATTCTCTGAGGTCTTGCCAAATTAGTCATCAACGACTGATGTACCTAATGAAAATGAGAAACGTTATTTCACTATTAATATTAATTTTGAAGACTTTTAAATATATTAGTTAAGATTATAATGTATTTGTGTATATTTTATTATCATTATTTATTTTAAACTATATTTATCAAGTAAACAATTTTGTCGGCTATTAATTTCGGTTTAAACTATTTTTATTTTAAAAAGAAATAATTAAAAATATAACATAAAACATATAAATATATAATTTATATAAATACACCAGCATGTGGATGCAATACTAGTGCTTATGTGGCACTTCCCACAAGAACCAGATTACTATGGATACACGCTTGATTACTAAGGTTCCAAAAAGGTGTGAACGCACCTTTATTCTACTTAAGTCTTGTGATTCCACGCGACTTAGAAATATTTATCTAGTGTTACGCAATTTTTGCCATTTAATAATTCTGTTAATACAAAGCTAGATTGACTGAAGTAAAGGCCACTTGAATTTCGATTTTTCTCATTTTACCAGAAATATCTCAACCAATTTAGCAAAATCCGGCTCAATATAAACTTATATCTGTATTATATAACTTATATCTGTACTTATATAAACTTGATTCTGTATTAATAACATTGCCGATTTAGTAGGGTTTCGTAAAACTTACCAACTTTATTTATTTTTTTAATTCTACTTTTGTTAGCAAAGCATTAACAAAATTAAAAAGGATGGAATTATTAATACTTTAAAAAAACAATAATTGGCACAGATAACACAAATAAATTTGTAAATAGATTGGATCAATACATTATATATATATATATATATATATATATATATATATATATATATATATATATATATATATACATACACAAATATACATACACATTTATACGTCTCATTATTTAAACCATTGGTTTTTACGTACCTGACATTAAAAGCAATTCACAAAAGCAAGCAACTATTTCTTTTGCATCTGAATAGTTAATGGTTCTGTTTATCATTTTAATCTTCAACAGTAGCTGCGACATATTCAAAACTCTTAGAAACTCATTTTCATAGCCGAAAGCCGTTGTATGTATGTAATCAAGAAATCTAACAAAATTATTTTTTATAAAAAAATAATGTATTTTGTTTATGTATTTCATTATATATTATCATCCAATCGAACGAATTCGAAAATAATTCACCATACGAAGGCAAAACTAGATGAATAATAAATTTATTCCTATAAATTATTTGATGCATAATATTTTTTTTTTTGATGATAGTGTTCCTCTGGGAATCGTTTATAGAATTTATCGTTTATAGAATTTATAGTTCAGAGAATCATTGAATGAAAAATGAACTAAAAAAAAATAATAACCATCATAATCAATACCAGTTAGGTATTATTCACTGAATGTCACGAATCGCTCTCCCTGATATCGTGTGAATGTTTGACTGACTCATAGTGCATGAGGAACGAAAGCATTCGATATGATAATCCAGTATTTTCTTGTTTTTTATTTATTTATTCATTTTTCAGAACTAAATGTTTAGATGTTAAACTTACGAATGTGAAAAAATCGATATTTTGGTTTTGTTATTTTTCGAAAATATTTCGGTTGATATGGTCTGCAGTAAAGTCACAAATCTTTTACTGTATTAGAAAGTGATAAAATTTAACGCTTTTCGTTATTCGTAAACGTAGTTGCATATTTACGAAAAACGTCTGAAAGTTAGAAACTTCCATGATAAAGTAAGAAATATCTGTATTATTATAAACAATAATTACACATGGAACTGTGAGATAAAAAGAAACACAATACAGAATAAACACGCTATTATTGCGGCTATTAGAATTTTATATTTATTTAAAAAAGAAATATTAATTATTAACGGGAAGAGGATCGAAATGTCTAGCCGATTTTCAGGTTGTTAGTATATGATTTATTGAATATACATTTGTTATTAAATACGAGCGATGCTACCGAATTTAAAAATTTGCTTTCACTAAAACTAAACTTGTCCTTTTCCTGGCACTAAATAAATATTACGAATTTAGTTTTATACTATTTTAGAACACGCATATATTTTTTTTCTTCGGAAAATGGACTTCTGGAAAACCCTCTGCCTTTAGAAGGTGGATACCTGCCCCACAAAAGCATTCCCAGACATCACTGGTTCAGACGGCGCCAGTAGAGATTGCTGAGACACCACGTGGTTGCCATTTTGGGAACTCGTAAAGGGAGATTTCGGAAAAGGTCAGAACAAACTGAGTACAACTTCAGAAATGCCTCCTACCGATTTGGATAATAATTTACGAAATTATTAAATTTTTGGAGTAATTTCTGGTTTTACTTATTCACAACGCTCTACTTGAGTAAAAGAATTTTTTTTTTACAAAGCATTTCAATTTGAGAATTCATTGCTGTTAATATTATTAAATTGCTACACATTTTATTGAGAATTTACTTAATATATAGATAATAACCAAATAACAACATAAAGATCATTAAATTTTAACAACGAGGCATATTATAACTGTCATCATCATGCTTTATGGCAGTAACAATGATTTCTACTTGTAATTACACCAATAATAAACATTAGTCAAATGATAATTGTATAGAAAGTATTTTTACATAAATCTATAACTACTCCCAATTTGATTACATATTTAACATAAGGACATACATGAATGAAATGATATCGTTAATAATGAGTTATTATAATACTTTATTGGAAATAAATATAGAATAGAAGAGAATGAATAAGTAATGTTGAAAGTATAAGTTAAGTATATTTTATTTCCAATTGAACGTAATTCTATTATTTATTTTCCATCGTTCGTTTGGTAATCTAGTTTTAAAGTTATATTTAATTTATTACTAACGCTAGTTAAATTCACATTGTTAAGAATCGGTTTGTTCAATGCTTTATTACTTTGGGTAAATTTTTAGTTGTTGGCCATCGTTTATCATGTTATTTCTAATGTTCATCGAATTTCGGTCATCCATATTGGATAAATTACAAGCTAACTCAAATTGTAGAAGGAGTCTATATTTATAAAATCACAATGAACACCTATATTCTTTATCAATGGATAATAAACAAATAAACGTTAATTCAGATTAGTGCTTTTAATGCAATCATGAATGGTCTAACATAACAATATTCATATTTCATATCATCATTTATATTTATAAAATTACATATAATAATGAATTAGTTGTAATTCTGGTCATTATTTGCAATCCAAGAGGGCATCAATCTTATGTAAGATTTATAAAATAAAATAATAAAAATCGGGCCTTATTTTTATTCATTTATTTCGCACAATTTACACAGGTGTGTCTGAATTTTGGTTTAAAAAAAGAAAAAAAAAGAGCAAATGACCAAAATATATATATTAACTTTTATTATATAATATAATAAGTCAGCTGAATCATAAAATCTATTTTAAAAGTTATAGAACAATTTTCAGAAGCAGTGTTTTATCTATTTTTTTTTGGTTTTAAAAAATATTTTAAATTTAATAGGAGATAAACATCGACCTAATGGACAGCAACAACTTCATAATTACAAAATTATTTTCTGTTACATACTGTGACTCATAGTAAAATCTTTACGTCGATTAATGAAAAAATAAAAATTATTGTTTTTATATTAATCATTGTAATATTAATTACTCTAATCTAAAGGAATTGCACTAATTGTTTTTATACATGAATGTATTATTTCACTTATATGTTAAATTTTAAGTTTTAAATATGTTTTTTCAAATGGTCTCCAAATACCTTAGTGACAAACACAGCCTTCAACTGTCCGAAGCTTTTGAAGGGCCAGGTATTGTTTCTGATCCTTTCAGCACAATGGATCCAGAGGAAAAGGCTTTCAATAGACTGGCATTGAGAAATTCGGTACACTTTCAGCTAAGGCCAGGCAGAACGACGGAATATCGCTGGTCTCACACTTAGCGACTAGACGGTCTTTTTCTGCATTGCGTGAGGCGAGATGCCATGTTTGCGTTGTTTTTCTTTTTTTTTGGTGGGTACGAGAGTTTTTACAGGAACATATGGGTCATTTTGAAGTCTTGTAAAATATTTTGTTCTTGTAAAATATGGAGGACCTGAACAGACATGGGTCAACTATGAAGCTTGTCATTAGTTCTAATGCTCAAATTCAAAGTAAAAATAAAATATTCCATCAACTTGAACATTTACATCGTTTTTTATGCACATGTTTTATATTAATACTCATATACTCTGAGCACTTCTTAATAACTATATACGTAATTATTTTCCATATGCATATATGCAATTTTTTACCATAATTTCTTAGGCATATTACAAGATCACATTGTTAATATAATAAAGTAAATATAATATAAATGTGTTTTTTTTTTAAATTAATAAACATCAATACATTTCATACACATAAGTACATTAATGGTTAATTAGCCATATAGATAGATAGAAAGGTTTATTTACATATGTACACTTTAACAATATTTTCAAATATTTTAACATGATTTCGGATTACTTATCCTTAAAATCAACAAATTCGATTTTTGTGATTAATAATGTTTGACAATAAGTCGTACTCATAAGTGAATTTATATATAGGAACAACAGTAGGAAAAATTAATCAAAAACCTACAAACACAAAACAATATTAATAGTAATTATGAATGAATAATAAAAATAAATTAATAAAATAGGAAACTGATTACAATAAATAATATATACAATATATATATAATAAATCTAAACATTTAAAGCTATAATGAAAACATAATAAAAATACGTGAATGAAAATTGTTAGTTTAACAATAAATGTTTTGTCCTTTTATGAGTGTATCGTTTGAGTGTACATTTGTTATAATTACCGATCTCTTTTATCAGTGGGTTTTCACTGGCTGTTTTTTTACCAAAATATTTAGCAGTTTGTGATGAAACAAATTCTTGAATTAAGGGTAGTTGCAGGTCTTGTAACATTGTGGCTATTTTTGTGTAACGAGGGTAGTTGTTGTTTATTCTCATGCATAAGTTTTGGACTCTTTCGAGTTTTTTGTAATTGATTATACAAGTTGAGCTCCACACGGGTGATGCGTAAGTGATTTGAAAACGAATGACTGATTTATATAAGATAAGTTTGTTTTTTGAGCTCAGTTTGGATTTTTTTTGAAATAAGGAAACATTTTATAGATTAATTTTTTGCTGAATCAGTTTTGTTGTTAATATGTTGGGTGAAAGTAAGAGATCTGTCTAGAGTTAATCCAAGATATTTTACAGATTTAGACTACGCTGTGTGGACTGAGTTTATGTAAATTTGGTGGTCTATTTATGGCCGACGTTTTGTAAAAATTATAGCCTCAGATTTAGAGGGGTTTATTTTTAATTTCCAATTTAGGCAATATTTGTTAATTATTTTGAAATTTTGTTATAAACGGTTTACTATTGTGTCTATGCGGTAGGAGGATGTGTACAAAGCTGTATCATAAGGACCTCATAACATTAGGGTGAGCTGGGAAGTCGGATATGAAGAGGTTGAATAGAATTGGGGAAAGATAGGACCCTTGAGGAAGGCCAGCAGCGATAGGAAGTTTATTAGAGGAAGAATTGTTGATTTGGATGTAAACTTTTTGAATAGGTAATAATGAGCGATTAGGATTAGGTACGGAGGAAAGTTCATTGTAATTAATTTGTGAACCAGCCCAGCGTGCCAGATGGTGTCAAATGCTTTTTCCAAGTCTAATAAAAGCATACCTGTGTGTTTTCTTTCGTTGAAGGCTTTAGCTATGTGGTCCGTGAGGCGGGCCAGTTGGTCGACAGTGGAGTGGTGAGCCCTGAAACCAAACTGTTCGTCTATGATGATGAGGTTGTGTTTGCTAATATGAATTAGCCATATATTTATTTTTATATTCCGTTACATTTTTAGGTGACGTGTAGGACAGCATGCGTTTGAGGCAACTTATTGTGGTTTACATTCTTTTAAATCAGTCTGCAGAGACTGTTTTGCATAAAAAAAAGAACATATTTTTCGGATTCCCTAGAAATTAGTGAGATTCAGGATGAATGCAGCATCGGTAAGTTATTTGCTGTAAGATATTTTTATTTCTTAAAGTTAGTTATTGCTTTGTTTTTTATTTTATTTATTTGTTACATAAGCCTGATATTAATCAATAATGTAATAGTTTCTTTTTTCTATTTTATAGTGTTAGTTCTTTTATAGCACCTGTTAAGCATGTATTTAATTAAATTATTCGATCATATATTAAAATTCTATTATGAATGATTTACCGGAAAAGAGAAATATAAAATATATATGTGAGGTTGAACATAAAAACAAAACAAAAAACAGATAACGATAATTTAGTGATGATAATGTAAAGAGGGCAAATCAAAAGGAAATTTGTCTTATTGATTAGTATATTTACATATTAGTATTATGTATACATCAACCTAATTTATTTGGATTTGAAGAAAATTTGTATATACAGTCAAACAAATAATTATTTTTGATCCGCAAGTCTGTCAGATAAATTTAACTTAGAGTGTTATAACGATATAAAATTCATTGTATTCTATTCAAGGTGAAGTTCCTCGTTTTAACAGTACATTGCGGATTGAATCAACCCTTTCTGTCAAAGTGCGTACGGTCATAAAATTTTGAACTTTTCCATCTTCACCACATGCAAAATTATTGAGGGATTGTTTGTAGTTGCTTTGCTGGTAGTTTAATTAGTTTGTGATTTTTGCTGTGTAAATATTTGTAATTGTGCAACGTTTGGTAAGTATTTGTATAAATGGGAGAGTCCAAATTGAATCCCAAATGCCAAAAAAGTTAGTAATTCAGTCCCGTCAGCCTTTCGATAGAGTGCAAATTGAGTTCCTATAATTGTGCACAGGGTGTCCCAGACCCAATACCTTTTTTAAGGTATAGGGCCCGGCTTATTACCCTTACCGAGAGACACTATATAAAACTTACTGTTTTTTTTTTATTTTTATCATTTATTCTTCAAAATATATTAAAGAAAAAATATAAAAATCAAAAAATATTTGATTTTTGGTCAAATAAATTTTAAAAAAGTGTTTAAATTATTAATTGAACTAAGCTCGTGGATTTTTCACACCAAAAATAAGGGCAAATTTTGATTCAGCACACCAATAAACCTTAATGTTGAACAATCATCGAAAAAAAAACTTTTACATTCCCGCGGGTGCTCAAAGTTTTTAAAGCCACAAAACTATATTTCTGTTTGAAGATTTATATCTCGCCTTTAGTGTATCCGATATTAATGTTCTATATCATGCAGAATGATTTCGTTATCTCCTTCCTAGAGGATTGAATCGTCACTGTGGATTTAAAGGAAATGTGGCCAATAAAATAGTTAAGTAAGTAATAAAAATTTTCAATGTCAGGCTATATATAAGTATTATGATGTATTAAGGAAAGGATGTATCTTAAACGTTTCACTATGAGTCAAACAAATTTTTTATTAGCGAATTCATAAAACATCTTATTGTACAATAGATATTTAAAACTTAGAGAAAGGAATATAAAATTACCACCACATTTTCCTCATCACAATGTGAATTCATGCATTACATGCATACATGGAATTAATACAACACTTCAGTATGCATATTATTTATGTGTGTGTGTGTGTGTGTGTGTGTGTGTGTGTGTTTATGTGTGTATCTATGTATGTGTGTTATCCCCATCTCCTCAGTTTTGATTTTACGGCTCTTACTCCTTAATGACTGCCTGCTTGGCTCAGAGGAAGAACAGGTGCCAGCGGAAATACCTTATCCAGCTGTCGTCCCATGACTCATACGAACCGGACAGGAATGGAAGCTGCCAAGAAGGGTGATCCAGGAGTGTGGTCGTTAGGTTGACATTTTTTGAAGCATCAAAGCATATTGGTACTTGCAATCAGTCACTAACGGGGCTTAGTACAGCTGTTCTTGGAGTGAAGGGATGTTAAACTGTTGGTGCATTAACAACCTTGGAAAACCGACTAACCTTATAGGTTACACAGGCTCTGTTTGTTTGAACAGCTTTTTTCATTGATATGCCTCTCGTGCATAAAAATTTATTTTCCACATTCAAATCGGCCATGAGTTCTGAAAATAATGTAAAAATTTTAATTGAATTTATAATAATGCAGAAAAAATTGTTCAATGATTATATTGAAAAAATAAAAAGTTATTTTTTAGATATAGAATATAATAAAGAATATTATTCTGAAAAAATGTCCCTTGAGAATAACATTAATGTTCAAAGAAACAGGCAAAACAAATTTTGAAATAAAAAATAAATAAGTATTCATTCATTAGGTAGAACATAATCAATGGTAATTCAAAAATTATCTACAGCCTTTATAATTTTTCTTTCGAATAATTTTTTGAAAAGACGGCTGATATAAATCTTACATACGTTTTCATTCTCCGAATCTGGAATAAAAAATCTCATTGTCTTTAATAAATTGTGTCTCCTTTTTAAAATTTACTCTGTTGTAATAGTTATCAATGCACAGGATGTCCCTCGTATTGGAATATGGAATCTTAAGTTTTAACACCTCCTCTTGTCTCATCTCTTTCGAAAAATATTGTTCTGAATTGCATATAAAACCAGAGCGATGTTATAAATTATAAATCTTTAATGGGTGTTTGAAATTTGAACAAACCAGACCTTGTGCCAACGCCAATAGAGGATTCCGTATTCAATTTCTGTCTACTTTCATTTTGAATTGATGACTCCCCATTTTTTTTATAAACTTTCTACCATTCTCAGTTCATTAAACTCATATCTGTATATGTATTGAAGAGTACCAGATCGAGGGGTGGTCGCATACGGAGATAGGATACAGGAGGAGCAGCATGTGGTTGGTGGCTGGTACCATATGGTATCGAGGTCAGTGTCGGAGTCAGCCGCTTCCTGCCCATTGTCATGTCTTATCACCAAGGTCTGTCTGTTTTTGTCCAGTAGCAGCTGCGAGAAAAACCGTATAGCAAGTTGATTTTTTTAATGAATGTACACTGTATAGACAATGTAATACTTGGACTCAAGAATCTTTACTTATCAAAGTAAATTCCATAGTTCGAAAAAAAATAAATAAATAAATAAATTTAGGGTCTTTTGTCGAAAATACATGCCAGTTAAATTTTATAACTGATACATGTTATAACAATATAGCTGTTAACTGAGTAGTTAATTATATTCTAATTAAATCATATGTTAACTGAGATGTTGTTTTAATTGTGACATTGAACCGGAACATTATGAATATATTCCAGTTAAATGAACACTTAAGAAATGATGATGCTGCTCTCAAGTTTCTACAGAGCCAAAATATCATTGCTTGTACTGAAGTAAGAGCGAAGTTTCTACAGAGCTCTTCAGTGAAACGGAATGCGGGACTAGGAGAGACATGTTGGAGTCGGATGTATCCAAATTGAGTCCCAAAATATTTAATGAGATAGCGAAGAGGGTAAATTGAGTCCCCCGTACCTGGGAATTGGGTTGGACCTTTTTTCAGGTATTGGGTCCGGCTTATCAGCGTTACCTAGAGACACCGTGAGGAGTTAGATCGTTTTGAAAATATTTCGTGCGTTGGAGCAAAAGTCACTAAGTCCAATTAGTGAATTTTTATGTAGGTTTTTTTAAAGCGCTAAAACCAAATGTGACGCGTTTGGAATAAAAAGATTCTGTTAATATACTTCATTCCGTATAAGAATACTTTTTCGTTACTTATAATTCAATGGACACTTCGAATCAATCCAAAATTGAATTATTTTTTTTTTTTAAATATTGTATCACTCTAAAACTTACTATCTCTGGATCACTAACAATTTTTTTATATTATTTATAACACTTTGAACACGGTCTTAATTATCCAAATTAAATTCAATATACTATGATATTCCAAACAAAGCTGGGTTCTTAACTATGTACATATTATAATATAAAAACATTATTTATGATTAAGAAATAGTATATTTTAATTTTTAAAATTATACAAGTAAATAAATATATGTTTACTCTATATTAATATTGTTTTGATTAAATATAATTCAATAGAGCTATCAGAACGCTGCACAATTTAATTATATCATTTCAATAAATTTATTTCCTCTATTTAATATTACGTTTTTTACAAGGATTATGGTTATAAAGGTGGTCTAAAAGTATAATATTTACTACGTTTTTGTATTGTAACATATACATGGTTAAGAACCCAGTCTTGCTTGGGATGTCATAGTATATTGAATTTAATTTGAATATTTAAGATCTTTTCAAAGTTTAAGCAAAACATTATTTGCGATCCAAAAATAGTAAATTTTAGAGTAATAAAATTTTTTAAAACGAAACAATTGAATTTTTAAAGCGATCTGAAGGATCCATTGAATTACAGTCGAACTTCTGTATATCGCACTTCCATATATCGAAAATCCCTTACATCGAACTTTTTTTAGGAACCTTGAATTTTTATTAGAAAAAATATTCTGTATATCGAATACAATTTCTATATATCGAACGAAAAATTCGAATTTAAAAATATATAAAAAGTGATAGTCATCAAAAAGAGACCTTAGTCTACATACATAATAATGGGTAAAAATTAAATAAGAAAAAAAATGTTTCACTGGTTTGCAAGGTAGTGAAAATTCATGGAAGGTCTTGTTTCAGAAAAAGCACAGGAGTATCTAAATTCTCTGAATCTCTTTCCTAACATAGAATGAAATTTTTGTTTTAAATTCAGTTTAACCTTGCCTTTCTTGTTGTGAACATTGCTCCTAAACATGACTTCGGTGATGAATTATATACAAATAGACATTAGAAGCTATCTTGCGCGAAAACAAAACTAAATTAATTTTTTGTATATTTGCATATTTTTAATACATGCCTTATTAAATTATAAATGCACATTTGTAAAAGATCTGAAATCACACAGTAATTTGTACAATTTTTCAAATTAGTGCAATTGATCGATCAGTTTTATTTTTCTTTTATCCTAAAAAATTGCCATTATTACTTTCCAAAAATTGCCTTTGTTGTTTTGTTTTTTTTACCCTAAAGAATAGCTGTAGTTGTTTTTAGCCTGAAAAGGGTGAAAAATTGCAATCTTTCTATATTTCGAAATTTTCATATATCGAATTTTTTTCAACGAACCTTCATGTTCGAAACATAGAGGTTCGACTGTATATACAATGAGAACAGTATTCTTCTACGGAGTGAATTATATTAACAGAACTTTTTTATTTAAAACGCGTAATATTTATTTGTAGTTACTGTTAGTTGTAATTTATATTTATTTCTCTTCATATGCTTAATCTTTCGTCTATAAGTTTCAAATTGTATACATCTTATAAACCGTTGCAACCTTCATAACACCAGACTGATTAAAATTGTTTAAAACAATACAGTATTTTACTTATGTAATTTTTATTTGTTATTCTTTGTTAAATAAAATCTATCCTATGCTTCTGGCGTGCTATGCAACCATTAATTGTTGCTTGATATTTATGACTGATGTGATGGGGAAACATCGAGGGCGTTCAAGCAAAATTGTAAAAAAATCACAGTAAAATTCTTCACGTAGCAAACCATTATCACCTGACAACAAGATTAAGCCATACAACGGTTTACGACTGTAATGGCTGTAGTTTCATTCAAAATGCACTTACTCCTTGTATGTCGTTTTTCCACCAGACAGAAAACATTTATAACACTAAATTCATTAATTGGACTTACTGACTTATGCTAACTTAGTGACTTACGCACACAATATATGGGAAACTACCCAGCAAGCTTCAGAGTGTCTCTGGGTAACGCCGATAAGTCGGGCCGGTACCTGAAAAAAGGTATTGGGTCCGGAACTCAATTTACCCTGCATCGAAAACTTACTGGGACTCAGTTGGTACCTTTTTTGGCATTTGGGACTCAATTTGGATCCTCCCGTTGGAGTCCTATCTGTGCGAATTTATATGGAGGAGGGGTGCTTGTTTTGAAAGATATTGGAACACATCGCTGAATTTTGTCCTCAGATTTAGTATGAGTAATATAGTAATAATTATAATGTGTTTAATGCTAGAATGAAAGGGGAAAAAAAAGGTTATGAATATTATGTATTTTATTATTGTATGTCTATAAATTGATTAGTATGCTGTGTATGTATCAACACAAGGTGTTTGGGCAGCATTGCTGTAAATAAAGCATTTCTCTCTAAATTACCCAATCAGTAATTTTGAAAAAAAAAGTTGTATTTTATGTAAAACAATAAACACTTGTTATAATAATATAATAGTGAATTTCGTTTTTATAAAACCTTGATTTATTCATTAATAATATTGAAATAATGAAATAGTTGAAATATTAAGTGGGGAGAGGGAAGGAGCCTGCTGTATTATATTGCCCCAGACCCAAGCTCAGCTGATGTCGGTCCTGTACGTAAATAACAATCATCTACTTGCTGACTGAAACAATAAACAATCAACCGACCCATTCCGACTTTTTAAAAATACCGGCTTATTTAAAAATAACATTAACCTTATTCCCCTCTTTAATTTGGGTAATAATAATATTATTACATACTACCTAAATCAACACAATTTTATAAACATAAAAGTATATTCTATTTATTTGGTTTGTAACAATTTACCATGATTGTGTCAAAAATTCTAAAAATTCAATGTTTAAATAATTATTGTACTGTTTTCGAGAGAAATTTAACCTGTTATCCCACTGTGTAAATAATTTGCCTTTTATAAATGTATTTTATGATTACTATTATTGTCAGTCACTTGCCTACATGTCGGATTTGACTTAGTGTAGCAGATATAGGTGGATAGGCAGATGCAAATGAGTCAATGATTGAAACAACTTGAGATTCTAGTCTGCGATTGGATAACTGCTCTTTTTGCCTAGAATTTCTTGGAAGCTGTAAAGAGAGGACGAAATACATAAGCTTCGTTCTGGCGGTTGCATAGATAACTTACTTAGATGAAGTAGCTTCATCGAGTTCTACTAGTTTCTCAATAGGTTCAAGTTCCGGAAACTCCCTGATGTTCATTTGGTGAGCCTCACCGCTGTTAGCCAAGTGGTAGATTCTATTATTGGTATGGGAATCTAACCGATAAGTAGTTCTATTGCACCTTAAGTAATTTGACTTTTAGTTACTTTACACTTCATCAAATATTCAGGAACTATGTTTGATAATCCTACTTGGTTAATATTTTTTACACTGTTAATTTTAGATGTGCTATCTACAGTCTGCATTTGTGTGATGTTTTTCTGTCCTCGTGATTCCTGAATCGTAACTGCTGTTTGAGAGACTTAGGGCTTTAGTCATTGTAACTTAACACTAATTTTCGTCTCTTTTCTTTGTGATTTTACTTTCATTAATTAGTGGAATTTTAAGGCTGAAAACACACAAATAGCCGCGTTATCTAATTTAATAATATCTTATTTAATATTCGTTATATTCGGTTTCAGTAATACGATTTTTTAGTTTTTGTTTCCGAAATTCTTTAGATTGATTGCCTATAGAAAGGAATTTATCATGTAACAGCGGAAGCCTCTGTAAGTTGAAACGGCCAGGCATTCATCACTGAATCAGTTTATTTAATATGCCTTTCCACCGATGGAGACATGACGAGACTACACAGAGAACACCTGGCATAGTAATCGAAGATGCTATCTCCGAATGCAGGTATCGACTACTCAATGCCGAATTTGTATGACGAAAGAGTTATCAGGCTGTTGCTGGGTTTACAAAACTGAAAGCAGATGATGATTTAGAAACTAAGTAGGATACATGAGCAGGCTGTTGGAGTTTTCTATATGGAACGGGACGAAAGCAACAAATAAATTAATATTTGTTAGGATGTAAATGGAAGTTTTCACTGACGAAGCCTTGAGTGTTTAAATTCCGGTAAACGACTAACCAGTCCACGTTTCACCAATTTAGGTATCATCAGGTAAGAAACTCATAAAGAAAAAAAAATAATATCACATATATGTATGTAGACAAAATGCAGCCCATCTCACATCAATTATCTAAAAAGAAACAACTACTCCAAGACATCTACATACATTCTCAGTATTTTCTCTTCTATATTAATTGATTAACATTTATTTGCTATTTCGGAATCGAGGACTCGAGTTTAGAAGCAAAATTCGTTTGATCAAGGTAAGTTCTTTTGAGGATAATTAATGAAATATGTATATACATGAATATATCTAGAGATTTATTAATTTATTTTTTCTATTTATTTATTTAGCTATTATATATTTTTTTATACATAAAAACTATCATTGCCTCATTATAGTATTTTCCTTCACCAAGAGATGAAAAAAACAACAACAAATACAATATTTCAGAATTCTTATAATTCCTCTTAACTAAAATTTATGGTTAAAGCCATAATAAGCAATAGATTTTTTATTTTAAATAATTAATAAGCACGATTGGTACAACCTATGGAAAATTCGACTCAATCATGAAACATCGAAAAACATAGCATTTAGCATTCGAAGAAATACCTACTATCCAATTTATACAAAAAAATAATCAATTTCCTCAGACATACAGTACCCTATTCTTGACGTACCTTCGAAAGAAGGATGACACGAGACCTGCATTTTAAAATCAGATGGAACACCCTTAACAAATGACTCAAACTACTTTACTCACTTTTCTCCAAACCTTCAAAAGTAAAACTGAAATAGAAACTGAATTTATACGAATATATAAACACATATGGACATACGCCTCACAGATTTACAGATTTACAGATTAACTAACAAATAATACAACAATTTCAATCCAAAATATTAATGCTTAGTAACAGAACTTAATGCTTAATCAATGAACAGTATATCAACACATACGGAATTTTTATCTTCGCTTTCACCAGAAACTAGTTGGACATACCAACCGACTAATTATAGACATAGTTATAACTAACATTCCCATGAATTGGAGGAGGATAATAATAAGATGGTGGATGAGAGATCTACATCCTTAACTAAGGCAACTCAATCCAGTCAGGGAAGAGGTTCTGCTGGGTACGATCCTTCAACAGGCTTCAAATGACATTATTTCCGATTTTGTAAGACCATTTGCTCATTGTCAGCTAGCTGTTACCCGGGGCCAATTGATGTTTGTAGTTTTGTTAACAAAAAAAATGTAGTATTATTTAAAACTATCTGTAATGAAATATAAATCGTTACTCCTGTTGATTTAGAATTACATTGCAAAATGTGGTAGGAAAATGGTGTGATAAACAATATGCTAACGGAATAACAAACAATCTCTCCCATGAATATTCAAGATGGAATTTTAATATGAATTTACAGTTCGGAAAATTATGCATTGTATTTGAAACTGTAGCATCGGGAAGGAGGAAGGGGGAGTAAAGTTTATTATAAAATTTCAACAGAGAAAAACTTTTATACAGAAACTTCTATTTAACCAGCAGAGGGTGATTAAAAGCTGTGAAAACATCTTTTATACATGAAAATAACATTTTTACGAAAAAAACTCACTAAGCTAACAAAAATAACTTTTAAAAAAACTGCATTTGGGTAAAGTGCGTGTTTTCAGAATATTCAGAATATTTTAGTATGTCTCATTCTGTCATAGCTATCCCCGAAAAATCGTTGGCTCCATCGAACGCTATACAGAATCATGTCCAAATCGCAGCAATATTAACATATGCATTTTATTTACCGGATGTAGGTAACGCCATTCCGTGTTTTTTTTTTTTTGGCCTTAAAAATCTCTGGATGACTCGTCTTTCTTCTGGCCAATTCTAAGTTATAGTTCTTCAATTACGTTTTGCAACTGTGAAAACTGTAGGAATTGTATTTGCTTACTTCAAATATCTGAACCTTATTAGCGGACGAAGTAATTTTACTTCATTACAACAACGAACATTTCCGGTTTTTAATGATGCTATAAAAACATCTTTATTTTTTGACATCGTATACTCCTGATACCCTAAGTCTATCTACGCATTCTAAATTAATTCACTTCAACATCTACTAACGAATTCTTTATCTACCAAATTCATTACTAGCGTCCATCAGTGCTGTATTAATGAAATAGCCTTTTTACTTTGCTTTCTGCTATCAGATGTAGCTTGATAGGTATTGAGTCGGGATTTAATTTAATTGAAGGTATTGCAATCGGGTGAAATTTTTGGTATCTGTTTTTTTACAGATCTTTATAATTCAGATTTTCCTGAGTCCAAAAATACATTTTCGGCCTTTGATCTGTGTGCCTATGTTCCACGGACTAATTCTCTAGCTGATGGACCGATTCCGTTGTAAAACCCCGGAATATCAAAAAAAAAAAATAATTGCTAAAATAACTAATTTTCTACCCACTGTAGCACGATTTTTATGAAATTTGGCTTAGGTCCTTTTCTTAAAGCCCTGTAATTTTTCATTTATAGTGCATCTACGGAAAAAAAAACAGGAAAGAAAGTTGTGACGAAAATTAATTTTCTTTGTGCATAACTCAAAAAGTATACATTTTATTGGTGATTCTATCTATAAAATTAATTAAATTCTCTATTAAATGAAAAAACAATTATCAAACGGGCCACGTATTGGCAAAGATACGATGTACTGGACTTTGTATCCATTTGTGGTTTTTCGAAAACTTGGAAAAATAAACATCTTCCGGAACATTCCAAATCGAAGAAAATTTCTATATATCGAACAAAATATTTCAATTTAATCAAATATAAAATGGAATTGTCATCAAAAAGAGCTCTTAGTTTGGATACATAACAATATGTAATAATTAAATAAGAAAAAATGTTCGCCTGGTTTGCAAAGCAATCAAAATTCTGAGATCTTTCAGAACAAGCAGTAAGTGCCTAACTTCTCTGAATCGCTTTCCTAAAATAGAGCGAAATTTTCATTTTAAATTCACTTCAGCTTTGCCTTTCTTGTTATGAACATTGCTCCTAAAGATGACTTCGGTGATTAATTACATACTAAAAGACATTAGAAGCTATTTGGCGTGATAACAAAAATGCATATTTGCATATTTTTAATACATGTCCTTATTTAATTTTAAATGTACCTTTGCAAAACATCTGCAATAACAGATGTAATTTGTACAGATTTTCAAATAAGTGTCTTGGATCGTTCAGTTTTGTTTTTCTTTAAATCCAAAAAATTGTCTTTGATACTGCTTTAACCCTAAATAATAGCTGTAATTTTTTTTAGCCCGAAAAGCGTGAAAAATTACATTTCATGAAACTTTCATGTTCGATATTTAGAGCTTCGACTATATACATGGTAAAAGTAAAAAATATCACTTAAACAAAATAAAAGGTACTTTAAAGGAAGTCATTTTGAAAATTCTGTATTTAATATCTGTGAGACTATTTCAATGAAAATAGGCGAAAAGAAAAAAAAAATTGACTGGAAAAGCAAACGAAAAAGGAGGACCAAAGAAAAATAATACAGTGCCTCAATTGGCCATCTCTTCATTTTCTGACGACGACCTGTACCATCTTATTCACACAGATGATATGGGCACTTAATGTTTTGAACAGGGTAGATTGTTCATGATAACATGATATGATAAGGCTATGTAGCCAATTCGCTTCACGAGTTAGAAGTTGGCTACTTAACGTCTTTTTTTTCCCTTCCATAGTAACTCTAAGGGAGGATCGTGTATTAATAAAACTTGCAGGTTCCATGCGACAGGCATATCACCTGTATAGTTATATTTTAGTTGTAATTAAATATGAATAATAATTATTAAAAAAATATAAAATAATGATAAACATAGCAATCCACGAAGTAATAAAATATAAAGAAAAGCAAAAATCAAATAAACAAAACAAAATAAAAATGTCTAAACAAAAATATTGAATCTTAAACTAAATAATATCATTAAATAATATAAAAAATACAATTGAACTGGATAATACAATTAAATAATAAACAAATGCAATAATTTTATAATTAACCTTACAAAATACAAACATATATAACATACCATAATAAATGTAATATACAAAAACAAAAATATATAATATACAATTAAATAATAATGGAAGTGAAATATATCGTAAATTAAAACACAATGAAATAAAAAGTTTTTACTTATATAAATAAATAAAGATCTAAACCACCAAAAACAAAAGATGTTAGGAGTCAAGGTTTGATTCTTGTGTGGTTTGTCATATCAGATTGATTGAGGTGACGAATTTTAGCAACTCCTTCCGGTAATTGTTAAAAACAATTTTTTGAGGAGCAGGCAAAGTGTCCCCAAATCTTTGTCCCAAAGACGCTTTGATGCTTTTCTTAATTTATGAGAGAGCTACTCTGTTGTATTCGATTGGTAAATTTGGATCACTGGGATCTTCTTAAACCAACGAATCTGCGCGCTCATTCGAAATATGGCTAAAAGTCTTTAAGATAAAAATGTGTTATAACATTTTTTTTTGCCGAAGAATAATTCTTTTCTATGTTTTTTTTAATAATTATTCATGGCTAATAAAAATATTGTTTTATAAATAATAATTATATAATTTCATAACCATATTCTCAGTTTAACATTATTCTCATTTAATGCAATTCTCTTTGCCGTTTCATCCATTTCCTTTCGATATATCGGTATTTTTCTAGCGATTAATGGTGGCTATCGATATATGGTTTTGCGAAATCACAAAATATGGAATATCGATATTTTATTTTTGATATCCTAACCCTACTACAAGGACACAGCGTCGTAACAGATAGTACAGAAGGTTCTGTTTTTGCTCAGTCTGTTACGACGGAATGTGCCACAATGGAAAGTGTCTTCCTAGAGACCGAACAGCGTAATACGCCGGCGTAATAGGTCCACGTATTTATCCCCACTCCTCCGGGAGCAATCTATTCGGTTCTCGGTCGCGGAGCTGAACAGATGTCAGGAGTTGTGTAATTGTGAAGTTTATTAAATCCTAAGTAATTATTATTAATCATGTCAAGATTCACAGAATCGGAAGATGAGCGACTAATAGAAAAGGTTGCTGGCCGCCCGATTCTATGGAATATGGGCCACGATGAGTTCAAAAATTTGATTAAAAAAGATTTTATTTGGAAGGAAATCGGAGAAAGCATAAAAAAGAAAGGTTAGTTTTTACAAACTAATTTAATTTTTTTAATTTCTTACTAATATTAATACACGTAAATCATCAAAATTTTGAATGAACAATAAATTAACTTTTCGAAACAAGGAAGTAAAAAAATTCTGAATAAATAACAATTTTAAATATTGACCTTCATATAAATATTGAATTGAATTTTGAAAAACTGTAGCAACTATTTAAATCGGCTTCTTACTTCAAATTCTTCTTACGTCTTGCTAACAAAACCACAATTCCTGACCAAAGGACTCTCATGTTGTTTGTCCGAATTTCGTTGTAATGGTCTAGTACTCAGTAGAGTATTTTTCGAGATATTCGTCCCTCCAAAAATTGTAAATACAACAGCAAACTATTGATGTTAAGTCCAATGCTTCAATCTTTACTGACATGGGAGTAAAAATAAATGTGAGCATTTATACATTATCCCAAACGCATTTTCCGAAATTCTTTAAGCTTTATTCAGGGGATAGTCAAGTTTCATTTGGTCTTGGAGTTTATGAGATGTTCGCTAAGTCTGAAAGCCACGTCTCCTAGAACGGCTAGTTGCCACAATGTTTGAATTCGTTAAAAAAAGGTGGTGAGGGGAACATATTTTTCTCTCCTACTAATGAACAACCCATTTGAGATTAGTCTCCATCCTTACCATACGAATCTATAACAAAAAAATTACAGTTAGCATTAACCATAGTCATGAAAACTATTGAAAAAAAAGAACTATGTAATTGTGGTTTAAAATCCCTGTTCCATCGGGACCTTCAATTCTCAGGTGTTTCCCATCCAATGTCGCGACAGCATATTGAGAATTCCAGCGAGTTTTTGTTTTTTCTTCTGCTTTTTTCTGCCATTCAGTAAAGTGACGGAAAGATAAACCTATTGGAAGTAGTTTGCCCCCCCCAAAAAAAAAAAAAAAAAAAAATAACTGTGCGCGAAGAGAAAAATTATTTGAAGGAATAACTATTTAGTTTCGGCATTTAGTTCTTTGAAATCATTTAATCAAAATTTAATAATTAGTAATTTATTTAATAATTTGTTTAAATATTGATTTTCAGAATTGCAATGCAAAAATAGATGGAAACACATCAGAGACCATTACAAGAGACAGAAGAAGCTAGAAAAAAATGCTGGGACGGGTTCAGCAGTGACAAAAAAAAGAGCTTCCTACTGGGATCGCCTGGGATTCTTAGACAGTGTGGATGACGAGAAGTTCTTTAGCACCCAGAGAGAAGATCTGCTCGGTGCAAGAGTTGATCAAGAAACACAGACAGGAGATGTTCGGATGGTAAGAATGAATAGGCTTATGATCTTTTATGAGATTGACAAGGAACTATAACTGTGCTCTGGTAACCACCAAGCTGGGGCACTTAACGAGTCAAATTGTCTTTATTAAGGCAATCTCTTATTGTGGCTGGGGTTTTCAATTGTTGTTGAAGCTGCAATCACGATAGTAGGAGTATAATATATTAGATTATATCATAAAAGATAATTGTAAATATTAATGATAATGGCCAGTGAAGTTCTGCTGCTGAGTACAGGAAGGTTTGATCAACAACGTCCTCAATAATCGTGAATGGGTCGAATACTACGCGCACAGCTGAATCGAGGAGCTACAAGAAGAAATAAGTAGCACTCGAATTAACAAAAAGGTTGTGATAAATTAGATTCTAACACTACAGTAGCCGATACCATTTGCTGTATTAAGTTTAAAAAAATAGTTTGCATTTCTTAAACATTTTATTTTATTATCTCGCGTATTTCAAATTCATCATACCGAATTCTTTTCTTTACATTAACTGATATAAACGTGGGAGTAGCGCAGCACAATATGTATGACACTGGATTCCAACTCTCTCTCTCATCTCTCAAGTCCAAGCTCCAGTAGACATTTATTGTTTTCGATATGATAGATAATTGAATTTACGAAGTGTATCATGGATAACAGATAATCAGGAAATCAGTCAGTATTTTTTTATAAATAAGCCGATGTTTCTACCCAAACATTTGGGCCGTCTTCAAGACAAATGACTCAAATATCTATGTCTCCAAGAAAATCTCGCCGAAGTCAATAACTCTGAAAATGGCCCACATCTTTGAATCGAAGCGTCGGCTTGTATAATTAAAAAATATTGACTAATTCTTGGCTATCCATTATTTGTATTTACACTTCTATATGCGTTGGTGTTGACCTGATATTTGTGGGTTACTGGGCACCTGGTAGAGTGCTGGAACTTTCTATAGGATGGCAAAAGACTCCCACCTCTAGCTTGCTTTTTCACTTAGCCGATAAGGTGGACATACGAAACGGATCAATACCTATCCGACATCCGTAATTATCCCAAACTTAATTTCCTTCTGCCTGTTCTTTCATTTTTATCAATTAAATTAGGAGAGCAAAAATTCGCGATAAGCAGATTTTTCTGAAAAACGGAAGAAATCACAAGTTTGTAGCTCTCCAGGTCGGTTGTCGTCAGTTGAGAATGTTACTGGCCTTTATTTGTAGGTGAACTTATGCTGAACAACTATTGTTTGAAACGTTTTTGATTAAATATATATTTCCAGAAAATAAGACGCCCCACTTACAGCAGATGTTTTCATGAAATACCGACAATTTTACAGGTTTGACGCTAGTTTAGTTAGTTTTAGCGTTGGTTTTAGATTAAAATGTAACTGGAACTTATGTTTAGATGATCTAAAGCTGAAACTAATCTTGATTTCCGGGTCATCATATTCGAATGCTACGCAAAATACTGAGGAGTAAAGGTCGCAAAAAGCAGGTTTTCTTGAAATACCGAAAAATGCACAGGTTTGACGCTCCGTTGAACCGTTACCGTTAGTTTTAGCTTTAAATGTGACTACACCTTTTTTGTAGGTAATCTTCAGTTGAACAACTTTTGTTTAAAACTTTTTTTGATAAAATGCATATTTCTAGATAAAAGAATACCCACTTACAGAAGGTTGTTTCTTGAAATACCGAAAATTTCACATGTTTGACGCTCTGTAGGTCCATTGACATTAGTTTTATCATAAAATGTAACTTGGCCTTTTTTTATAGGTAATCTTAGTTTGAACATGTTTTATTTGAATTTTATTTTGTAAAATGCATATCTCTAGAATTAAGAAATCCCACATATAGCAGTTTTTTCTAAAAATACCGATAATGCAATGCTCCATAGGTCCGTTATCATTAGTTAAGTTTAAAATGTAACTGGACCTTTTTTGCAGGTAATTTTAAGGGAAAGAACATTTGTTTGAAACCTTTACGGATAAAATTCATATTTCCTGAAAAAAATAATAAAACAAATGCCTTTTTTAAAGATTACTTTGGATAAAATCATAATGAAACTACCCATTTCGATTCGATTCTGATTTATATGATATTTGTAATCTACGCAAAAAATTACACTAATGCGGACTTTACCGCAGAAGTAAGCCAATTCACTTAAAAATCTACGTTCTGTCGGTCCAGGCTAAAATATAGCCTTATATGTTCGTTGGTTGGTCAAGAAATAACACTTCTCCATCAAGTAATGAGCCCAAGGCCATTCAAGGGTGGCAAAGGGAGAGTATTTTTTTAAAATTTCACTCATTTAATTTTTTTATTTATTCTCTTTTATATGTACAATTATTGCTGTTTATTTTATTATATTTTATTTTTCTTTATGTTTATTCTTTTTTATTTGTTTATTATTAATTTTCGCTATTCTCACTTTATTTATTTATTATTATTTTGCTTAATTTTTGTATTTTATTTCTTTTTCTTTATTCCAATATTAATTGTTACGTTTATTTATTTATTTTCTATTTTTCTCCTTTATTTATTATCCTTTTTTTAATCTTTTTTTATCGTTTCTTTTCTTTTTTCTAATGTATTGATTTTCTTTCTTTACTAACTAATTATTTTTCTTTTATTAATTTACTTTTAATTTCTTTATAACCGCTATTTTATACTCTATTCTATAGTAAATTTATTATGCCTAAAGAATTTTATTGTACAATTTGTATATCTAATCCTATTTCAAACTTATTATAAAGGCGCGTTGTTTGTGCACCTCGGAGTGAGATGTGGAGTCGGTTCGAATGGAGGAGGGAGGAGCGATTGACTTGGCGGACCCACGAAATATCGGTCTTCTTTCTGACTAGAAAAGGTAGTTCACCGTTAAGGATGATCTGTCCTTCCAAGCCAATTTGGAATACAAAAAGGAACTATTTATGTTGTAAATTTATCATAATTAATTTTATTGTAACTTTATGGCCTCACTTCTGTTCAAAATATAACTTCAACAGAATCAACCGATAATCCATAAAATGAAGGAAGTTGACCGTGCAGTTTTTGGTAGTTCACACTACTGTAGTAATCACTAAATTATATGGGTTGGTAATTAGTACATTCCGAGACCTGTATGAGATCATACAAATTAATCATGAATGGTTACTCTGGAAATCATGTTGAAGGTCCTTTAGACGATTAAACCGGACCAGAGAAAACGGTAGCCCCGCCCCTCGAACCCGACAGAAAGGTTCGGGTAAAACCGTGCCGCAGACGAGAAGTGGGCGGGGCGACGTGAACGAGCCAACGGATGGAATCCTCCCGATATTAGACGTCCCCACCACTCTTCTGCCCTTCCAACTGCCTCATTGTGTACGTCGAAGCGGAGGTTGTATGTATACATTTTTCCGTATAATTTTAAATAATTTTGTTTAGTTTATTTAATTTTACTTTTTTTAATTCCATTTACCGGTTATTATGTTGGAACCCATCAACCCGAAAGAAAAGGAAGTAATTACGGCCGTGTTGGGAGTTTATAGGTCTCATAAAATTTTATGGGACCCCTCGCATTCTTTATATTACAACAAAGAAGCGAGGAACCAGGCTTTGCTTAACGTCCTGGCTGTATACAAACGATTATATCCTGATGCGACAGTTAAAATATTAAAGAAGAAACTGGAAAATATGAGAAATACGTTCAATAAAGAATTGAAGAAGGTAAGTCCTATTATATATTAAAGTGGGTTAGTTCATATATACATAACATTTTCTTTTAAAAAAAAAAAAATTATTTTACTAATCTAAAAATAAAATGTTTGTATTTATACAAAAAGTTTTGCCTGTAAAATAGAAAATTTATAAAGTAACCTAATAGTCAGAGCTCAGATGCCGAGTAAGACGGACGTGTTTACAGTCAGCTCCAGCTCTTATCTGTAATCTGTTGTATCTGGGCTTTATTAAGTGTGCGACGGAAAATACTTGTGTTTATAGTTTCCTATATTAGCAATGGCGATGTGTGGGAAAAGGTTCAAAAAGCACAGTTAGTTGTGAAAAAGATAACAAAATTCATAACGCAAGTTTCGCAAAACTATTAAGGGAGGACGAGAATCTTTTACAATCGCAAAATCTTATATGGCGTTGTGAAATTTGCTCAATGGAAAAAAAAGAAGAGATTGATTAGTGTTTCACCCAATGTTTTATTGAAATTTTACATATAAATGTAATGAGGTTGATGAAATAAAAAAATCCGTTAGTGAGCCAAAAAAATAGCTTGACCAACTTACGGCCAAATTTTATTGTATTATGAGAGATATTAATAAAATAAAAAAGGATTTAAAATAATTAGAAAATATAATTGTTGATATCGAACCATACACACGAATCAACAATGTTGAAATCGATGGATTTTCCGAATTACCTAATGAAGACGTTTTAAATACCGTCAAAGATATTGGAAAGGGATTAGGTGTGGACGTTCAAGATAATATGATTGATGTATGTCATCGGTTGCGGCCGATCCCAGGTAGACCTAGGGGAATAATTGTCGGGTTTGTGCGCAGACATGATACGGAGAAGCTTGATGGGATATTAAATCCTGATTTTTTTAATTCTCGCTGCACTGTGAAATATTAAGTTTTATTCGAAACTTTCAGAAGGCTGTGTTTTATTAGCTTTTAAAAATTCTTTTTATACTTGTGAATTGCAAAGAATTACAACAGAGAGATGGAGGATGTTATTGTGAAGCTTAATACTCAAAGAGATTCAGTAGTATCAGCGGTTGTTTACATTCTACCTCAGGCTCCCTCTACTGCCTACAATGATTTATATACTAATATTCATACCTTACTCCTTAATAAGCATTTTAAATTATTATAAATTGGTGATTTTAATCTTTCTAATTTTATTAGTCTTGAACTAATTATTCGATCTGACGTTAAAATTATTGAACTTAATCATTTCAGTGCAATTTTTGGTTTAAAATCTTATAATTAAATAAAAAAAAAATATGAATCGAACTCTTGACTTGGTATTCAGTAATTTAAAAAATATTGAAGTAACTAAAATCCTAAGCAGCGAATTATTCCTTCAAGAGGACGAATATCATCCTTCGTTATTGGTTAACTTCATAGTCAATAATCCAACAAAAAAACTGACATATTATGCTCATCAATTCAGAAAATTATATTATGAACAATTTAAAAAGGCTATTTCTACATATAGCTGGGATAATGTGTATAAATTAACAGTGTATTGAAATATACAGCTAATGAAACAGTGTAACAGCTAATGAAATATACGCTTCAATAGATATAAGCTTAATACTAGGCAAAAAAAAAGCACGCAAAATAACTAAAACTCCTAATTTCCACCCCTTTTTCACAAAAGACATTATATCCACTTTAAAACAAAAGGAATTCTTCTGTAGGCATAGAAAAACACATGAATACTTTGAAAAAATACTCAAGAGTTACGACAATTATTAAAAAACAAATTAACGCAAAATATAGAGAATATATTATACTAAATCGTTCAAAATTGTATCATTAATGATCCTAAAGTTTTCTGGAATTTCACTAGCATAAAAAAAAAAAGGAGAGCCAAATCAATAAGTAAAGAAGAAACATAACCGTGAAATTATTGGAGGGCAAAATATTTCTTCTGGCTTCTCTGAGTTTTTCAAGTCTAGTTATGCAACTAAACATGATATATATGATATCAGAGAAATATTTCGAAATTATATTGATCCAAATACTGACTACTTACCATTATTGCCTATAACAGAAGATGAAACATTCGTTCAATACATAATACAATTAGGAACATAATTTAATCCATTTTGAAAAAGTCTCTGTGCTGTGACTGATTTAAAAAAAAAAGTTCGTTATTATTATTATTCACTGTATAATATATATGTATGATGCATTTGAGAGTGAGTGACGTCCTACCATTGGGCACAACGCCTGTTGGTGGGCTATATAAATAATTAAATTAATAGTCTATATTAATTCCCCAGGTTGAAGAGAGCATGAGCACAGGACAGGATCCAGATAAAGTTTATGTACCAAAATTATGGTACTTTGAGCTTATGGGATTTCTCAATAGCCCAAAAATCTCAAGAACTACTAGATATTCTTCGGATGACTCTTGGTACACTGAAATGATAAGCGAAGTAAGTAATTATAAATAATATTTGTAAAAATAACAGTCCGATTATCAGCAGTTGTCAATAATACAAATATCATTAGTAATTATTCACTTGGAACAATGGTAAAGAATATGTTCATGAAAAGGAACTCATTGCTGAACTAGTCGACGTGCATTTCACGTACTCGGTTACCTTCTCTATAACGATTTTTGGCGTTGCTTTTCCATGAAATTGAATATATATGACAACTTCATGTTGCGTGAACGGTATTTAAGTTGACAGAAATAGGTTGAAGCAAGACTCTGAATCTTGATATTAAGATCCCAAATACATTTTCAACCATCCTCGGTAATTAAATATCCGTTTTAGGCGATTGATGTTTTTTAAGCTAAATGGTTTCGTCAAGTATCTAATAATTTTTTGCTCAAAAATTTCTTTTTTTTCGCCAAAGTAATCTATATAAACTGCTGATTAAATAAATCTGGTGCTAGTGTATAAAGAACGATTAGAAATTAAATATGGAACAAAATGAAATAAATTGGAAGATAGTGAGTAGGACCATCTAAATTTATGACTACGTCAGAAGGTGGGGTAAACTGGTTCTCCGTCCGAATAAGGCTTGTTCCCACGACCTGTGGCTTGGCAAGCCTGGTCTGAAGTTATCATGGTTCGGCCTTTCCCGAGTATTGTCAATACCCCCCTCCGACATCAAAGGCTTGGGGCTCGACGGAGGACAAGCCCTAAGGCAGCTCCAGACCTGCGCCTTTCGGCGAGTAGCGCGCGGTTGCTCCCCAAATCCCGCGCAGCCGAGCTGCTCGCCGAGGAGCTCGGTCCAGTACTCGTCAAATACCGAGCTCTTTGATCCCCAAACATCGACTCTACCTTGAAATATCCGAGCATTAGTCAGCGAGAATTTGTCTAGTGGGAATGGATAGCGATTTGGAGCTCATTATTAGTTATGCTGGGTTTGTAGTGTTGTCTTGTGGCAGTACGTTATTAAAAAGAAAAAACCGAGAAGATGGTGGATGGTGTCACTCAATCGAAGCAGGGAAACTTAAGTATTAATTTATTAAAATTATTTTGCTTTTTAGGTCTATTATGAGATAGCGAAATTATGTTATTGATCTCATCACCCAAGATATATAATAATAATTTATTGCTTAAAGCGAAAATAATAATTTAGTTATATTATGAAAATAAAAAAAAAATGTTTCAGTCGAATAAAAGTAATCTATCATCATATGTCACAAAGTTGCATTAGACTTAGAAATCATGAAGAAATATTAAGTAATTAATAAAGAGGATAAAATTAAAAGAATAGTATTAATAATAAAAGAAAAATACAATAAATTAAGATAATTGTAAATTTTTAAATAAGTATAATTTTACCTTACAAACAATTAGAATATACACATATATATATATATATATATATATATATATATATATATATATATATATATATATATATATATATATATATATATATATATAATGTCTTGGATGGCCTTTTCAAGATTTGGTATGTATATGTTTTATTTTAAGACAGAAATTTTAGTTTTTTTATTATTATTTTCTTTTGAACTCTATTCTTATCATTTATTAATTTCTTGTTTAATGATAATTGAATATATTGCAATTGAATAATTACGTTTGAATTATTAAATATATTAATTAATAACCACTAATATAGATAATAATATTTCGCTATTGATAATCCATTAAATTCACACTAGTGATATGCTAATTGCTTGTAAGATAAAATTATACTTATTTAAAAAATTACAATTATCTTAATTTATTGTATTTTTCTTTTATTATTAAAACTATTCTTTTAATTTTATCCTCTTTATTAATTATTTAATATTTCTTCATGATTTCTAAGTCTAATGCAACTTTGTGACATATGATGATAGATTACTTTTATTCGATGAAACATTTTTTTTTATATTCATAATATAACTAAATTATTATTTTCGCTTTAATCAATAAATTATTATTATATATCTTGGGTGACATAAATAACATAATTTCGATATCTCATAATAGACCTAAAAAGCAAAATAATTTTAATAAATTAATACTTAAGTTTCCCTGCTTCGATTGAGTGACACCATCTTCTCGTTTTTTTTCTTTTTAATAACGTACTGCCACAAGACAATACTACAAATCCAGCATAACTAATAATGAGCTCCAAATCGCTATCCATTCCCACTAGGCAAATTCTCGCTGACTAATGCTCGGATATTTCAAGGTTGAGTCGATGTTCGGGGATCAAAGAGCTCGGTATTTGACGAGTACTGGGCCGAGCTCCTTGGCGAGCAGCTCGCCTGCGCGGGATTTGGGAAGCAACCGCGCGCTACTCGCCGAAAGCCGCATGTCTGGAGCTGCCTTAGAGCTTGTCCTCCGTCGAGTCCCAAGCCTTTGATGTCGGAGAGAGGGTATTGACAATACACGGGAAAGGCCGAACCATAAAACCTCACCGAAAACCTCTTCTGTTCCTGCACGGCATGTCATGCTTTGTTTAATTTTACTGATGCATTATCTGAAAGACGCCAATCTTTCTTTCTTTTCAGCTCATTTATTGTGTATTTCGCACCCATCTTTTTCTCTATCCGTTTCCATGCGTCATGAATGTCATTGCCATTTTTGTGTTTTGGATGTGATGCATTCCACAAAACAGGTTCACTTTCATACCACTCTAAGAATTCTGACACTGCCTGGTTAGACTCGTTCTGAAAAGGAAAAAAAAATGAGATAGACAACAATCATTTCAATGATAAAAAATAATAATGATGAATAGAAACTTTGAAGCAGACAAAAGAGGGAATAATTTTCGACATCTACTGGTAAGCCTGCTATTACACACAAAAAAATTAAAACCCTTTCATTTTAAAATTGTTATTGGGCCTCATTTCTTTAAATTAAAACTTAATTAAATACATATTGAATAGAAGATAAAAATTTCATACAGCAAGCAATTATATTCAAAATATATTATGGAGCATATCTATATTTTTTTTTTCTTATCAGCTGAATAGTAAAATAATAAAAAGCTGCCATTGTTAGAAATATAATAAATTCTAAACATTATAAGGTTTGCATTCTCTGGGACAAATTAGTACATTAATCAATGAATTCAAATAAATAATTTATATGTCCTAGGGAATGCAAACCTTAAAGTCATTAGTAATAGAATAATTTGATAGAATTATTTCTCGATCTAGAACCCATAAATAATTTCAAGATTATTTAGAAAATTTGAAAATTTATAACTAGAAAGTAAAAGCACCAAGAATTGAAATTTTGCAGTTCTAACTACAAACAAACGACTCAAAAATAATTAAAATACTTAGATGTCAAGCTGAAACTATTTGTTGACTTGGCTTGGAAAAGCTCACTCAAATATACTGATTATTTGTTCTATTTTAATGAAAATAATAAGTAAAATAAGTAGGATGAAGCACAGTAACTCACCTTGCTCGTGGCGAATATGTGGATGGAGCTCCGAATATGGATTCGGCGAGCATTCAATCCCTTTGGCTCGGGCACAAAAATCGATACATGACGGAAATGGGCGAGCACGTGGCGAGTACTGAGGCGCGCTGTTCGACGAGCTCCAAGCAACCCATCCCCACTACTCTGCATTCGGCAAGCATCGGGTGCTCCCTGCTCGAGACTCGACGAACCCCGCATGTCTGGAGCCGCCTTTAGTACGGCTCGAGCATCCGTTTTCATGGTCTGTTGTGGTTCGTGCAATTTTATTCATTTTGCTGAACGTTTTCAGTGCGCGATTACGGATAATTATGGAGTGGTCCAATGAAGTGATTATGGAGTTTTTAGATCTTTACGAAGGAGAACCTTGTATATGGAACCCGCAAAATGCTGACCACAAAGATAGAAACTTGATACATGATGCTTGGAAGCGAATCCAAGCTAGCATCAGCGTTGAATGTTCTTTAAAAGAGCTGAAAAAAAAAAAAGAAAATTTGATGGCGACTTACAGGAAGTTGGCGATGAAGGTAAAAAACAATTCTAAAACTGTGAACGGAACTAAAGTAGCTTACAAGCCAGAATGGTTTGCATACGAGAAAATGGCATCATTTTTGCACAGTATCTATACACCAAGGAAAACTTTAATGTCTGATGATGTAAGCATTTTTATTGAAATTTTTAAAGTTTTTTTTTCAGTTAATTTAAATCTCTTTTCGTCCAATTTAGACTTTTTCTCTTTTAATTTAAATTTTTTTCAAGAGTATGTTTTATTTCTGGGCATCATATAGGTATTTTAACATGTATGTTACGGAAAAAAGCTAAAAATGGTGCCTTCATCATGTGTGGTAAAAAAAATTCGTCCATACAAAAATTAAAACCCTGTTCCTAGAAGTTTCTATGCGATTTCTGTTAGATATTACAAAAATGTTTAAGATATAATTAAAATTATACTGAAATTATGTTCAAGCCTATTTTGATAAGTGCTCAAGAAATTTAGCGGTATCATCACTCTTTTAAAAATAACACATATTATTGTATTAGAGGGAAACAAATTTACACAAATACATTAAATTTCACATAAATTTAAAGATAGATTCTATTTGTAAAGCCATCGATTGTTTTGAAGTTAACTAGAAGTTTGTTATTTTTTCATTAAAATTAAGGATCGAATCCAATTGTTATTAACTTTTGAATTATATAATCTGTAGAATGAATAGGAACTGTGTATATCCTTTGTGTGTGTATTTCCTATAGGCAACATTTTTTCTTAGAGAAAAGTGGCTTTTATTGTATTAATACAACAAAGGACAGCCTTCTTCTTAGCTGGAAAAAGTAAGATATATATATATATATATATATATATATATATATATATATATATATATATATTATATATATATAACAATTCATACGACAAAAGCTGTAAGTAAGATATATATATATATATATATATATATATATATATATATATATATATATATATATCTTACTTACAGCTTTTGTCGTATGAATTGTTCTTAGAAATCCATATTTAATTGGTTTACTTCAATTCTTTTTAAATTACGAATTTTGTTTGTAATATGCAAGCTTAAGTAGGATCTTATTTGAAAAATAACTTAGGATTTGTCATTTTTACTTCCTTGTTCGAAGTAAAGAAAGTATTGTAATCGCGAAAATTTTCGGTTTTCAGATTTCAACGGAAATATCCATTTTGACTATCCCTGAATCCATTTTGACTAGTTTCGTCGTCTCGTCTGTACGTACGTGTGTACGTTCGTTCGTTCGTATTTCGCATAACTCAAAAACGGTTAGCCGTAGAAAGTTGAAATTTTGTATTTAGGATTGTTTTAAAATATAGTTGTGAATCTCCCTTTTTGGTCACTGCTTAATCACCGGAAGTGGTACTTTACTTGAAGGTCATTATTGATTTCCATCAAAAATTATATTAAAATACTTTGCAAAACTTCTCAAATTTGGTATATATAACTTATATATTGATTTAAATAACATACTAGATTTTGGTTTAAATTAGAAAACCGGAAGCGGTACTTTACTTGAAGGTCATATTAGACTTTCATCAAAAATTATATTAAAATATAATGTAAAACATCTCAAATTTGGTAAATAGGACTTTTATATCGATATGAATGTATTTACTATATTTTGGTTAAAATTAGTGAGCCGAAAAGGGTACTTTACTTGAAGGTCATAATAACCTTACATCAAAAATTATATTTAAATTAAAAGAGAAATCATATGTTTCGGTAACAAAGGTTACAAATGCAATTTGGTTTCCAATCCAATTAAACATTTATATTACTTGTTTTTAGTGTTAAAATTGAGTGTAAAATACTAGTTTTCCTCCCCATTTGTGGGATCAACATGTCTGCAGCATGAGAATAAGATATTAGTTAAATGGATTTTTCCGCTTAAAATGTCGAAACTGTCGATTTCTAATGCTTTATCCAGTGATATTGACAGTTTTATTGTTGTCACGGAACATGAAGAAATATCTTGGAAACTAGTTATCTACGGAAGGAAAACGACATATAATAACGGAACGAGACCTCCAGTAACAAGAGTGTGTTTTTGCGTGTGTGTGTGTGTGTGTGTCAATAGATGGATGTCGAGAAGCCAAGTGTCGTTTTTACTGCAATCTTTGGCAACTAGTAACCAAATTCAGTATCACTTTTTGAGCCACGGATTTATAATTTAATAGACGTACAAGGTAGTCATATGTTGCCCACATCAGATATTTTAAATTAATTTTATTTAGTATTCGACAGAGTAATACCTAATACTATTATAGGGCGATTTCGAAACACGGTTACCCAAGGTCAAGAAGTTTATCTTCTAGTTTTCAATAATATAAATATCTTTTGTTATCATTCACTTGGAACAATGGCAAGAATATATTCTTGAAAATGAACTCGCCCCACATTGCCGAAATAATCGACTTATATTTCACATACTCTATTACCTTCTTTATAAAGATTTTTGGCGTTGATTTGCCATAATGATAGTCAATATATCACCATTCTCAAAGGCATTTTCAACCATCCTTCTTGCTAATTAAATAGCATATCTGTCTTTGGTGGTTGATATTTTTTAAGCTAAATGGTTTTGTGAAATGTCCAATAATTTTTTGCTCAACATTTTCTGTTTTAATAAATCTTGTGCTAGTATAAAGAAATATTGCAAACTAAATAGGAAGAAAATCGAACAAAACTGGTAGGGAGTGGGTAGGGCCGTCTAAATGAACAGCTACGTCAGAAGGTGGAGGAAACTGGTTCCCCACCCTATTATACTCGCTAACCGTTTTCTTGGTGCGGTCCTGCCAATTTATGTCATATAAGATTGCCTTAATACCACCTCCAAAGTTGTTTAAAAGTAGTTGTAAAATATTTTGGGAGAACAGCTGGAGGTTTTGTTATAATACATATGCAGCCTCAAATTTTTCATGCTTTAAAAATTAGTTTCACTCAAGAACCTATTGTTCGTTTCTTCTAGAAACAATGAATTCCCAGAACCTAAGCACTGGCGCAAATGCAGAAACAGAAATTGGACCGGCCCGAAGTGCCGAATTAGAAGGTAAGACATTCGCGAGGGTAACCTCTAATAAACTAGAAACTTTTCCAAAACGAGACCAGGCAGTTGTTTTTAATAGTATAAACGGAGTTAAACTAGTGGATTACTTGGCAAAACTAGCAGAAATTGTCGGTCCTAGGAACATAACGGTTCGCTTCCAGAATTTCCAACAACCGCGTATGTATTCATTCAAGTTCCAAAGACCTTGTAGATAAATTAAACGAGTCTAATGCTTCCTTAAAAATAGAGGACAACATTATACAAATTCGAAGATTAATCAACCCAGAAAAAAGAGTATTAACATCTAATATTGAGTCCAATATTCTTCACAGTTCAATAGAAGACGCTCTAAAACTGTCGAAGGTTACGCCTGAGTCGCCAGTACAGTTTTTGTCTGTTGGGAGTTCAAAAATCGATTTTTTGGAGGAGACAAGTTTATATCACTCCTGAAAGTTGTGTACACCTCCCAAAATCCCTAGTTATCAAAACCGAAGAAGGTTCTTTCTGCGTTTTTTTCAACGAAGACACTGAGGCATGTTATAGGTGTAAAAAAAAAAGGGGGCATTTCACCTCACAATGTCCCACCCTCCGTTCTGTTAATACACCTACTAACCCGCCAGGACATTTCGAAATTACGTGAAACGATAACACCCATTATAAATCAGCCAACATCCCTAAGTAAGGTTACTTCCACCGTCGTTGATGCAACGCGATAAAAAATTAATTCTGTTCCAATGTTAGATAATGAATTGAAAAACAGTTTTACCGGAGATGTAAATAAAGATTACCAATCGTGAATCAAACCATGATATTTCAAACGAAAACCACACGATAGTCTCTGCAGAAAAGGTTACTTTAGAGGGAGCCCGAGGCGTACGGAATCAGACAACTATGACATACAAGTCAACAACTTTTAACAAACTAATTCTGACAAACATACCTAGGCCGATATTCCCTTTAAAACAATATATAGATTCGTCGGAAAAAAACTATCCTCTTACGTTCATTCAGTTATTCACACTCCTAGAAACTGGCATCATAACTAAAGACCCAGTATCAGCAACCTTGGAAATTACAAATGACTTTGGGCCTATCATAGATATGTTCTCTGAATTATACCCTTCCCTTCCTAAAAAAAATCTAAAAAGCAGGTTTACTAAAATCATAAAAGGTTTGCAGAGTCATATTAGGAACACTTCTGTTGTAGATAAGAATGATAACATGCAGAACTAACATTACGAATCATTCACGTTTATTACTTTACTAATTAAAACATATGTTAATTCTAAATTGGAACTGTGATGGCATATTCCGTCACTATAATGATTTACAGTTTTTAATTTCTAGCTACAAACCTTCTATAGTTTCTCGTCAAGAAACCCATCTAAAAGGGAATCAGATAATTTTGAAATCCAATTATAACTGCACTAATAAGACAGTCTCTAGTACAACTCCTGAGTTGCCTGTAAGCGGGGGAGTCACTCTAGCCTTTCAAAAAGGTATCAGTTATACTGATATTAATTTGTCCTCTAAACTAGAATCAGTAACCGCCGTTGTTCACCTTCCGGTACAGTTCACAATTTGTTTAATTTATCTACACCCTTCTGACAATATTACGTATAGCGATATTCGAAACGTCTTGCTCGAACTTACTCCGCCGTTTCTTCTAATGGGATCTATTAGTGCTCACAGCCCGATTTGGGGTATCAATCATCGAACAGATGCCAGGGAAAAAATAGAATCTATATATGTATATATCTATATATCTATATATATAGATGAGTTTTCCTCATACTGTGCAGTCCCTGTGAGCCATCGTACTACAGGCTAGCCCACCAAACTTGGAGCTCCATTGATCTATGTGTTGCCTCGCGCGCATTTCCCACCACCCCACAGTCATATTTCCACTGTCATCTTGCTGGAAGTGATCATATGCCGCTTTTATCATTTCTGAAAATAGACCCCTTTCTCTCTCACTTTGTGGGAAAATGGAGGATTGACAAAGCCGACTGGGATAAATACAAACAAGGGTGCAATGTACGTTTCAAAAACTTTAAAATTTACACATGTTACGGAGCAAATCTTTAAAACTTCTCATCACTGATTATTCAAATCGCCAACTAATTTATTCCTAAAACTAAATCAACTAAATTTCTGAGAAAGGTTCCTTGGTGATCACCTAAGTGTCGCGCCGCGCTGACAAACAGACACAATGCTCTAAAATTGTTAAAAATGAGACCCTCACTATGTAACCATATTAATTACTAGAAGGCCAAAACAGAAGCGCGATGGGTCATTAACAAGGCGAAAAAAGATTCTTGGGCTAAATTCATTTCCTTTATTTCGTCAGCCGTCTCAACGAAAATTGTGTTGAACAAGATACCAGTCTTCAATTGCTCTACACCATGGTTCCAAGCCATACAATTTATCCTTCACAATGGCAGAACTTCAACAAAGTATAACAACTTTCCGTTCCAAATCTCCAGGTCCAGATGAAGTTCATACAAAATTCATTAAGCACTTTCCCACAACAGTCGCTGGCTTGCGGTTAAAACTCCTTGACAATATATGGATCAACAGAGATTTCCCAAAACTCCCAAAACTGGACATCGGCAACCGTAATTCCTTTGCTTAAACCCAATAAAGACCTCAAATTACTTCGAAGTTATAGGCCCATCTCTCTCACCTCGGTCATCTGCAAAATTACTGAGAAAATAGTAGTAGTTAAAAACGACGGGTTGTGCAAATGTGCAGTAGGTCAAGGTCATTGTAGGGCGGGGTGGGAGGGGTGTTTACTTATGGCGGGAGGGGGTGACCTTGGGCTAGTGACGGGTGTCTGGGTGCACTATGTGGTAACACTGTATTAACATTGTATTAACAACTAATAGTTAATCGTCGCCTCTTATGAGAATTAGAAAGCTGGAAATTACTTGATCCAGATCAATGCGGATTTCGGCAAAACAAATCAACCATCCATCGCCTTTTCAAATTTACTTCATTCTTAAAATCATCATTTATTAAGAACCAACACGTTTTTTTAGACCTTGAAAGCGCGTTCGACTCATTTCGGAGGACTAAAATTTTAGATTCCTTGCAGATGTGGGATTTTTCTGGCAACATACAAAAGTTTCTCATCAAAAGGAATTTCAACGTTCGCGCTGGGTCTGTTTTTTCTGACAATTTTGATTTTGTTTTGATAGTGTTCCTCAGGGATATGTTGTAAGCCCTACATTATTTAACATTGCTATAAATGATAGAAATTTCATACCAAAACCTGTTGGCAGATGCAGATGATGTGCTGATTTACTACAGTTCCACCGATGTTCACTTTGGTCAGTCCGTAATACAAGAAACTCTTGACAATCTGGAAAAATGGTCCTCCAATAGTGGCTTTACTTTTCCAAATCAATCGTGGTTCATTTTTGTCGAATTCGGAAATGCACCCAACCATTTTCAGTGCATCTTGGCAATCGACGCTTAAATAAACTTGATTCAGTTCGATATCAAGACGTCACCCTTGATTCAAGGCTATGCTGGAAATTACACGTTGACGCGCTGCTGTCCAAGTTGTTTAAAAGATGCAATGTAATGAAAGTACTCTCCCATTCATCTTAAGGCTGCGACAGAATCTCTTTGCAGAGATTATATAGGTGTCTAATATATTATATAGCCAGTCTTTGACTACGGCTGCGAAGTTTATGGGAATGTTTCAAAGAAAAATTTACGCAGGTAAGACCCCATACACAATGCAATGATTCGTAGGGCAACAGGGGCGTTTAGGACTAGTCCTATCAACTCTGGGAGACTGAACAGTAGCCACACGGTAATATCTTTTATTAAAATTTCTAGGCCGCCTAAAATCAACTCCGGACTTTTTAATTTATCACACTATCAATTACCTTCTCTCCTCTCAAGCCTAGCAACCTAAAATTCTCTCTAAAATTCTTTTCTAAATCGACTAGTCCACCAAAATTATTAAAACCAAGATTTTTAACTTTCCATTCTACTTATCAAGACTACACCTGTATTTACACGGAGGGGTCAAAACAACAAGATTATGTTGGCTGTTTCATAGTGCTACCTACGGAGACTATCCGGTACAATCTTGCTCCCATCTACTCCGTATTCTCCTCCGAGCTCTTTGCTCTTTGAAGCTTGGCGCTGCTCCTGGTCAAGGGTTCCTAGCAATGACATGTTGAAGCAGATCTACGAAGATTCTCGACCATTGCCACAAATAGTAGAAAACCGCCTGAAGTCTCCATTTAGCGCTCATCTATCTCTATAGCTTCTTCCATTCTTGGAACTTTCAGCAGGTTTTTTGCTTCTTTTTCGATGGTTAAATGAAGGTTAATCATGTTGTGATTCTCGAAATAACTGGATCTAATGATACCAATAAATTATTTACAATATCTTCGTTTCCGCATTCTTTTGAAAATTTCCTGCTATTATATTCATAGAATCTTTTAAAATCTTTATTTCGAGACTCGTGAGCTTCTTCAGACATCATTCCAATTGGTAGAGATGCTGATTTCAAAATAATAAGCCCCATGCGTCAATTTTTACTTCCTTGTACGAAGTAAAATAAAATGAAGGAAGTATTGTAATCGCGAAAATTTTCGGTTTTCAGATTTCAACGGAAATATCCATTTTGATCATCCATGAATCCATTTTGACTAGTTTCGTCGTGGCCTCTATACGTACGTATGTTCGTTCGTATTTCGCATAACTCAAAAACTGTTAGCCGTAGAAAGTTGAACTTTTGTATTTAGGATTGCTTTAAAATCTAGTTGTAACCTTTTTGGTTACTGCTTGATCACCGGAAGTGGTATTTTACTTGAAGGTCATAATTGATTTCTATAAAAAATTATATTAAAATATAATGTAAAACATCTCAAATTTGGTAAATAGGACTTTTATATCGATATGAATGTATTTTCTATATTTTGGTTAAAATTGGTGAGCCGAAAAGGGTACTTTACTTGAAGGTCATAATAAGCTTACATCAAAAATTATATTTAAATTAAATACATAAATCATATGTTTCGGTAATAAAGGTTACAAATGCAATTTGGTTTCCAATCCAATTAAACATTTTTATTACTTGTTTTAACTATTAAAATTGAGTGTAAAATAATGGTTTTCCTCCCCATTTGTGTGTGTGTGTCAATAGATGGATGTCGCGACGCCGAGTGTCGTTTTTGAGATACTGCAATCTTCGGAAACTAGTAACCAAATTCAGGATCACTTTTTGAGCCACCGATTTATAGTTTAATATGCGTACAAGGAAGTCATGTATTGTCCACATCAGATATTTTGTTTACTAAAAATGATATGTAAAACCACGGGTATAATGAAACAAATAATTCAGCCGTTTCATAACAAATTTTTTCAAATTTAGGTGTGTAAACACTTATTCCACCCATCAATTATTTTGTAAATAACGCCCTATTTCGAAAAAATCTCCTAGCTTTATTTCCATCATTAGAAGTACTAAACCCTTACTTTACCAAAGTGCCAAAGCAGGAAATGTTCAAAATAATACGGAAACGAAGATATTTAAATAATTTATTGGGATCATTAGATCCAGTTATTTCGAGAATCAGAACTGAACATGATCAATCTTCATTTTAACCATCGAAAAAGAAGCAAAAAACCACCTGCAAGTTCCAAGAGTGGAAGACACTGTAGAGATAGATGAGTAGCTTTATTATCATTTATTATTATGAGATTTCAGGTATTATTATTAATAGTATCACATATGATAATTAGACATATTAAATTGCAAAAAATGAAAAATGAAATAAATACTAAATTAAAGGTTTACTTAAATTATAATTATTAAAAAAAAAAAAAAAAACCTGTATTGCGTTTCGGGGCGGAATCTTAATATTAATTCCATCTTGTCTGGTATTCTAGTTTATCATTTTAACAGTAGCTATCATATTACGTAATTGCATACATAAAATAAAAAATAAATAGAAAAATACCCTACAAAAACACATTAGTAGCTATATCTCGCTTGGGGCAGAACTTCACTACGGTTTTTCTACTGAAAATCTTAATTTATGGATTAAACCATTTTTCTATGGCAAATTTCTTTTGATCTACTCATTGAAAAAATTTCTATAGCGAAATACGCGTTGAGATGGTTGCTCTATCATAAATAGAACGACCAGGGCGGAGTTTTGTACCGAAAAAGTGCGTTTTGAACCACTGTGTGGCGGTTTGCTAACACTAGAACACATTCTAGTACATTGCTCGCGCTTTTCTCCTTCAAGAACATCGCTGGGTTTGATAGGACTACGGCACAGCTTTACAACCTGAAAGTTGGAAAAGCCTTTTTCAGTTCCTAAAGGAAAATAATTTCTATAGACTTCTCTAACATATTGTAAGAATAAGGTTCCTCTAACCTATGTTGTATACGCCACCTAAAACTGTAACCAAATAAATAAATAAAATTGAATTAAATAAATAATTAAAATAATGTCATGTAAGTAAAATGCATATACAGATTTAAATAAATTAAAAAAGAAATAATAAGAGAAATAGACAAAACAATAATGAAAAAAATAACACATTGACTTATTAATATTTGAATTTACTGTTATTTATAGATGCTATTGAGATAATTTTTAAATTAATATTTTTGAAAATAACAAAAATATATACACATAAATAAAATCTACACTTTTAATATAAAAAAGAAAAAACAAATGAATAAAATAAATAATATAATATAAATTAATCAATATATGCCAAAAATAAAGTTATTGATTACCAAGATAAAAATGTCACTCTTATAGCTAAAAGTACAAGATGATCTTTATTGAGGATTTTTTTAAAAAATTTTATTGATGATTTGTTGAAGCACAGGTCAAGAAGACAAGCCATCTATGGCCGTTTATCTTACTAGATTTGTTCTGTCTCGTTCTAGCAGCCGGAGTTGGGTCCCGAAATATTTATTGAGATGACGCAGTTGGGTCACGCATCCCTTTCTAAATTATCCGAGTTGGTTTCCGAACCTTCTTTCAGGCATTAGACCCGGTATTACCCAGGAGAAACCATGAGGAGGTTGTCTGGGTCATTTTTCAGGTATAGAGTGTAAAGCATTAGATCAAGGAAACTTCAGGGGCTGATTTTACAATTTAAGTGTAACAAAAAAGTTCACATTAACCATGTTCCAATTCACCACAGAAAAGCAGGAAATTTAAGTTATGTATTATTTTAGGTAGGTCGCGTTTTTAGTAGAATAGGAAGTGGACAATCAAAAATTATTGAAAGCAATTAAGTTTCAATTATACCGTCGTAAAGTATACAAAATTCCCTTTTCAAATATAGTTTCGCTTAATTAAATCCATTTTACGGGAGCTGTCGGAGAGACCCAGAGCAAAAACTTTTATTTATTTTTAAAAATTACACTTTGCTTCTGAATGTTTTTCTCAGGCTGCTGCTGGGCTACTGATACCCCACTTTCAGAAAAACTTCTCCAAGCTTTTATTTCATATAAATGATTTGCTAAAAGGTGTGGTGTGGAATTTAGGTTTCCTCGACAAAGAAGTGTTTTGACTGTGTAATTTACTAAATTAATTTTGTTCCTAGTCAATAAGTTAACACGGAAATACAAAATAAAAAGCTTACTTATGAAATAAAACAAAATTTCACCGAAAAAATATCTATTAACCAACCGAAACTATTCTGAAATTAAATATACAATGAAACTGTCTCTAAAAATAAAAATTAAATGAAACTGTCTCTAAAAATAAAAATTAAATAAACGTCGACAAATTAAAATGAATAATGCTTAAATAGTTCAAAGAAGAAAATTATATTATCACAGCACTAACGAAAGCAGAGACGTCAGACGCTGTTTTAATGAGAACAAGACCAAATTTATTAGAATTTATTAAATTTGATAAATTAGGATATTTTTAACTTAAGTATGTTTTTTATTTTTATTATTTGTACAGTGGTGAAATTATTTTCTTCTCAGTTTCATTTCATCTATAATTTCAGAATTGTTTTGGTTAATTAACATATATTTTTTTCGGTAAAGTTTTGTTTTCATTCATAAAGAAACTTTTTATTCTCTATTATCGTGTTATTTTATTGACTAGAAACAAGGAGAATTTAATAAATTTGACTCTTAAAACACTACTTTCTCGAGGAAACCCAAACTCCACACCATACTTTTTGGCAAATCAGGTGTCAACTCCTAGATCAATCCCAAAAGAAACCTAAACTTTATTTATTTATTATTTGTTTATTGAAGAAATGAACTGTGAATGTAAAATGTGAAGTTTTTGCTTCTTTTTGAGCTTGTGCTTCTACGTCTACCATTAGCTTCCCTCTCATATCGGTTATAAATATTAAGCATGTTGTATAATATAGTATAGTATGGTATATTCTTATTTTCGGTTTTGTATGTAAGATGTTACTTATTTACTTATTAATTAAGTCCTTTATTAATTAAGTATTACGTATTAATTATGTCCTTATGTAGTATTACGAGATTACGAGACACGTTCAGAAAGTAAGAGTAATGTTGACCTCACGTGCTGTGAGAACTTTTTTTTCCTAGAATGGCAACACTGAGTGGTTATGAGGGTTCTCCTGACCTCTTTAGTACAAAAACTCGCCTTGCGGTCTACTATTGTGAGTAAAAGGCGAAATATTTATTCACTATAAAAAAAGAATATATATAAAAAAAAAATACTATTGTGAGAAATATGTTGATAGGAAAACCCGTCAAGTGCGAGGTACGAGGTATCATCAAGTTCCTTCTCACGGAAGGAAAAATATATTTTTATGTGATATTTTTTCACAGATCAAAACTGTTTATTGCTAAGGCGTCATAAACCGAACGAATGTATTAAACTGGTTTCATGAGTTTAATGAAGGCAGAACGAATGTTCATGACGATCAGAGGAGTGGAAGACCTTCCATTTAACCGATGAGTTGGTGCAAAAAATCGAAAAAACTGTTCTTGAAGACAACCGATTGACAGTGGATGAAATTTCTGCGATGTTTTCACAACTCGGGAGAGATCTCTCTCTCTTACATGAAACAATTACAGAAACGCTGGGATTCCAATAATTGTGTGCAAGATGGGTTCCATAACAATATATAGTATGTCTCATATTCGCTATTAGTTATTTTATTCTATATTTTATATGCATTCTCAGGTCCGACGAGAGGGGGAACAGCCGAGGCAGCCACAGCCCCGAAACCCGATCCGGCCGGCCAGACTTTATATTTTACCTTCTAACATTACCTTTACCTTCATATATTTTAGTATATGAAATAACATTACGTATGTTATACAATAATTATACAATATATTTACATAATCTTCTTGTTGTATACATTATAAAGGACGAGATAAGAATTTATTGATGAATTTAATATTTGACGAGGGATCCGAAAAAATTGACTCTGATACCCTTGGTTTCTCTATATAGAAACATCGTCGGCGTTCAAGCAAATTCAATAATTCCAAAATTGTAAACAATACAGTTTATTTCTTCACTTAGCAAACCATATATTTTCACCTGGCAAATATGACTACACCGTTCAATTCTTTACAAGATTGTAATTTCTTTCAAAATTCATTTAGTCCAGGTATGCTGTTTCTTCACCAAGCAGAAATAATTTATCGTGCAAAATTCACTAACCGGATTTTTCCTCGAACGCCCACAATATATATGTAACAACCCAGCCAACCTCCTCGTGGTGTCAACTGGTCAAACACCTAAAAGAAGGTATTCTTTTTTTTGATTTCTGGACCCACCGCAAACTTTCACCTAGCAGGCTAGGTTCGTAGAGCAGATATCTGAAGTCCTCAACAGTTTGTTGATCACATATTGTATTTAATATTATTTTTGCTTATGGCTGACTTTACATTAGTTTACATTGATGAAACGTTAATTTTTTTTAACAATTTTTCCTAAAGGTGAAGTTAACGTATTTTTAAAAATAACCAATTGCAAGATTGAAAATAAAATGAAAAATAATCATAATAATGTTATAACATTTAAAAACAGAAAATAATTATTAAAAATTGTTTCATTAAAACTTATTACTTATCCGATATATGCGTCTAATCCAAATTAGTTGTTGGCAGTAGTATAAGTGTAATGTTTTAATTAAATAAATAAATAAAGTGTTATGATAAAAGTAAATAAATAATTAAATACTAGCAACATTTATCTAATCTAAAAATTAATTATAACTCTAAATTAATTATTATTATAGAAACTTAATGACTACAGCTCATATAGAAGGATTTTGGGTCCAGTACTCGGTTGAGACCGTATGACATAGAATCGAGTAGCAGCGACCAATCGAGGGAGAAGCTTGGCCTTCAACTTATCCCCACTCCGACACACTCTTCTACACTCAACTCCCTTTGGCATTCCCAGTTCTCAGTTGCCTTGCAGTTGTACTTAAACGTAATTTTTGTGTCTTAGCATGTTTTTTATGGATCACTTGTACGTATTGATTAGTACTAATAGTGTCCAAGACGTAATGTTTATGGATTAGAAGTGTTTTATTGTATTCATTCACCTACCATGCCTTCCTGCGTCGCATTTGGCTGTAGAACCAGAAAAAATGACAAAACAATTTCTCCACCCATTACACTTCACCAGTAAGTTAATTTAGATGTTTATTCTGTATTTCGTTAACTGGTAAACAATGGAAAGGAAGAAGTGACAAATAAAATTAAATCTCTTTAACTTCTCTTAAACAGATCAGCAATTTTAAGGGGAAGGATATAGAAAATATGAAATAAATATTAATTGTTTATATCTTATTAGATAACTAACTTATTAGCATATTTTTAAAGCCTTACTATTTAAATTTCTCATAAGAGTAAATTCTCAAAAATAATTTTCAAACCTACGTAGCTTGTAAATTAATGCTAGTTATAAGAAGGGAGTGATAATAATCTTTTTCCAATTTTTATGAGGCTACTATGGCTAATTGTATAACTTTACAATGCGGTCGCATTATCAGTATCACCCAAATTTACATGAAGGTCGTCGCGATAGCCGCACTAGCACTCTCTAGCGCCATTTGTGCTAACTAACTGCATTGTATTCAATCTAGGAGGATGAAAGAGTAATGGAGATGACAAACGTACCCAAATGTATTCAGTAGATTGAGCCCAGAGAGAGGGGGTGAGTTCAGAGTGAGCGACCACGCCCACTGCTTCTCAACATACCTTCCTACATTTGAGTAAAACCAACAATTTTTAGTTGATTTAAAGTTAAAACAGGAATTTATTACTATTTCTTCGCTCTGATACTATGATATAATTTATTACTAATTTGTCACTCTGATAGTTTTTTAACTATTTCATCGTTTTGATATTATGATGGAATTTATTACCATTTTGTTACTCTGATATTATGATGGAATTTATTACTATAAATTCCATGGGCAGTCGCCCAAGCAGGTTCATCGCCACCACCCGAGCTCAGTTATTTTCCGATGTGTCATCTCCATTACTATTCCATCCTCCTAGTAGTCCATTCAAAAATTCATATTAATAAGAATTATTAAAATGATTACTGCTTTAATTAGATATTTTTAAACTTCCGAAAAAATTGTAACTAAAGCAATCATACTTTAAATTACGGTTAGGACCCGATATCAACTAAAAAGGATCTTTACCTCTTAAGCGAGCGGAAGTCGACAGCTGTGATCTTATTAAAGCAATAATAATTGAAATTTCGGTCAATCTCAAACGAAAAGGATCCGTTGGGGTTTTGTTTATCTCTTGAGCGAGCATAGAGAGTCGAAGTCGACTGCACTAATAATCTTAAATAATATATATAATAATATAAAGCAGTAATAAATTAAATAATTCCGATAAATATGAATCTTTTAATTGAATACTAAGCAGTTAGTTATCACAAATGGCGCTAGAGAGAGCTAGTGGGTCCGATAGCCCGAATTAAAAAAATTGAAAAATACCGTTATCCCCTTAACCTCTAATACCCTTAAACCTCTTAGCGGGATTTGAATGCTAATATTTTTAAAAAATTATTTGTTGATAAGTCTTTTATTAAAATATCAGTTTAGAACAAAAAATATTGATCATCGATCTAAACGTAATTTATTTTAATTTTCTCAAACGCTTTAAAGAAGTTTTGTATTGTTTCCTTTCCTAGTCCCCTTTTGCAAAATCATCCCTTAACAAAACACCTGTTGACAGATTTCCTTCAGATGAGGAAGATAAGAAAAAATGGGTTCTTGCTGTGAGGAGAAAAAATTGGAAACCTTCTAAACGAAGCTATATATGCTCCAAACACTTTACCCAAGATTGTTTTGACAGATCAGAATTTTATGTAAAACTTAAAAAAGGAACCATTCCAACAATTTTTGAACCTTACCTCGAACATTTAAAACCAAAAGTTATCCAGGTTTGTAAAATACTTTTTTTAAATGGCTTGCTTACTCTAAAAGATTTTTTTTCTTTGCGTACTCTTTTATGAACGAATATCAATGAAATGTCATTTGCCACCACATAACACACTTTCTCCAACTAAAAATAGGCTTAGCTTGATGTTAGCTACCTCTCAATCTAACTTAAAATAAGGTATAGACATAACTCGGTGAAAAAAAGCTCAGAATCAGAGGAAGTCTAGATAGTCTCTAGACGTTATTTCCGAAACCGTGCAAACTACAAAGGTTCAATTAAGCACCACAAGAAAGCAAATAATGAAATTGCAGCTGAATGCAAAAGCGATAAGAGAGGAATTACGAATTAAAATCTAGCATATTTGACAAGAAGAATGCCAAACATGGGAATCATAGATTCCGATCAATATGTAAAGTGATAAGACGCAATTCGCTTTCATTCTCAAGAAATATTTATTTGAAGTTCTTGGTTTTATTTAAGTAAACCTAGCTCTTCCAGTTGTTCAATAGTGGCTCTGGCCACTATCTCGCATCTGGCTTGTTTTATGTTTATTATTTATTTGTTATTTACTTGTTTTTTTAAAATAAAATATTCTATTCTCAAAAGTTTATAGTGATATTGAAATGGAATCAAATAAAGTAGTAGTTATCATCATAGTTGTAATAAATATAATAAAGTGATTCGTACAAATATTATCAAATAAAATTAATTAATTGAAAATTAAAATATTGTGCACTGAAAATAATTATCGTCATTTAAAAATTATCTTTAATGTATAAGTAATAAATTACAAAGTATGTTTTTTTTTTAATTAACCATTTTCGAATGGAACATTTTAAACTCGCTATAATCATCAATTATTGTGAATTATAATCAAAAATAAATTATCTGATTTTATATATTATCTGCTTTCGAACCAACTACTTGAGCAAACTTCATAAGAATGTTTGCCTTTGATGCTCACAATCAGCAAAGGTCTAGTAACAATTGCCTGGTCATAAAAATTTATTCCCTTAAATTGCATCAATTGAGCTTACTTAAATTTACAAAGACGATCCCGTATGCTTTCACCTCCAGGTTGTTGATGAAAGAGAAGTTCATGAATGTGAATGAATTATGTTTCTCATTAACCAATTTAATTTGTTAAATTAACTCCTGTTTTTATGGTAATTGTTACTATTTTATTTGATTTCATTTCAATATCCCTAACTTTTTAGTATTAAATATTTTATTCTAAAAAAACAAGTAAATAACAAATAAATAATAACCATAAAAAAGCTAACTTGAATAAATTTCCATCTATATTAAATTAAATTAAAACAAAAAATAATGAATCCATTATTTAATATCAGATATATAAAAAAATAAAAGACTAAAAAAATTCAATTCCAAGGATTCGAGCTGAAGATTTTAAATACCGCAAACAGATGCGCTACCGCGAGGCCACAGTCACTGTTAATCCAAAGTATAATTTATTCGCGTGATGGTTCTTGACTAATTTTAAAAGCCCTGAGACCCATGAGGAAAGATGATGAATCCTGCGGAGAGAGTTGAGGGGATAGACGCCGACATCGATGAGCAGGAAGATGGAAGAAACTGGTTCAGTGATCGAAGAAAAAATCGACTTCGATGTTTCTGCTGATGCTCGACTATGGAAGACAATCCCAAAAACACCGAGAAACCTGGTCCATCAAAATGTCGGAAGTAATTGTTACTTACACCATGACATTATTTATGCAATTAATAATTTGAAATTTTGAATAACAATCAAATTATTGTACTGTGGTGTTAATGTTTAATCTTATTACATTTAATCCTAATTTTTACCTGTTTTTTTAAGAATAAGAAATATATAATAATAAGAATAAGAAATAGGAATACTGTCTCTGGTATGATCTAGAAAAAAGTTCTAGCATTAAGATTTTTGGCAAATTCTACGCTATTTTAAATATGAAATCGATGGCTAATCGCTAGGACCATGCAGGACTGAAATATTATTATTTAAAAAAAAGAAAAGAAAAATTAGCCATGGTAAATGTTGAGAGAAAAACTTGTTTTCACCATCTTACCATCCATATCAACAAGTTAAAACGATAAACCCTTATACCCCCTTTCACCAGATAAATTTACAATTTGGCTGGACTGCAAGCAGCATAAGTTTTTATAAAATACATTTTTTATACATAATTGTGTTCATTAATATTAAAATGAACATCTCACAAAGGTTAGGCTTTCTATTATTAAGGTTATTGAACGTTATTCATATAGAAATGTTGAAAGATGAAAGTTACTAAGAATAAACCTGCAGTTTTCAACATTTTGTAAATTTTTCGAAACTTTGAAGGGCTATATCTCGGCACATATTCCATTTAAATAAATGTTTGGCCAGTAAAAATCGTAGAAAATTTAATACTTTTTAACTTTTGAAATAAATTATTTTCAGTTAGAACATGTCGTTTAGGAGTTATGATCAAGAAACTGAAAAAAAGTTCTAAAACTTCGTGGTTTTTAGGGTACATAAAGTTTAATCACGATAAATTTGGTGGGCAAAAGTTGTTTCCACTATCTTATCATCCATATAAACAAGTTAAAAAAATAAAATCTTCTATCCCACCTCTTGCATGATAAATCTACAATTTCGGCTGGACTAAAGCTAGAGTCAGGAACTGGGTTGTTTAGGTGGGGGGAGTAGATTACGGGATGAGCACAGAAAATAGAATACAGTAGAAGAGGCTCTCGAGGCTTGAAGGGTGACCCCGTTGCTCTCACTTCATCCCCTCTCCAACTACCTCCCACCGCCTTACAATTCGAGCCAGGTTTCTCGCCATTCTGGCAGTGTGTTTTAATTTAGGGGATACGTGTTACTTTGAATGTTTTGAGATAATATTGTAATTTATATTATCCATACTTCTACTTTTGAAAACATGCCTTGCTGCGTCGCTGTTGGTTGCAGTACCAGAGCATTTGATAAAAGTGCAGAACCGCCAATAACTTTTCACTTGTAAGTACGCCTTTTTTGCCTATTTTTTTTCTTTTTTCTTTCTTATCTTCCGTTTATTTAAGATCTCTTTCACATACATAAATGAATAATATGTATACAATAGAGATGAACAAGTCTTTACATTATCTATTCATAATAAAATGTGACTGATATACTGTCATAGAATTATTTACACGTTGAGATGGTGGTTTGTACTTGACATTGAATTATCGTTAAAAAGTTTCTATTTTCGACTGAAAGTAGCGGTTAAAAATTGTTTAAAAAATATTCAATATTATAAAATGTTCAATAACGTAAAATTTATTCTATGATTTTTCTGTCTTATATTTTTCTCTTTCTCAAGTTTTCCAACTGATCCATACGAAAGAATAAAATGGACCAGTGCCGTGAGGAGAGAACAATGGGAACCAACAAAAACTAGTCGGCTTTGTTCAAAGCATTTCAAGTCTGAGGATTTCGATAGGTCTCCATTTTATACTAAATTAAAAAAAGGAGTGGTTCCGTCTATTTTTGATGCTTGCCCTGACTATTTAAAACGCAAAAAACCCAAGGTATGTATTTAATATTAATAAAAAGTAGATTTTCAAGATCTCTATAGATCATCAGGAATTTTTAAAAATTTTTTATTCGTTTTATCTTTCTATACGTTAAGCTAATAATTAAGGAAGAGTAAAAACATGTTATGCATAATAATTCAGCAGTGCGTAGATAAAATGTTTTTCTCTGATTCGCAATATAACAAAAACAGGGCGTATCTTCCTCCATAGACTATCTCCATTTGATTAGGCTCATATGCACCATTTTTTTAAAACTTTACTGTCAAAATTCATAACCAAACATTTAGAACTATGTCATACAAAATTGTACTATTTAAAGAACGATAAGCACCGTTTCAGAATCTGCCCGAACCTTGGATCTTTCAGAGCCTATTTCATACAAGCGATTTTTTTATTTCAGTGCATTTGTATTAAAGCAATTAAACAAATAGTGTTAGTTTCGAAATAAATCAGTGTGCCGGATCCACAGGGGCCCAGATCAGCCTAATATAGGTAGGTATATCGGCAACTACAAAAAAAAAAAAAAAAAAAAAAAAGATATGGACCAATCTACATGTATTTCACTTTCAATTTTATCTAATGATGAAGATTACCTGGAATCTTTAGACGATTCAGTAAATAACACAGTAATTAAACCATTCTCCCCAATAATTGTCTGCAATGCATTCTACTTTGTATATAACTACGAACAACTTTTAAAATCAATAAACAGAAATAAAATAAGCGAAATAAACATAAAATACAGAAGTAACAAAATCATTTTCATTACCTGTAATTCAGAAGACTTCAGAAAAAAAGTTCAATCAGTCATCTGAAAAAGGACAAGAATTTCCTTTATACACACCAAAAAACGAAATTAAACCAAAAATCATCATGAAAAAAGCTCCCACAAATTTTGAAAATGATTTCATAAAAAAAAAAAAAAAAAAGACTGAACATTAAACGGAATAAAAGCTGTCAAAGTAACACAAATGATAAAAAAAAAATCATTACCTATCTGGACAATCACCCTAGAAAAATAACAAATAAATATGATAAAAAAATAAAAGCAGTGGGCAACGTCATCGTCTCATAGTAAACCTATGTCAATTAAAAAGGAGTAATAGAATGTTTCAAACACTAAGTCTTTTAACTATACATCCATTAAGTGCCATAAAAAAACCTAAATGAATGAAATGTCCCGGTAACCATCTCACAAACGTTTATCTCAATGAAAATATTGAAAATTTTGTACCAAAATATGCCAACTGCGAGGAACCACACTCAGCTAACTCTAAAGATAATGTACATAATACGAAAAAAAAAACACAACGAGACTGAGTAAACAAATATCTAAAGTGAAGCTCTCAAGTCTGTGAAGTATAAATGATAAAATAAAATTTCCAGATCTCATTATGTCTACAGTTAATGCCTTCAAGAGAATTTTATGGCTCAAGGGACCATCTATAATGGATATGCTAAAGGAAATTAAATCCATATTTAGTGCTTTCAAAATTTCTTCAATATTAAAAAATTTCAAACTAATATTGGCAAAAATGAACTCAACAGAAAATGGTACTTCAAAATTCTTCATGTTATTTGAAGGCATCATTTCTCTACTGAATTAATGGACTGTATGCATCATATTTTTAAACCTGTTATATGTTATTATCCATCCGATTTATTTATGCAACTGGCCGTTGTATACAACTCGTAAATTGTATTCAGTTAACTATACATACAATAACGGAAGCTAATTTACGTGATACATAACCATTCACATATAAACAATGCCTATAAACACGCTTATCATCGTCACAATAAACTAGCCTAATTTCTCATCTATCCACAGTCCAGCCAACTTGGAATTATTATCCCACTCAATAATGTTATTATTTACGTAATATCCGAACTTAGTTTTTCTATACATTCTTCAAAATTCATAGTCAAAATAATTAAGAATACAATTTATCACTCTACAATAATTTATGACTCGAGAGATCGAAACGGAGTTATGCTCATTATGGGTGAATCTATTAAAAAAACCCATTGTCCATTACCTTGATTTAAATTCTTAGAAGCGGTCGCTGTTAATTTACCTTTGATTAATAGTTATAAATTAAATAAAATTTCTCTACATTTGGCATCAAACAAATCCGTATGTTACCAAGCCAAAAAAATTAACAAACTTGAACGAATGGGTTTTATAAAGGAAGACCTAAACAGTAAAAATAAAGTATAGAATTGTCTTAATATTGTCAAAAATGGTGTATTACTTTTAAATATAGCTACCCGTCTAAAACTTTAAATATTTTTGTCGGGTAAATCAACATACTACCCAACGGTCGATCTAAGCCCAGTACTCTGGATGTCTTATTAATAAAATCATTTCATTCGTTGAGACATCTATTATCTCTACCATTCTTAAGTTTGGATCACATCCCAGTATTAGTTCGCATTAAATTAAATCTTATTACAAAACCGCTCGCAGCTGAATATCAGTATAAAGCAGCGGTCTGGCATACATTCCAAAATTGTCTTGATGATAATTTAGAATTCGACCCTATCCTCAACAGGAAAGGGAAATTGAAAAGGCAATTAGCAATTTAACAGATTTGATTTCCACCACAACTCATTAATCTATAACCAAAACTTAGGACGTTCCGAGAACAGATGATCTTCCTGCTATACCTAAAATTTTAATTAAATTTAAAAATCCAATACACTTAATTTTTATTTATTTATTTTCCTCCATTTATTTCAAGTTTCTTTCATATAAAATATGAACAATAATGATGCACAATATACAATATATACAATCCAATATACTTTCTAAATTTACATACTTTCTTAGAAAGAAACTCTACGAGTGGAGAAACATAAATTGGTCAAAATCATAGAATTAATGGAATCGAGCTCTAAATTTCTTTGGAAAATCCACAAAAGTTTCACTAAAAGCAATCAATCAATCCCTCCCTTAAAAATCTCTAATACGAACTACGCATACGACTCAAAACAAAACTAAATATTATAGCTGGTCACTTTGCAAGTATTCAAAACAATCCCTATTACACAACATAAAAAATAACTAAATCTATTGACGACTATATGCCACTAATATCAACCTCTACTGATTTTAAATAAACATAACGTCACGAAACTCATCGAGTCCCTCAACATTAATAAATCATCCGGCCCAGATATTTATCGCCTGCAAATGACTTTCAATATTAATCACAAAGCTTTCTACATGTTAGTCAAATTTTCAATAGGCTGTATGAGACTAAATTACTTTCCTGTCAATCGGAAAATTCCAAACATTAATGAACATTAAATTCTAGGTAAAATGAACACCTCAAAATTTGGATTTGGTTTGACAGAATAATCAAAATTGAAAATCGAAAAACTCTATTTGAGACCAGAAAGGGACCTCGGAGGAAAATTTTGGAGAAGTTTTGAAAATATACTCATTGGTGTTTTGCAGGATACTGATTATGAATTTTAACTTTGTTACCTCAAATGTTTACAATAAAAAGAAGCAAAAATAATTTTGTTTTTCGTTTTTGTTTTTTTTAGCTCATACATTCCTGGAAATCATGTATTATTCAAAAAAGCTCTAATATTTATTTTATACCAAATTAAAGAAGAGTAAATTATCTACAATTTCGATTCTCAAGAATTTTTTTGTTTTGACGCTTCGTTTTGAAGGGAACGTGAGTCGAAATTATGAGACGGAATGTCTAAATTAATCTTTGGAAAGAGCTCTCGAAAGAAAATTTTGAAGAAGTTCGGAAAATTTGTTCATTTATGTTTTGCAGGATACCTATTACGAATTTCAATTTTTTTAACTCAAATTTTTTTCTGGAAGAATAAAAATAATTTTGTTTTTTTGCTTATAAACTCCTCGTCAAAAGTTTTGCAACACCTTCAATTATACTGATTACTGAGAAATTATGACCCAGGAAGCTTAGGGCAATAAAGAAAATTTAAATATGGTTAAAATAAAGAAATTTATTCACAAAAAGTAATTAAAATAATGCCAACTTATAAGGACAAAAAGAAAAATTACTTTATTAAAGAAAATTTTCAAAATTCAAAATTTGCAAAAACCTTATTTATTCAAATCAGTAGGCCGTATTCCCTCCACGAGACCTTATAACATGCTATTGAAGAGGTCCTGGATGAAGTCCTGAGGGATAGCCTCCCATTCCTCCAGAACTGCTGCCTCCAGCTGCGCAAGTGTGGAAATTCTTGAATTTCTACCTCGGACTCTTCTTTTCAGGGCATCCCACTCATGTTCAATGCAATTAATGTCCGGGCTCCTTTCAGGCCACTCCAATGTCCGGATTTTAACTGCATTGAGGTACTCTGTCACACACCTTGCTTTGTGGGGTCTGGCATTATCCTGCATTAAAAGGGCTCCAGGCCCTATGAATGGCATTACGTGTTCTTCCAGGATCTCTTCCATGTACCTGGCACGAGTGAGACCTCTGCCAGGCACCACCACAAGATCCGTGCGGGCCTCCCCAGAACATTACAGAGCCTCCGCCAAAAGCTACTCTTGGGGCTATCAGGCTTGAATGTAGCGCTCTCCCGGTCTTCTCCATACTCTCTCGCGACCGTCTGGACTGTGGAGGGACACCCTCGCCTCATCCGTGAAGAGCACTTTCTTCCAATCATCAACTGACCAATCCCGGTGATCAAGCGCAAACTTTAGCCTTGCTCTTCGGTGTTCCCTGGTGAGTAGGGGCCTGTCACTGGTCTCCTGGAGGCTAGGCCGGCTTCCCTCAGTCTTCTGGTTACGGTTGATGTCGAAATCCGGAGCTGGTGGACATCAGCAGCATTAAGCCTCTGTAGTGCTGTAGCCGTAGAAGCTCTCTGTCGCAAGGCCTGATGTCTCAAAAAACGGTCGTCATTCCGGTCCGTGACCCTTGGCCGCCCTTCAACACAAAACTTCTTCAGTGACGACCTGTTTCTCGGTACCTTTTCAGGCACCTGGACACCGTGGAATGGTGGAGTCCAAGTCTTCGCGAAATTTGGCGAAGTGAGAGCCCTTCCTGCGAAAGAGTGACAATTCGCACGGAATTCTCATACGCTATGGCTCTGCGATTGTCCATGTTCACTTGTAAAAAAAGAAGTCCGTCCCTGGAAGTTCTGTATCGGTATGTAACTGAGGCCCTGGGACAATGGAGTGATCCTTTACAACCGATAAATCCAGAATATCTCTTATCATCATGCCTAATCCTACTTTTAATACAGCTATTATCCTCCCTAGATTCCCACTAATCCGTAGTATAATATTTACTAACATCCTTCATAAACAAACTTGTTAAACTGGAATTTCATAGGTGTTGCAAAACTTTTGACGAGGAATGTACTTTGAAAACCATATATTCGAATAAATTCAAATATTTATTTTATACTAAATTAAATAAGAGTAAATTATCTACAATTTTGATTCTAAGGATTTTTTAATTTGGCTGCTCTGTTTTTAAATCAGCACTATTCGAAATAATGAGCCGAAATATCGAAATTCATTTTTTTGTCAAAATGAGAAATATTAGAGGTAACAAAGTTCAAATTCGTAAACAGTACCCTAAAAAAATAAATGAACAAATTTTGAGACTTCTCCAAACATTCCACCGAGACCCCTTGCTGAAAGGTTGATTTCGATATTCTGCCTCACAATTTCAAATTGCGCTCACTAAAAAAAAAAGCAAACAACCAAAAAAAAAATTCTGCGACATACTCGTACAACGATCTATTAAAAACAGAGATTCCTTACTAATCTAGATTCTTAGCAAAGTCACATGCTACATTATTGATTCCAGACAAGAACTCAACCGTTAATGATTGTGACATATATATGTATATATATATATATATATGTCACAATCATTAACGGTTGAGTTCTTGTCTGGAATCAATAATGTAGCATGTGACTTTGCTAAGAATCTAGATTAGTAAGGAATCTCTGTTTTTAATAGATCGTTGTACGAGTATGTCGCAGAATTTTTTTTTTGGTTGTTTGCTTTTTTTTTTTAGTGAGCGCAATTTGAAATTGTGAGGCAGAATATCGAAATCAACCTTTCAGCAAGGGGTCTCGGTGGAATGTTTGGAGAAGTCTCAAAATTTGTTCATTTATTTTTTTAGGGTACTGTTTACGAATTTGAACTTTGTTACCTCTAATATTTCTCATTTTGACAAAAAAATGAATTTCGATATTTCGGCTCATTATTTCGAATAGTGCTGATTTAAAAACAGAGCAGCCAAATTAAAAAATCTATATATATATCTGTATATATCTGTATATATATATAATCTGTATATATATATATATATATATATATATATATATATATATAGATATATATATATCCATTATTGAGTGTCAATGCATTGTTATTTTCCTTCCGAATTCATTGCTTACCTGATAAACACAGGTTGGCTCAGACAATCAATTTTTTCATCAATAATTCCTCAACGGTGCATTCATTCGAACAAGTTATGTGTAATAAATTTAATTCTTAAATTAAATAAAAAAAAACACATTAAATTCTGCATTGAATTTATGCACCACAACATAATAATTCGGTCGAAAATTGCCGATTTTTTCCAAGTAGGTCAAAAACTGAGATTAACTGTGCATGGATCTATAGCTTGGAAATGAGTTCTCTAAGAAAAAATTCACAAGATAAAAAGTGTAGAGCATAGAAGTATGCGTCCATTGGACGAATTTTTTAAATACAAATTTCGGTCAGGTAATAATCTCAAAATTGGCGATTCCTCTATCTCCGGTAATTGGTATATTAGCCCAGTAGAGATATCATTTAGGATTGCAAAAGGTGGAGTTTCAGGTATACTGAATGTATAACTGTAACTTTTATCTTATGAGTTTTTCTCTTAGAGTACTCATTTCCAAGCTGCAACCTCAGTTTTCTTAGAAACATAGTTTTCGACCACACTACTTAACCGAATTATAAAGTTATGGTTCTCATTAGTAATAGAATTTAATGCTCTACAACTTTCATGATGCGAGTTTATCTCTTTTGGAACTCATTTCCAGGCTACATACTCTTTAGTTCTCTGTCTCAGTTTTTTACTATATTGGATAAAATCGCCGATGTTTTGCCGTGGTTTTCGACCACATCACTTAACCGAATTATTATGTTGTGGTACTCATTCGTTAATTTTCTTTAATTTACTATAACTTCTCCGACTAAATAAAACCGTTCAGGAATTATAAATGAAAAACCGAAATAAATTCTTAAATTTCAAAATTTACACACTTTGAGTCCAAATTTCATTAGAAATGCACCCGGTTTGGACAGCAAGACTTGCTGATTCTGGTTAAAGGATAAGGACTATCGATTAAGGAGATCGGTTGGTTTACGTGCGTCTTTTGAATTAATGTAATTTGCACTTGTGTGAAGTGTTTTCAAGTGAGAAAAACTCGATTTGGTATTTTATAAAAATAGTTTTGCCAAAAGTTCTTAGGTTCAGTCAATTTAATTTATTATAAATTAACAAAATAGTCGCATTTTAACTTGCGTTCATGTTGTTGGAAATTCTGAACATTGACAATATTTTTTCCTTTTAAAAACACTAATATAATTTTCTTGAATATTTGTTTATCAGTTAATTGTTAATTAATTTCAAGAACGCGTTTAGGATTAATACCATCTTCGATAATACTCATGCAATATAATTGATTGTATAGGAGGTGATTGACGGACGGGCAATGATAAAAGGCGTTGATTGAAAGATTTTGTGGGGTTATTGATCGTGTCAAACACCCTATGGTCAACCGTTCGGCCACTTTTCCTCCAGATATTCAACATGATGGGTGCATCGAACCCACGGATAAGTCAAACCCATCGCTTCGTGTTTAATCAGTCTGTATTGACATCATCCGGAGTTGTGGAATGCCAAGTCGATGAAATATTTGTGCAAAAATAAGAGAGCTATTGCCTTACAAAAAAATGGTCATTGTATTGAGATAGTACAAACCTGACTACACTCTAGAGAAATTCAAACGGAAAATAATTTTACTTTGAATGAACTTTAATAAAGATTCCCTTAAACTAGACTAAAAGAAGAGATCGAATGCAATGAAAAATGATAATCCGGAACCTATGTTGCAGTATTACATCATATTTTCATCAGGTATCAAGATGAGACTGAGAAAACTGAAAGAATGTTAGTTAAAAATATTATTCATTTTGCACTTCCCAGCCACAATAAGGTGCACTTATTGTCCAGTGCCAAGGAATTGTTGAGACTAATAATAACGTATACATATAACGTATGTACATATATACATAAAACGTTGACATAACGTAAACTGCGAGTTAATTAATTAAAATTTATTCTGATTCAAGCTAGCGTTATAGATATGAACCAAAGGATTTATTTCAATTTATGAGTCGCCACTTTTAAGATTTGCTGACTATGTAGGAGGCTGCTACGCACGTAACTGCAACCTTGAAAAGTATGCATAATCAATATTTCTGTACCAGGAGGCTTTACCAGGAGTGTCTGTAGGATAATATTGCTCAAGCATTTTGATTGTACAAGCCGCTTTATGATTGATTGAATTCGAATCATGCAGGCTTGTACAAGCCGCGCTTGCGCAAGTGAAACTGAACGTGTGTATCGATGACGTGCCGGCTCGTACGAAGTTCAGTCGTGAGTGAGGTCTACTCGTATCATCATGTCTAGTGATCTGAAGAAGATCAACCGAGCATTACTGGCAGAGTTTATTCGTGCATACCAAAATCAGCCCTGTCTTTGGCAAATTAAATCATCAGAATATTATGATAGGGCGAAGAAGGATGCAGCGTACGATATTTTATTAAGTAAATATAAAATGATTGATAAGGATGCCGATAAGGATGCCGTTATTAAGAAGATAAATGCCTTCAGGACCAATTACAGAAGGGAAAAGAGAAAGGTTGAAGCATCTCGTCACACTGGCTTTGGTACAGATAAAATATACGAGCCTTCACTGTGGTACTACCGCTTGTTTGACTTTTTGGGAGACCAAGAAACTCGTATAAGTTCTTCATGCAACCAAAATGATAGGGAGGTGAGTTTTATCCAATGTTTTAGAATTTACAAGCACACATTTTCTTCATTTGTTTTTATTCTTAATATATGTGACAAAAGGTTGATATAAGTTTCTTCATACATTCTGAGAAATTCGTCGCAAATATGTCTTCTCTCGCCAGTCGAAAAACTGTTGTATTGCGAGAACTCTGGTCTTTTAAGTGTTCCTGTATTGAACTGTAGTGGTAATTGTCTAAATAGAAACGAGTCGAATACGATTTGGATTAGGACATGACAACATTAGAAACTCAGAAAGAAGTAGAGGTGGTGCTCATGAAGTTTATGAGCCCCGACTATTCTGATTTAAAGATGCAGATGCGTTTCAAAGCAACGTGAGCACTCCCGAAATCCAGTTCTTCAAACTTGAAGATGAGTACTTTCACCCTCATTATCTAATGATACATCGCTATGAAGAAGAATTTTTGCTTGAACTAAAGAATTCATTAATAAGCTTGAGTAAAAAATATTCATGTATTGAAAAATACAAATAAAATTATTGGTAGAACAAATTCAGTAATAATCAGTAAGATTTTTTTTTTTTTTTTTTTCTTCTAATCCCTCAAACAAAAAAGAAGATTAATAAAACAAATAATTAGATAAATTAAGCTGGATGTACTTTACCTTTTACTACCTGTTGGTATTTGAAGGTCTGATGAATATATACAATTGGAATGATATTTCCCAGTCAGGGAATTTTCTCATTATTTAGAGGTGAGGGTCCTCATCTAGTTGTTTGTTAAATAAAAAATACCTACTACTAAAAACTATATACAAGATTAATAATGATAATATTTACAATATTTACATGGTTATATTTACAAAGGATGGATGTAAGAGAGTGGTGCTGGGGTGGGACTAGGAAGTAGGCAGGACGGGGCGATGGGATAGGATATTGGGAGTGGGGGGCTTTAGAAGCGGATTAAAGTATGGTGTTGACCGGGTTGAGTGGTCCCTTTCGGCCCTGCCATCTGGCAGGCAATGTCATCAGCATATGCAGCGATTTGTACATCATCAATCTTTTGCCCTACTATATGGGCTGTGTATATGTCAAAAAGGACTGGCGCAAGGACCGAGCCCTGGGGAACACCACAGGTAACTGGGCGCGGGGTGGAGATCTCAGTTTTGACACAGACAGAAAATGTCCGCCCACTGAGGTATGAGCCAATTATGTCGACCAGTTGGTCCGGGAATCGGTGAAGCCGGAGTTGATCAATTAAGGTGGAGTGGGATACAGAATCAAATGCCTGTGTGCAATCTAATGAGATCATTGCTGTAGCAAGATTTTTATTGAGGTTTTTAGCTGTATCATACTGTAGTTTTGCTACGTGATGATAGCAGCTAACGCCGCGAGAGAACCCGGTTTGTTCCGGAGGGATGATGTCATGTGTGTCGCAGTGTTTTCGGATGTGGATAAGAATAAGTTTCTCATATATTTTTGAGACGTGGTTGAGGAGACTGATGGGCCGGTAATCTTCCGGTGCCGCTCCTCGTTTTTTGGGTTTGAGAAGTGGAACAACTATAGCATGTCTCCACTGAGTAGGGTAGTATCTCAGGCGTGTGCATGAGTTGAAAATATTGAGGAGAAACATATGGGCTTTCCTGGGGAGTTGTTTGAGTAGGACATATGGTGTATTGTCCTCTCCTGTTGATTTGCTTCCCTTCGTATTTCTCAGGGTTGCAGTCAGTTCTTTATAGGATGAGAATATAGTTTGTGTTATATCAGTCAGTGGACTGTGATTGTAGATGGTGGTGGTACGTGCTGAGTCTCTATCGACGTAGTAGTCAGCAAGTATGGTAGCCTGATCTGCGGGAGTGAGAAGCTCATTTTGATTTGGTGTTGTGGCTTCTGACTAGTTTCCAGAAGTTTTTGGGGTCGTAATGGGTACGGCGTAATTGTTCGTGCCAAAGGGATGTTTTCCACTGCGACATTAGAGAGGTGATTTGTCTGGTGAGACTGTTTATGATAGGTCTGTATGTTGAGTCTTTATTCCTATACCAGCAGTTTTTTATATTGTTTCTCTGTTTAATTAGTGCGAGTACCTGTTTTGGTGGCTGGTGTAGGTGAATGGGAGTGGGGTTGAACGTGGCTATCGGGTAGCGTTTAGGTCCCCTACGATGATATGTTGTCTGTCTGTTTCGGTTTCCCGTAAGAGTGTTTTGAAAGTGTCGAGTTGTGCTCCCGGTCTTCTGTATATACATGTGATTTTGTATGTGTGTTTAAGCTATACTTGTACAGTGACGGCTGTGTGTTTTTCGTCATTGAGTGTTATTGTTTATAAGTTTAGAGGGGACGTCATAACGCACCAGAAGTGCGACGCCTCCTTGTGCGGGGGTTTGTGAGTCTAGTCTGTAAGTGTGATAACCGTGAAAGTGTATTCGTGTTTGCTTGTTAAGTTTAGTGTCGGTGAGTAATAATCAGTAAGCAAATCATGATGGCAATTATATCATTTCACATTGCCACTTGGTGTCATTTGTCATTGGTCTTATGCATAGTGGTTCAGCATAGTGATTGAAATGAAAATAAATAAATTTTGTGACTTTTATTGCCCTTAGAATAATAGAAATGTACAGTACTAGTACCATTTGTCTAACCGTTTGTCTTGGCACATCTTGAAAATGGAATAATGAAAATATTGGTTTTTAATAGGAAGACATCAATGAAACTCTCTTCTTCTGGCATACTTATTGTTATATTGCGAGGACATATTAAATGTTTATTTTCTAAATATTGAGAAGTCATTTTCTCTTTGCCAATTGCAATAGTAACGTACTGAAAGTACTTTAGTAATTTATCAAATGTAATTTAGTGATCTAGGTTTCCGGGTGACACTTTTTCCAGCATAATAGTGTGTTGGGTTATATATATATTTTGGTTATATCAAGCTGTTATCACGAATGGTTAAAAATAGAAGGTATTTTTAAATGCTCTATATTACTATATTTCTGATTTTTTTTTTGGAGGGGGATTACTACTTCAATTTTTTTATTTGATTTAAACTTTCCTTTTTCCAGGATTGGAAATGATACTTCTTTTAACCGAACAATAATTGTTTGCTAACATCAACAGGAAACGACAAACGTTGAGGACAATGAGGCAACAGCTCTAAAAGTTAGTGGCGATTCTCCTTCGATAACACCTAAAAAAATTGGCTCTGTTTACAAAGCAAAGAAGGAGCAAAATATTTTTCTCAACACATCCGTTCCGGCGACTCATGAGGTAATAAACAAACCCACCAATGTCATCGGACTCATTAACATCTTGAAAGATACTGGCAACTTGTATTTCAGACCTGGACTCTACAATAAAATATCACCAGGATTCAATATCGATCATCACTATAGGTAATTGGAGGAGAAAGATACGGTGAAGAAGTTCAATATAATCTCACTAATATTTTGTTGATGTATTAAGTTTAAAAGCTGATATACATACCATATGTAAGCACTTACTATTAATGATTATGTTATAAGTAATAAGAATATTTGCTTAAAATTGAAATAAATCATTCAAACTGTAAATTGTTAAATTTGTACTCACCCTCCTAAAATACTCCAAAGCGTTGTATATGACTTCATAAACATCAGGCAGAAACGCTGAAAATGTACTTCTTGAAACTTTGTTCAATACACAATTGTTGGAAACTGATCCTCGTTCAGTCTTAAATGATTTCTATACTCCATAGGATTTTATTTTGCCATTTTCCTAACAACATTGATGAAACTCCTTGGATTTTTCTCTTTAAAAACCATGGTTTAACCCACTAATGTTTTGTCGATATACTTGCGTTCAGATCATGAATCAGTACACGTGAAATTATACCGTTGCTCGTGCGCGTAATTCTTCTCTTCCTTTTCGAAGAAATCATTATTTCACAGCATTGTTAACACATGAATGAAACACTAAATGATGAACAGTATAATGAAACCACCGTACTAGATAAAAATATTTTACAGGGATGATTCTCTTTGGATGTATACTAAAAAGTAATGTAGTGTAAATGCTCCTTTATGCATTATAAATGCACCTGGGCATCTTGATTTCACGCACTTATGGAATCAACGATTTTTGAATTGCGTTAAAATTAAGATACTCTCAAAAAATTTGAACAATTGTTTAATGCCATCACTTTTATAATTTATCCGTACTTTTATAATTTATTAAACTTATAATATTTTAATTTGTTTGTTTTTCTTTTTAGCAATCGACTCAAGAACCGGAGACATCGTCAATTGACCAGCACGCACCGCCTCCTCAAAAGAAAATGAAAGCAACACATAAGGACACAGCAGAGGAACTCTTGGGCATGGCCGCAGAATACTTTAACAGCCCCGAAAACGAGTGGGAAGTGCTCTCCAAGGGTTGGGCCATGAAACTAAGCAAGCTAGCGCCGGACCAGAGGGTCTATGCAGAAAAAATTATTAATGATACGCTCTTCGAAGCTCAATTGGGCACTTTGACAAGGAACGGAGTGCGTTTTTTAACCGCATCACAATCCGATTCGCATCAGTCTTCCTCTGATTTTGATAGGAAAGATCATAAATTCCTTTAGTAATAATTCATTTTTTTTTGTTGACATTTATAAGCTTTAAAACCACATACAAAATATTTGTTGGGGTAATTGGATAAGTACCGAGCACGTAAACATCTGAAGGATTAGGAGGGATGCCTCCTATGGATGCCTACATTCAACAACGTACGCCCATGCATGATGTGTATTCACTAATCATCTCCTTGAATTAGCCACTTATCAATTTTCAATTCAGTGGCGCAATACACGCTCCTTCCCTTCCGATCTTTAAATTCCTTCTCATTCAAATGTCGTATTTGTAGTATATTAATTTAGGTATTTAATTTTGGAATTTACACTTCTCCCTCTATGTTCTTAATACTCCACTTCTAAATGTATGTACAATCTCTTTATCCGCCTCCAATCTCTACACAAAACTGTCATTTCCTTTTCTATAATATACGCGCATATTCGTAAATATTAAATGAGGCGTGGAGATGCAAAAGGGGATAAATCTATGTGTTGTCATTTTATATATTATTAATGTTTTCCACCCTGGAAAATATTAATAATATATATTTGGATATATTTATTGAACAAGTGGATTTATTTATATTTTTTTTTATAGGAAGGGTTGGTCATTTATCATGACCTACTCCATGTATACATTTTTTTCCTTTATGTTTCTATATGTAATAATTTGTATATATGTATATATTTTTTCATTACGGCTGTATATTTGTTGTAAATATTAAACTATGTTGAATTGAGACGAACTCTTTTCTCTCCAAAATTGAATAAATAAATTAAAAAGTTTTAAGTTAATAACGTTAATCATACTGAACTATTGTTCCTTAACCAATGGCTTAACCTTTACTATAGTCCTTTGGGATAAATACATTTTTTTTTTTATTATATCATTTCATTCTTTTATAGATATATGTACAGATATTTTAGGTTCATGTTCTGCAAAACTTCTACATTAGGGACATATCTCATTAAAACCCCCAAAATAGTCAGCTTTTCTCTATTCAGATAATTCACTAATCGATTATTAACCTTATGACTAGCTCTAAATTGATTTATAAATTGTCAACAATTCCGGATTTACTAGTACTACAAAAATATTGATTATACGATACTTATTACTCGTTTATACGGCTGACAATAATGTTTTTTAATTTTCCGTCACTTAAAAAGTTTGCCTATATATCCTCGCCACCACGTTTAAGTAACGAATGTGAAAAATCGCATTTTTCGAATCGCACAGAAGTGGAAAGACGCAGAGACAACAAAATTACTCGCAATGCGGAAGTTCTTTTTTATTTATCCGAAATCATTTAAAATTGTTTTTAGAAAAAAAAATGTACATTTATTGTAAATTCACTGCATAGTAAATTGTCTAGAACTTTTATCTCATGGATTTCACATGAGAAAATAACAACTTAATTCAAGTTGATTTTTTTATTCATTTTTTTAGACAGGAGACAGAACTAATCTATCTAACTACTCTGATATTTAAAAAAAAAAAGAAGAAATTATTTTACTTGAAGCAATTACTTGATAATTTTAATGAAGATAATAAATTTTATGAATGTAAATTACATGTATATATGTAAAGTAATAAATTTAATGAATGAGAGCAAAAACAAAAAAAAAAATATATATATATATATTATTAAGTTATTAATGAATGATTCCGAAATAAAGCCTTGATTGGCTCAAATAGCGGTAACTAACTGACAAATTAACGTTTGGCCTTAAATTAAATGCTCAGGCATTGTCTGGACAGATATATATATATATATATATATATATATATATATATATATATATATATATATATATAAGATGACATGAATGTAGAACAGATATAGCACTTATAAATCAACAGCCTTAGAAATAAAAACTGAACAGAGATAGTACATTATTGAGTATATTGTCTGAGAATATTAAATAACCTTATATGTTCCCTATTTTAAGTAAATGCTAAATAGAGTATTATATTAAAAAATTAAGCATTATCTAAGGCAACAAATTTACTATTTAATCAACTATATTCAGTTAGTAGGCCTCAAACGCCTTTCCGAAGTCATAGGAGAAAAAGGTCCCTTCCGAAGACTCGAGAAAACCTAAATAAAACGGCCGACTGTCAGTACCGAAGACAGGTATGAAATTTTTGCCGAAAATTCTAATACCGGACCTGTTAACAGCTACTTGCTAAGCCACAGCCTATATTCGTACACAGCGATGTAGAGCATTCTCCAGTTTTCTTATAATTTCTCGAAAAGGTTAGCTGCCCATCAACATTTAAATTTAAAAAAAAGTTAAAAATCCATATTTTGTCCTCCTCGACGAACCATGCCAGAGAAAGAATGCCCCACGCTTATTAAGGTAAACTATAGTAGGATAGCTATCAAGCAAATTTAAATCATAATCTCTCAGTTCCTATCTTAATAAACAACGAAACAGAAATTACAGATTGTTTTGAAGCTTTAGCGAAGAGCATATAGGAATCTGCTTGAGTATCATCATTACCAAGAAACAAGAGAAGTGCACAGCCGTGCTAAACGCAGTATATACGGGATCTGATCAGAGCTAAAAAAAATATTTGACACACACGGTATGTGCACCTTTACCGTTGATACAGCCACAAATCACTATTGATCCCCTACAGCATACTAAATACATGCCTTTCATAATCATTACGTTTTTTTTTTTAAATTTGTGAAATAAAATTTGTTAAACTTGACTAGTTATAGTTTTTATTAATAATTCCTTTTTTAATTGAGTTTAATAAACTAAATTCGTAGAATCTAGCCATTTCCAACTGTAGCTCCGTATATTGTTTTAACAATAGGAAATTGAAGTATTCGAGTGTTTTCAACTCTTGAGAATAAAATGGAATAATTTTCCATCTAAGTCAAACGGAGAAAGTACGGAATATCTCAACTCTACTAACGCCTTCATAATTAACAAGCAAGGGAACTTTTCTTGTTAACAAGACAGCTAGCTTCCAGTGGATATTGTAACGGCGTGTGCAACGGTACTAACAGAGAATCAGATATCACGAGTTTTTCCTGATAGCATCGCAGAATACTTGCGCTTCACAAGGTATTCTTATATTCCTTTATTTTCATGCGCAATATTTACAGATTATTAATTAATGATTATTTAACATTAAATTAATTTCTTTGCTGGAATCGCATTAGAATAAACATTGATATGTAAATGCGATCAGTAAAAGAATATTTTACATGTTAATGAAGAATTTATTTATTTTGGCCTCCCTGTTAGGTTTAAGCCATAAGGAATCAACTCATACCTTGACTTACAAAAGCAACACAACACATCTTTGTTCTGAATAGACGATACAGTAGACAGAACTACCAGATGCATTGATTTAGTAACAGGATGTACAAAATAAAAGCTAAATTGCTATCTTAACACTCTATTTAAATTTACGACACATTAATGACTTGGAATGATACTGATGTGAAAAATACTATCTTACATCTATGGTCACAGTGAATAAGGTGGTAAGTAGAAAAATGGTCCTTCTCATTTAAGTTTCATGTCTAAACCCTTTTAAAGAATATGGGAACACACAGCTCGGAAAGATTTAAAGCTGTGTAACAACTCGGCGATGACGACAATACACATAATTCAGGAGGACCATTTTAGTCCCGGCAACAACGGCCGAATATTGCCGATTAGAAAAAATAAGTCACAGAGTTCTGAATTTTGGCCCAGCGTCCTGTACAACATACTAAAAGTCCCCGCCTATGGGGAGTGGACGGAGGATGAGGAAGCAGATTGAAGGTTGTTTTTTCCGAAGTTTCACTTATATCTCGGAAACTATGCGTCATTGCGATTATACCTTTGGATACACATTTAAAGCTGACAAAATGTGCCATATGATTGACTTCATTTATTTTCTTCGCTATCTTGCATAGTTGTCGAGTTACCTATGCTCGAAATCCGAGAAAAAAAATTCTGCCCCAGATTTGTTTGCCTTATTTGAATAGCTAACTCTTCAGTCCTTATTCCTAAGAAAAAGTTCAGTGTACAGTATTCCATTTCCTTTAAGAATATACAGTGGTTTACAATCCAGAACGCTATGACTTATTTTTTCAATGTATCCTTGTTGCCTGGACTATTTTTCGACTTACTTTGACCATAGATATATCAGAATAACATTATTGCAAATATTTGTCGAGAAAAAAGATTAAATATCGGATTATCGGAAAAATTATTACGTAAACCTGACAAAAAAATAAAATTGAATTTTTCCACTCAGGAAAAATAATATTTAAGAACAGTTATCTTTATCAGACCAAAAAGAGAATGGAGAATATTAAGAATGATATCCTCTTTTCACTTATGAGATAAAAATGATTCACTCAACACTAAGAGCTATTTCATGATTTACTGATTCATTAAAGATTGCTAACTCGTGACCAACTGGATAGGCGGTGGCTAGGGATTATGAAGATCAAATCCTATTTGATATTATACTGTATTGAATCGAATAAACACATTTTAAAGTTATTGTTTAATCAATAGATCTATTATCATATATTAGATACTATATTCTAATATGAGTAATTTCTGTCTCTTTGCAAAATGGATCTCGCAATCCCGCCGAAGAAATTCGCTTAAAAAGAAATTCGCTTAAACTATCTGAAAAAAGGGATCGACTGGCGATATCCTTAAAATAAAACAAGTAGGCCGGTGTGAAAACGATGATGAAAAAGACCGAAAGACGTGCCATTAAACACAACTAACGAACCGCGGTAATTTAGTTCACTCAAATCTAATTCCAGTCTAGTAGTATTCTATTAGTCTACTAGCAGTATTCTACTAATAATAAAATAAACAATCCACTATTAATTATTTTATTATTAGTGATAATTTTTTGAAAATCAAATAATAATAATAAAAGAAGTAATCAAGTAATACTTCTTTTTGTAAGAAGTACCAAGCCGAATTTGTGAGAGATAGGGAATCTCAACTCCTGATTTAAAGTAAGATGCTTTTGATTCATACAAGAATTTAAATATGTTAGTAATAATAAAAGGAAAATAAAACAGACTTTAGTCGATTAAGAAAGAAGAGGAAGTGTTTGGTGTCTCCGTCGGGTTTTGAGAAATATCATAAAATGAGGACCTTTCTATCAAAAGTTAATATATCCAGTCCTCAAAAACAAAGATTTTTTTGACGAATTAATATTCTACACCATAACGTTATTCAGTTTATTTCAAATCTTAATTTTTTTCCTATCAAATAGGTGTTCCAAATCAACATTTTCAATAAAAAATTGCCTTATCTGCATGAGATGTCCCCCTAATAAATTGAAATAGTTTTTCCCAAAGTCTATACATTAGCTTTTGTTACAAAATTCCTTAAATATGTTTTTATATGAGTCCAAAAAACGCATTTTTGGCTATTGTCTGGGCCACGATTATCTTTTAAACGAGTGGACCGATTTTGGTGATTATTGCTTAGTTTTGTAGGGCTTTGTCTCTCGATGTGTATGTGCCAAGTCGGCATTCCTGTCCGCAATAGTCGAAAAGCACGTTTTTCCATAGACTCAATCGACTCAAACGATTTTGATGAAACTTTCATAAAATCTATCCCCTACAGCACTTTTAATTTTTAATAAGTTTCATTCCCGAAAAAATTACAGATAAAAAGTTATGAATAAAATAAAACTTTATGTATGCATACGTTACGATACGATCAATACAATACGATCGATACAATACGATCAATACAAAATAAAATTTTCCTACTATAACTAAAAAAAATAATAATAAATCGGCCCAATATTGGCCGAGATATAGCGTTTTGAACTTTGTTATTGTTAGCATATAAATTTTTTTGCACACGTTCCTATGGACACCGGTTCACCTTAGCTTAGTTTTCTGATAACTCGAAAACTTATTTTCTGGAATTTTCCAGATGTGCATTTGAAAGATAATTTGATTGTTTCCAAAACTAAAGAAAATAATAATTTAGTCGGACTAATATAAGGGAAGATACAGCAAACATATTTTGTATTTTACTTGGCCCAAAGCGGTAAGGAAATTCCTGTGAGTGGGCACACTAGATAAATTATATCTTAAAGTCTTTTAAATCAGTTCTTTAAGCTTTTTAAATCAGTTTCATCTATCCTACACATACGATGTTCTCTTCGCACTCCTCAAGAAACTACATAATAAGTTTTAGGAAAACATATGAAAGTATTGTCAATAAAATGTTCCGATAGAATATTGATCGGCGATAGGTTGGATGCCCCCATTCAAGCAGTTTGGGGCGGGTGATGGTATCAGGTGTGGCAGGTGTAGCGGCCCAGAGCAGATATATTCCCACACACCACACCGCCTGTATTTGTTCACATACACATTCACCCGCATCATGTCCCGCATGATCAATAGAGAGAAGTCCCGCACTCTACCGCCACTACCAGTACTGTGCTGTCCGGGTTGTCTGTCAATAAGTAGTGGATAAGGCATTGTGGTCTGTATAGTTCATAGTATCTACTGTCACAGATTCATGAATACTACTGTTTTGTTATAAGTTATAATATTACTTGAATGACATTGGATGGAGGACGTTGACAAGATGAACATTTCTCGAGAAATGTATCAAGGAGTTTCTTATGATTTTACTTTAGTTCTAGCGCCTTTAGCAGATTGGATCTATTGAAAATGGGTGTTTATTTACAAAAATACAGAACAGTTTCATTGCGTGTTGGAGCTTGTGCCATAATTAAACAGTTCAATCTGTGCGTATTTCTGTTTGGGAATTTCTTTTATTATATAGTCAATGAACTTCGCTCAGGAGCTACCTTAGTGGATTAATCTCTAGAAGAATTTTAAAAATACTTGGGTGTGAAGAAGGTTATTTAGATAGCAAAGAAACAGAAAATTACGGCCATTATTAACCGTTTGAAAGGAGAAAGAGCAGTATATTTTAGAAAATATACTTCTAAATAAATATCATTATCTAACTCAATATATTGACTGAATTAAGGTAAAAAAAATCTTAACAACTATTTTTTACTTGACCTAAAAATAAAATTTCAAAATTTGCCACTCTCCACATTATGGAGCCCAGGGCATCTGCTCCCTTTGCTCCTCTCTAGTTCTAATCCTGCATAGGGGAACCTCGACACTGATAAATGTTTTTTCTTAAAGGCACGTCAGTCTTTTCAACGAGTGATGGATGCGAAATCTGGACTGGGACAAAGTATTTGATGAGGCATGATAATGTAGTCATGTTATATCATCAAAATATCTGCGGAATATTAGAGATACTGAGAAACCCCATCAACGTCATATCCCAGAAAAATGTACCAAAAATACTTGACATACTCGATTGACAGCCTGGACAATCGGCGAGACATTTGGATATGCACTTAAGGGATAAAATGACTGAAATAGTAAATCCAGCGTTTCTGAATAATTTCAACATTTTGTTGAATAGAAAAAAAAACGCATTAATAAGGTATTTCCACTAAAATACAAAATTGAAAGTACCAAAATAACGGAAATTGGAGAAAAAAGTTGAGACACCCAAAAGGCGGATATAAAATGCACCACCACCATCTACTCCTCTCAGATGACCTTCGATACAGTGCTAAAGTCTATTATTTTCGAGGAAGATACGACTAATAAGAAAGTATTGAAAAATTGCATTGGAACTGAGAACGCCCTCCCTAAAACAAAGTAACTCCAAGTTGTCCCCAATATACCATTCCTCCACTGGTCTTACCTTAAAAAAAGTACAAGAGAGGGTACGGAAGATCATATTCTGCAGATGAAGTACAGAATTGGATATTGGCTGAAAATTTGATAGTTGGAGAATTTTTAAGTAATTTAACTATAAATTCGATTCTACATTCCTTTATTTTTTTCTGATATAAAAAAAACAGCAGTTATAAATATTCCGTCACGAAACTGCTAAAATTTGATAGATAAAATATTGATAGATAAAGGTAGACTCCAATATGTTCCTCGCAATAAAAAGTAATCCTCAAATAGATTACTTGCATCCCGGAAGATACACAAAAGAGTCAAAATGAGCTTGAAATGAGCGATATACAGAATTGAAAAGCAAAGAATTGAAAGGAGCAATAATGAATCAGTGAATAGGGAGGAACGTTTCTTCAGATGAGCCTTCATGTACGTATCAGCGACCAAAGTATAAATCCCAGATCAAAAGCGAAAGGAAGAATCCGAAAGAAGGCCGTCTTTTGAACTGATATGAACATTTCCACGGTATCCATTCATATTCCTCAGAAGATAATTTAGTCAAGAGATTTGTTATTTAACTCTAAATTTACATCTTTCACTAAATGATAGTGACATTCATCAAATTAGATGAAGTTATGGTATGTCAGACATGAAGAAGAAAAATACACAACAACACCGTAGATGATTTCTGTACCTTAATTCAAAAAAGGAGGCCTTTCATCCAGCTCCTTTTAGTCCCTATTAGTTGCCATATCTTTTATCAATCTTTTGTTGTGTTTGTGAAGTTTATTAGGGAAGTTGCTGTCATTAGTCTTAAAATTTTGGATTGAAAAATCGTTTGAATCTTAAAAACTAAATTATTTTTCAAAATACTGTTAGTAAATGTAATGAATCTTTCTAAAATTAAGAAAAAAACGGCTTCAATTTTAATATTGATGATACTACAGAAAATATTTGTTTGGGGATTACTTTCTCTCTGATTACAGGACTTTCAGGAGAAGGGAATAAAAAAAAAATCTGTAAGTGAGGAGTCTGTATTTAACCTGGTGGGAAATATTGTAATTTATTAATTAATTCTAATATTAATGAAAAGTGCTTCTTTCCGGTTTTCCTCAACTCGCTTTTACATTATTCATTTTTTATTTAATTCTTTAGTTAACTGGATATTATAAAACACGTTTCTCAGAAAATATTGATACAATTTTTATGATTACATTTTTCTTTTGATTATTTAAAAATTATTCGATTTTGACATGAGAAGGACCTCGGACCTATTAACAGTTAAAAACTTTTAGCGAACGCTCGTTGTTTTCAACATGTTATCAAAAATACTAATACAATTAATTAGATATATGTATAATAGATATTATAGCCATATTACAAATGTAATAATTAGTTCTCAGCTCTACAAACAATAATGAATACAATCAGTTGATATCCGCATGATGGTATACAAGGGTCAATCACAAATATTTTTATGGTTTGAGATTTAAGGAGAATACCAAAAAATAATTGCACCATCCGAAAGAGTGATGAATTACCTCTTAATTTATTTTTTATTTTAAATGTACGGAATCATTAAAAATGGTGTCAAACCTTTACTATTCGAAAATTAACAGTTTTGAAATTTCGAAAATATGGTGCATTTATTAAATTCTTTATTTTTTTAATGTTTTCAGCTAGTAAAATTTATAACAATTTTCACTGTTTAATGGAGATGTTAAAAAAATATCGATATTTTTTCCTTGAATATCGCAATAATGATATTAAATATTGAGAATCGAAAACCGATATTTTTACCAACAAAATAAAAAAAGGAGAATAAAATTAAAAAAAATCTACAAGGACGGCGTGTTTAACAAATAAAGAATTTTTTTTTCCACAGTTCAAAAGATGCGAGCACAGAAATTGTGTTCAATTACAAAAAGTGATTAGCGCAAAAATTCTCCAAATTTGATGAACATTTCTTGAAAGAATCTTACAAAATGAAATAAAAAATTTCCTTGGGATACCTGAAAGGGCATTTTACAGATTATAGAAGTATTGTCTAACGTATTTCAAATCTTTGATTATAGCAATTTTCGAAAACCAATTGTAATCAATATTTATTTGGTAGAAGCCATTTTAATGTGTTGAGAAAGAAACATTATTACCCGATTTAGCAAAAGCTATCTAGAGCGATAACACGCTGGCACTGGTTACAACTATAAATGATTGTGGGTTTGCTTGCTTGTCCATGCGTAGCCTACAGGGAGAGCATAATAACCAGGCACTTTTTAAGTCACTAACTATTCATAGAAAGAATCCTTTATTACATTTATCATATTTTGAATGTTGTTTTTGTCGTCCTAGATCGGCTATCTGCAACACTGTTGGATGGAATGTCGAAAGAAAAATATCGATATTGATATGAATATCGGGTAACGATATCGATATCTTGATAATAATATGTTTATTTAAAAAAAAAAAGAATAAATCAATACGCATTGGAGGAAGATTGGGAAATAACCTGTTTCTTAAGGAAAAAATATCGATATTTTTTTAACACCTCCATTAAACAGTGAAAATTGTTATAAATTTTACTAGCTGAAAACATTAAAAAATAAAGAATCTAGTAATAATAATAATAATAATATAATAATAAAAATACTTTATTGATTTAAAAAAATTACAATTACAAGTAGAAAAAAGTGAACAAGTATTTTACAGCAATGGAAATATTCCGTCTGCTGAAAGTCTAGGTTACTAATTACAAAAAAAAAAATAAATAGTAACAGTCTTACAAGGATAAAAAAAAAAAAAAATAACAATTTATAGTGATCAAATATATAAAATCAAAGGAAATAGAAATTTCTGTGACAAAAATAAATGAGGTGATTAGAAAATAATGTGCACTACTTACGTACTAATACAAGAATAAAATACATGAAAAAGAGACTAACTCAAAAGTTGAACTGTTGGATCAGTTGCCAACGGTAATTCCAGGCATGGCGTGCGAACTTAGCCACAGACTTGGTTCATTCAAAAGAGAGAGCAAATCCTTCTCTGAAAGTACAGCGCGACCCATGTAAGAAGCGCGCATCTCGGATAGCATTGTACATTTCCCCAAAAAATGCTCAATATTTTCTTTTTCCCTAGAATTGCACATAGAGAAAAATTCCACATCCCTCGTCATAAATGGAACAGAATTCAAATACAGGAGTTCGCCACGAATTTTAAACAACCAGCGAAAATCTCTAAGCCTTAATTTCCTTGGATTCTCTCCTACCAAGTTAAAGACATTTAGACCTCTGTCAAGCTTTTTGTAAAAAAGGAATCTTTCAGAGGAACGAGATCTCTACAGACACGTCTCTCTATTGCTTGATCTTATGCCAGACAAAATACATTGGTGCTTTGCCTCCCAACTTGTAATATTTTCTAGGGAAAAACAAAAGTCAGGAAGATAATTCCCTGATAGAGAATTCCAATCTTTATACCAGAACGTATTTTAATTGATTATCTCCCGAGCTGTAATTTTTACGAAGCGATAATCAGGAAGTTTCAAAACTTTCGTGACATAATTGAAATGGAGTCTCAAGGTATGCAAAAATAAGGGCTCAACACTGGTCTCCAAATAAATCATATAATTTGGGGTAAAAGGAGGCAAGCCGAACAATTTTTTGATAAAAAAACGTAGGGACTTTTCAATCTGATCATAAGGTTGGAAATCCCAAACGTGGCATACGTAGGTGAGAGAATGTAGCGACAAACAGCATTAAACAATTTAAATTTAGCAGATTGGGGGACCGAATCTTGATTAATGAAACCAAACCACATTGTATTAAGCGCAATTTTTGTCGCCGAAACTTTTTGTTCCAAAAACACATTTAATGACAGACGAGATGTCAGTGTCACTCCAAGATATTTATACTCGTTAACTACCTCGACTGTAGTACCTTTAAAAAACCATCTTTCCTTCGATGCCGGCCTGCCTCCTCTCCTGAAAATAATGATTTTTGATTTACCTAAATTAACCGTCAGGTTCCACAAATCACAATAATTTTCTAAAGCATTAATATTTCTCTGGAGAGAGGCGATGTTATCAGCAAGCAAGACAACATCATCTGCGTACATGAGAGCTTTAAAACAAGTGCCACCAACTCTGATTCCTTAATCTAAGTAGTTAGGCAAATCATCGATAAAAATGGAAAACAACAAAGGACTAAGAATACATCCCTGCCTTACTCCAGAGACTACGTGAAGCCAGTCCGAGATACCCTTTTTTCCACGCACCGACGAAATGCTTTTATCATAAATTGACTTAATTTATTAATTAATTTGGAGGAGATGCCAAGGTTGTAAAGTTTTAATATTAGAGATCTCCTGTCTTCGCAATCAAATGCTGCTTTAAAATCAATAAAACCCCTAAAATCAATAAAGCAAATACAGCTTTTGCTTTCTTTTCATCAGTCTCAATTTTATAATATTTAATATTACGAAGAGGTTATATATTGTTGAATATCCTCGGCGAAAACCTGCTTGAGACTCACTAAGTAGATCATTAGAGGTGATAAACAGTTCCAACCTACGTAGCAGAAGACTAGAAAAAATTTTAGCTATACTATCTATACAAGAAATTCCTCTGTAGTTAGTTGGGTCATTAATATCCCCGTTTTTAAAAAGTGGAAAAATTACTGACCTGCTGAAAGAGGGAGGACTGATTTCCTCCTCATAAACATAATTAAGAAAAGATAAGAGTCTATCCAGGAAGATTTGTGGGGCAAACTTAAAGAACTCATATGAAACCCTATCATACCCTGGAGCTTTATTGCATTTCAAAGAACTAAGCATGATAGAGAGCTCTTCAGATGTAAACGGATTATCCAGAACATCGCAGTAAATTGAAGGTTCTGCATACAAAAAAGTCACAGAGTCAGGATGATAACTATTTAGAAGGCTACTAAACTGAAAAACCCATGAGACATTCCGATACTATTCCCACATGAAAACTTTTTACCTTTGAAATGGTTTACTAGCTGCCAAAATTCTTTCGAGTCTTTAATACCATCACAACGTTTTACCGCAGAATGTAAAAATTCTCTCTTTGATAAACAACTCAATTTATAAGTGTTAACTGCATCCTTGTAGGGCGTTCTAACAAATTTTGATTTGGTTTTCCTAAATAAATTTAACAAGCGAAAAACTTTTTTTCTGGCTTGGAAACAATGACCGTCAAACCAGACTTTTCTCTTAACAGATTTTATAAATGAGGTATTTTGAGAGACAGGATTTGCATCATGAATGAGGGAGATCAAATGAAGAACATGGTCCTCCAGATCAACTGGGTAGATAGAGGTGTTCTTAATAAGTATTTCCAGGTTTATTTTATACTGTTCCCGCCTACTGTCCAGCCAAGTCAACTGAGGCATCAAAGGTAGAACTATTTCGTCACTGACAGATCTAATATCCAGTCTAAGATGAAGAGGGAAGTGGTCAGAAAAAGGTTCAGGGAGTACCTTAAAGTCCTCCGCCACTGAAATAAACTCTTAAGGGATACAACAAAAATTTATCACCGAAGAACCTATAGGACTAGAAAAAATGAACTCACCTGCATTATCTGAGCTAAAACGACCATTCAAAATAATTAACCCGAAGTCACCACACACCTCAAGAACTTTCTTCCCGTACCCGTTAACCGATTTATCCCTAGACTTTCTGACAAGCGAACATCTATGATTGTTTCGAAATATATCATCAGGAAGGATCTGCAGTTCACCCACTCTGACATTGAAATCACCAACGAGCAGCAATCCAAATTCAGAATTATTTAATAAGAACCATAATTTACTAAAATCGTCATCCCAGGAGTTACAGTTTAGGTAAACCGGTAGTATGTACATCTTTACTTCAAGAGATTCAACAAAGAAAATTACATACATTAAAATTAATACCATATAAGTTGCCCCCCTTTGCTCTACCAAACTTAGACGACTTAGTGGCCGGGATCCAACACAATTTGTATTCCGAAAAGTAATCATTATACAAAATAAAATCATCTTCCATCACAAATGTTTCAAATACTAGAAAAATATCATATGACTTTATGAAATCCAAAAATAAATCATCTCTTAATTTAGATTTTAATCCGTTGACATTGTATCAAAGTACCGAAATGAAGGCAGAATTTACACATGACTTTTTGGAGATCTGACAGCAGACTTCTTCGTTTCAGGAAGCTGAACTGGAGCCTTCACGATTTTTCTTTCTAGGTGGCGTAGTCTGACTATTTTGATGGTTTAACCTCTGAGAAAAATAGTCTTTAGGCAAATTATTTGTATTCAGCAAGGATATAAATTCAGACAAATCATTTTCAACAATCTGATTGAGCCTTTGAATACCGTCTTCATCACCACACCTAAGCCCTTTGGATAGACACCACTCAAATCTAGTGTCCCGAATAAACAAACGGTCCACAGACAAAATAACTTTGAGGCGATTATTCAGACGGTTTATCTCTTCTGATAAGAAATAGTTAAAGAATCTAGTAAATGCACCATATTTTCGAAATTTCAATACTGATAATTTTCAAGCATTCCACGAATCCAGTTCAGTGGTAAAAGAAAATATTTTCAGACGATTTTATCGACGACATCTTAGAAATTGTATACAATAATATGACCCAGTTCTTAAGTAGTACTATATTCCATTTCAATTTAAATAATAAATAAATAAACATTTTAAGCCCTTTCTGATCTAACGATATGAGTAACGATATGTGTTGAAAACATAGAGAAATGAGTTATGATAGACCTTCCGCATAAAATAAAACGTTTTTTTTATATATTTTTATTGGTATGGGTGCAGTTGACCATTGATGCGATTCATGGATAAATTGTTTGGCGGGTGCGGTCAATGAAGGGAAACATAGTAATAAGTTCCAATATTATTTGCGTTTTCCTTCATTGGCAAAAATTATTCTCCTCATTTACAGGCCTGACCAGAAAAAAAATTGCAATAATTTTTACGATAGGTTTTGATTTACTGAAGTTAATGTTTGTTATGGATTTGTATATTGACAAATATTGCACTCTTCACAGCTGTGAAATTAATGTTGCATACTTTTACCGTAAACGGTCCTTTAGTTTAAGGTAACATAGGAACATTGAAAAAGAAATTTTGATCGATTATAAAAGTTCCTCTTTTTTAAGTAGTTGAGAAAATTAAATTACAAAAATAACACAACTTCAAACAATTCGTTAGTTTTATTTTACTAGCTGTAATAAAAATAAATAAATATCTCAGTTATGATTTTTGTAGAGTAGGAAAGAATCAGCTTTCCCTTAGAAACGCTGATAATTTTTTTCAATAATTTTGTCATATGAATACGATTACATCATGATGTTGAACAGAAGTTTTGAAAATGTTGAGATAAATTCATCCAGAATAAAAAGGCTTCATAAAATGTATTCAAGGAGGTTCATTAATTAATGAAAATGAATTGGCACAAGAAAATATTGAAGAAATTCATACTATAGGAACATTGGCACAAAAGGTTAATTATGTTTATATACGGTATATATCGAAATCGGTTTTTCGTAAGGGGTAAGCGCCATTTAGCTAACTTTACAGGGAACATTTGAAACTTTTTCCTCAAATAACAATATATGTTTTTAAAATTTTATTCGTTATCGTATACAGTAGAAGTTTATTAAGATGTCAAAACTTTTATAATTACTAATTATTAATTTTATAATATATTTTTATGACTTCTAATACTGGTCAAGGTCAGTGTGACGACGAAGATATGTCAGTATATGATGCAATCTAAAAAAAAAAACTATCACACATTCATCATAAAACTAAAGTTATGGATCGAGCGCATGACTTAATTTCGGTGAAAAGTAAGTTATGCCATGTTGCGTCTTGACAATATTGTTAATTTTTCGCATACCTAGAATGAACAAATTACATCAGCTAAATGCTAGACAATCTATCGATCAGAAAATAATTATTTTATCAAGTATGTTTCCAAACTACAATATGACCTATTGAACAGAACAAGTTTGTCATGCATGTAATAATAATAATTTATCGAATTGGAGGGCATTATCGTTACGGAAGAACAACGCTCTTTATTAACGCTGCAGGAATTGACTAAACTAAGCAACAAATATACAGTAGGTATAAAATAAAGAATAGTTTATCACTTTTAACCAGATTAGGATTCCCCAAAAATAATTTGTAATGAAAACATTTTCTTACCAATTCGTTATAGGTTGTGATCCCCATTAAAAATTCAAAGCCTTTCCCTAGGTAATCATTGAGGAGAGCTGTTTAAATTCGTGGTGTGTGTGCAGTTCATTTGTTAACTGGTTTATATTGTAAGTGATGAGAATGTTCGTGGTATTCACTGGCAATATCTGAAACCTTTATGGTTCCAGGTTATTTTTTATGCCGTGCCTAATCATTTAATCTATTTCAGTATCTTGTCCATGCAAACTCAGATAAAGTAAATACTTGAGAAAATCTCAAATACACCTTAAAGCTTCATGATTTATGGTAAAAACAATTTTCGCACTCTCGTTTATTTTTATTTTCCATCTACACTAAAGCAATATTATACAAGGTAAAAGTTTCTCTAGAAATTAGCAGGCGGGCATAGTATTCCATGTTGCATAAAAAATAAAAATAGTATACCATATTTTGCAGGATGGTATACTTGGACCCATCCACCGAAGGTATAACTGACTATACTGTGACAAAAGTTATCAGTTTTGACTCCCGCAGGCATGCACGGCAAACCATGCAGAATAAAAAATAAAAACATCCGAGACTTAAGTTATATCCAACGGACTATAGGTTCTTTGTCAATATCATTGCAAAACGTAGCAAAGGAAATAGTTAACTCTAATAGCTTCGTTCTTTAAAAATGGTATTTACCTATTTCCCAAGTATAGGAATAATGCTTCCTAGAATTTTAAATACAGCTCCAGCAACAAGTGGAATCAAATATTTATAATTTAATGTTTGTGTATAATGTTCATGAGAAGATTGATTTAATTTTATGATTGACTGCTTTCATTTTCTCGGGTTTGTAGATGTAAATAATTTCATACATCATCGAAATAGTCTGGATCTATATTCTGAAGGGCAAGATTACTTTTTAATGAAGTATCTAAGATTGCTTTTTGGATATTAAATTTTTTTTTTTAAATAACAGTGATATTTTATTGCTTGAAAATACGCTTCATGAAAAAAGAAGAAAAAAATCAATCGTCAATAATTTAAGTTATTTAAATTAGTAATTGCTATGAAATCATTTTTTTTTAAAAATATTTTATTTAGTTTGCTTTGTCGTAAGACGAGTAATAATAATTATTATTATAATAATATATACTTTCAGTTAGTTACAAACGGAGAAAATTATTTGTCTTTTAGATGCATTATAAACTTTAGTTTTTAAATGTTATATCTTTTGTGTTTCACTAACAATCTACAATAACATTAGGTCACCATACTATAGCTCACCTGCCCTCATTTTAACTTTTTAGAACAGAGTACCAAGTTTAACTCAGTAGAGTAGAGTTTAACTTTTTAGAAGGTAAAAGTGAGTTATGTGAATATTGAGTTATCCTCAAAAAGGGCACATGAGCTCGAGTGAACAATTAAAAAGTTAACAAAACTGATTATTCCCTAGGTTATTGAATTCCGGCTTTTGTTTTTTTAACCTATAAAACCTACATTTTCTTCAGCTGTAAATAACAGTAAAATGCCTTCAAAAAGATCAATAAAAGATAATCAAAATTGAAAACTCGTAATCGAATTTTAAGCATTTAAAGTAAGCCCGATCAATCCAAATGGTCCCACGAGCCACATTACAGTGGGCCGAACTTTATGTAAACATGCATTTAAAATATAAAGAAAAAAAGGAATGAAACTTTATGATAGTATGAAAGCAACATTTGACTTTCATGTATATCAAATATAGAACTGGAGTTCGTACTCCCACTTTTGCATTATAACAATGACACATACAAAGTTCTATTTAATAGTGTTTGTATACATTTAACAGAAGACAAAACTTCCAATAAAATCACACGGGAATCTTTCCTTACTCATTTGATATTATTTTAGAAAGAGGTCCATAGAGAAATAAAACAGGAACTAAGCCTGAAAAGGTAGTGGGCAAGTAAGAAGCTTTTGAAAAGTTCAGGAGATTATTTTTGAAATATACACAATATCACATAAAAATATCTGATCTGACGTAACATCCGATGGAGGGTAAAGTAATTATAATTTGGCAGACCCCAGATTTCTTCAACAGTCTATTTTTTTATACGTTAAAGTCTATAAACTATACGAATGAATATTAAAAACACAATAAACTAAGACACTGTAATAGGTTTCCTCCATTCAGGATTCTAATCACACAGAGAATTTTAGTTGGGGCGTTTGAACTTTAGTCCAAAACTAAAACTTTTCAGGATAATAAAGCCAAGTCCTGCAAAAAAAGATTATTGTTAAAATGTATACACATCTTATTTTGTAGGACAAATCACTTATCAGTAAAGAGCTTCCATTTTCTCCGAGAACACTAAAAATCATCCTGGAATTAAAATCAGTGGAAAACACCAATATCATAGAACACAATTTTACGATTTTCCATTGGAAGCACTCCCTGTAAAATGATTTGTCTCGGCCTACTGCTGATTTGTGATTATTTTTCTTATAATTGATAAAATGGAAGAATTTTAAAGTAATTAATTATTTTTACTTTATAAAATCATGATTATAGAAAATCTAAAAATACCAGCATGCTAGATTCAGCCATGCAGATCTATTTAACAGGAATTTGTTATTTTTATGGAATGAGAATTATCGAAAGGTCCTTTAGAACGTCTTTAACTTTGTTCCCTGAATTACATAAATGAACAAAAAAGCCATACAGTTGTTGCCTCTCCACCAAAAATCGTAAGGTTTCGCAGCGTAATTCACTCACAACGGCGATCGATCACGTATTACTATATACTATTATACTATTGTATAATATATATATATATATATATATACGGCGATCGATCACGTATTACTATATACTATTATACTATTGTATAATATATATATATTGTATAATATATATATATATATATATATATATATATATATATATATATATATATATATATATATATATATATATATATTATACAATAGTATAATAGTATATAGTAATACGTGATCGATCGCCGTTGTGAGTGAATTACGCTGAATTATATTATATATATATATTAGACAATAGATTGTCAGCGTTATAGAGGTAGTTGACTTTTATAAACACATTCTATTGAGCCATTTAGTACTCTCTATGTAGAGGAGGCAGTCGCTCATTTATTCCAGTAGTGGTGCTTAAGATTGAAAAACAATTTATAGTTGTTTTTTTTTAGTGCGTCCAATATGATCGATTTTCCGGAAGTAGTGTTTTTTTCAGCAGATAGATTTATTTCACCACATCCCGTCGTCTCCACGTTTAAGAAACGAATGTGTGTATTTCGGAGACCGAAAAAGACTTACATTTTTTATCTCTAAGCCTATCTAAAAAAAATTTTTTAAGTAATTCTTCATGCAGACTGTGAAAACAAAACTTATGTTTACGTTTTAGACTTCAAGGAACGAATTAGGCTGCTTGTTTGTCTGCTTGTCTGTAGTTAAATCCATGTGAAGGGCATAATAACAACTACCGTAAACCGGTATATAACTATATCCTTTAATCCAGTTATTGATGAAATTTTCGCAGATTTTGTGGGTTGCTACTTGACCTGCGCAATCGTAATTTCCAAGACAAAGCTATATTTCGAAAACGGCACGTCCGATTATGCCCAAAGTGGGAGGGAAGTTGGCGATTAGGATATAAATGGTTCAATATGAATTTTATCGAATTCTATTAGCTACTTTCGTTTACGCATGCACTAAGTTATATTTTCAAAGACTTGATCTACCCAATCCATTGTCATCATTCGTAAGAAAAAATCAATATTCGAATATTTGCGACATAGCACCTTCCTACACTCAGGCCTGTAATTTTAGTTCTAATGATAGTATTAAAATCCCGACAGCTTAAGAAGAAATAAATGATATAGAAATTTTTTGAATTAATTATAATATCTTATTATGATTATTTTTCCTCTTTCTATGGTAATTTTATAAAAACTTATACATTTTTGGAATTCACATTCATTTCAAAAATTTAATTTTCTTAACGAAGATCATCCATAATGACCTTAATGTTCCATGATATAACATATTCTGTTGTCGATTTGGCCTGAACGGTAAGCCTGTTCTTCCATAATAAACTCCATCATACTCCCTCAAAACCACCAGTTTTTAACCTCAATTCGCCTTCGATTCCCGATAATCCTGCTAGGTGCCTGAAAAGAAGATGGTTTCGAAACCTTCTGTTCTATAACTGTTATTGGAGTGCTATCAATGGGTAGTTTCTTTACAAATCTGTGTCATGTCATCATACCTTAGTTCACATTTGTTGTTTATTTTTTAGTTTTAATGTAGTTGTAAACTTTAATATATTATTTTTTTTTTAAATCATCATTAACATGCTTCTAACCTTTCAGTTATAACGGCAGATTATTAAACAGCAACAACGAAAACGAAATAATTAATTAATAACTGCTAACCAGCATCTTTGCCACGGTTAAATCAGCAATTTCTTTATGCAGTTAAATATTTTCATGTTTTAACTCTTGTATCTTCAGTTCGAACTAAAGATGAATTGGGCCTGCTATTTTTAAATATATATATATTTTTGAAATTTAGGAGCATTAAGTAAAAGCTAAAAGGAAATATCAAATTACTAATTAGAAATCTCCTTTGTCGGTATAGTATGATATCAAATGATGGAATGAATATAACAAAATATATCGTGTTATAATGAAACAGGGAAGGTGTTAAAGGTTAATTGATAAGTACTATATAAGATTACGAAAGATGGAATTGGCTATTATTAACTAATTAACAAACGGGTGTCCGCACTAGAGATAACATTGAATATACAGGGTGTCCAATAGAAATCAGTTCAAATGCTTATCACGGCCAAACGGATGATCTAATCAAAAAATTCCAGAGGTAAAAATCGACGGTCTACTTCTGTAGTTTCACCAACCACAATTGTTTTTTAACTTTAACACGTGATACGGGCCGTTGACGTGTGGCGAAAACTTGGGTTTAACAGTTAATACCTACTTTTTAATACGCTTAAAAATTATAAGTCATTACAAAGTTATGAAAGACTCCTCAATTGAAGGATTCGCATCATTTTAGAAAACGAATGGATATGTGACAACACTATGAAATAATTATGTGGAGAACAGATGAAACAAAAACTATACAATTAACGTTAGAATATACTTATACAACTTATACCTAGTTGATTCTATGAAATTATTATTTATATCTTATCCGTATGTTATTTCCTTTATATTTTTAGTGAACATATCTTACTGAAAATAATAATCGGATTGTAATCAAAGAGAGTGGTACTTCACAAGAATACAAAATTAGTATATTTTTTGAAATTTCATATGAACACTAAATTGTGGACAATTATCAATTCAAAATTTTATTTTAAATTGGTCTAAATTTAGTATACATTGATTATTTAATTTCACTGTTTTTTAAAATAAGAACTACAACTTTTGCTTGTATATCAACATCAGAATAATTGATAGTAGCTATAAACTAAAAAGCCTATTTTAACATTTTAAAATAAGAAATTAGGAATTAAAGCAGTAAAGTGAGTAATACGGGAAATAAGACTAAACTCTGAACTACTGGGTCCCATTCCGGCTGTGGCAGATGATTATTAATTTATTAAAACAAGACATGGATGGATGTATGGTCTGGGCTCACCAAGCCTCTATAAAGTGGGTACTGGATCCTTCAATGAGATGGGGGATAAACCTAGCGGTGAGCGTAATCAGCCGGGGCGATTCATGTTTTTTCGATATATTTGATCTCCTGGAATTTGGCATTGCGCATAAATTCGACTTGAAAAGCCATTATATACCTTAATCATGACCAATCGGTTAAAACAATACTTTCTACTTGGAAAGCCATTATTTTAAAAGTTAGGAAACTTCTAATCTATTTCCCTCAAGGAGAAATTGAGGAATCGTAATTACTTTCGTTATTAATGGATGTTCTGTTCCTATGGGTGTTAAAATTTCATGATAATTTTAAAATTTGGATAAATAATTTATAATGGTAATTTATTACCCTATCCTTCGTATTTTTCACAATATAGTAATTATTTTTTTGTTCATATTTTACTGATAAATCATTAAAGGTGTACAAGGTGTACTCTATAGGCCTTGTAGATCTTTGGCCGCGCGATGTCGTGTTCTTACAGACATTTATTGCTTTCGGGAGCACAGACAGCCTGGAGGGGGTCACCCAACCTCACGTTGCTGCGAACCATGGTTTCCATGGTGCAGCGGCAGACAGCCCATTGCTCCATAACCGGTCCCTTTGGGACCAATTCGGCAGTGTCCTTCCCATCGACTCACTCGGGTTCAAGGACAGTGACAAATCGGTCTAGATCTACGGTTTATGGCTGTTCGGAGTCAGCAGGCGCACGAGGACCTATATTTCACCAGGTCCCAATATATATAAATATATATATATATATATATATATATATATATATAAATATTTTTGGATGTCGATTAATATAAATATAGTGTTGATGATATAAAACTCAATTTTTTTTTTAATTTTTTGAAACTAAGTTTTTTTTTCAGAATTAGGTACAAGAAAATAACTTATAGAATCGCACTGCAATCTTGTACACTATAGAATAACTTGGACCCATCCCTTATTTCTGCAAGAAACCTGTTTCTTCTCTGAAATCAAGTAATGATTAGCTAAAAAAATTTTATTTATTTACTGAACAAATTTCTATTTTTATGTATGCAGAACTATTTCTATTCGTTCTATTAAAATATATGAAGAAAAATATAATTTTAGTATAATTTTTATACCCTTGTCATCAGAAATACGATTAATCGGTAATACTCAAAAATAAAAACTTAAAATTTTAAGTCTGATTGAAGTGTGATGTGTTGGGATAGGAGAATTTAGCAAACGTGTTTTCGGATCTAAATAATTATATTCGAAATTCAGGAAACATGGTATGCAGAGTTCGATCGTTAGATACATGTTAACCAGGTGTGTTAAATATGTGGAATCTGGTGACAACGCCATAGATTTATAATAATTGTGAAATTCTGTAATCGAAGAATTATTTAATCTCTTATTAATTAAAATTAAGATTTATTTCATTACCAGATTGTAATTTTTTTTTTTTTATTGAATATTACATGCTGTCTCAGTAAAGGGCTGTGGTAATAATGAGATCATTATCATCACGTGAACAGATAATTAAATAAATAAAATACTAACAAAATAATAAATAGAAGAAGGAAAGAAAAAAAAAAACTAAACGGATTGTTATTAAGCAGTTTATTATGAAATAGATTTCAGCTAAACTTTCATGTCTAAGAAGTATAATGGTAACTATGCATGATTTATTGCAAAAGCGCATAAATGTTACTTATCCTTTAATCTGAAGTTGTTACCATGGCAAATATTTTTAAGGGATTTTTTGGTGGAAACTTTCAAAAAGTTACATTGCAAAAACATCCTTGAACCTCTCCTCTCTTGCAATTAACGCATACAATAGGCATTGTACTCATGATAATAAGACCAGCCTTTAGCCTTCTTAGGCCCTGTGGGACGAAGTTTATCTCATCCAGTGTAAACAATGCTACTCCCGCCAATATATATTTTCATCCTTGTCCAGGCACAATGGAATGTGGGAACACCTAATATGGTATGTATAATTAATAATGTAGCTTAGTCCACTGGGAAATCAATTTCAACCAATACCTAGCTGGGTCAGACTCGAATTATCTTGGAAGATCCTAAGAGTTACTATGAAAAATTCTTGCAAGATGGTGTCATTTCTTTGAACGGGTGTTCAGATCAGTGGCGGATCCACAGGAGGGGAAAAGGGGAAATTTCTCCTCCCAAAATAAGTCCAGAAAAAAATAATACGATTAATTAAAAACATATCTACTGGTGCCAATAGTCTTGAGTAACTGTGATAAATTATCATTCATTTTGTAGAAGGGAAATTAACGTTGGCTCACCTTGTGAGAAATCGATCGTCGAAATTGTCAATTATAATTATATAATTTTTAATTGTTATTACATTTTTTATTAATTGAAATAACATAATTGTGTCAAACTTCTATCGTTTTATTATTTTTTAATGCTGATGAAAACTCTTTTTTTTTTTTTGGTTTATAAAGAAATAGCTAGGTCCTATAACACCTCTTGTCCGTCATGGTGGGAAATAGGAAGGGGATGGCAAATGGGTATAATTGGTTAATCCTTATTTAGTGAAATTAATGAAAACTATGGTTAATACCTTTTTTTGTTATTAATTATGTAAACAAATCATTTTATTGTAATTTGTACTTCCATAAAGTAAATTGAGTATCAAATGCTATTGTTGAATAATTTGACAAATATTAGTCGTGGTGTCAGATATCTGAAAACAATTAGGTCTGAATAGCTTCATTTTTGTTTTTGGGAATTGATTAAAACCCATGGAATCAGTCAACTGTACATTTGTATCACAGATATGCAGAACTTTGGAAAGTGATGACAATGCACTAAGATGAATGCTGAAGGATTACAAAAGGCTTGAATTTTTTCGTTAGTTTTGAATTTATTTCTACCAAAGATAGTTTAAATAAGTGATAAGTAAACCAGAACTAATTATTTTGTAAAGGATCAAAATTTGTAATTTTTTATTCAAAATTGTATCATATATTTTTTTTATTATCATTAAAAGGATTAATTTTAATGATCAAATCATATTTCAATTGTAAAATGTAATATAAAAATGTATCAATATACATTATTATTTGTAATTTGAGTCCCAATAAATTTGTTTTATGAGAATAGTACCACTAAACTGAATCCCATTATGATTTTCTTGTCACAGCACTTTTTTCTTCTTTTTTTTGCCCTGAAATGTATTATTATTAACTAGTCTGTCGTTTAATATGATATTGAAATAACATAAAACACATTTATTTTTACTTAGTCATCAAATATTCATATGTGTTGGAAACTCATGAAATTGGAAGTGAAGAGTGTTTTAAAGTCAGAATTATATTTAATATAAAATCAAAACAATGATTAGATTTAGGCTGTATGTGATAAAATGTAATGTGAAGATAAGTAACTATTTTAATTTTGTAGTTGTAGCCACTAGTATTATCTGTATATTTTATAAGCTACTACATTTTTTAAATGTTCAAAGTCATAAATTTATGAAATGTATTTTTCACATCGAATAACACCTTAGGCATAGATAGTATGCATATTTTTTACTTTTTCAATGTATACCTTTATTTTCTGAATAATGTTTCTGAAGCCGTTTTGTAAATTGGGATGAAGAAGATTGTATAAAAATTGAAATAAGTAAATTCGTTGTCATAACAGTATGTTTATGATGATCTTATGTATATATTTTAGCATATATTATTATAGTGAGGAATAAATTCTAATTAACATTGATTGGGCCAGACTCCATGGCTAAGCTGTATTATAAGCCAATAAAATAAAAAATAATAATAAATAATGCTGATGGAAACTCAAAACTTATTTATATGGTCTAATGGTTAAATCGCTGGAAACGTGTAAATGGAATCCTAATCAAGGTGAAAATAGTTTTAAATTAGTTCAAACTGTTTCATTTATCATTGAGTTATTAATTACTACGATATCCTGTGGGTCCGTCCAGATAGAGGATAATTAAATATAATCGCATAATTCTACAAATTATCTTTATCATGTTCTCTTATAAATATGAATAGCCGATTAAAAATAATTTGTGCCTCAAAGGAAGAATATATACAAAAATTAAAAAAACATGTATGCTATAATCCCTGCTCAATGAATATTCTAAATACTGGGTCACCCAATACAGGGTTACCCAATCTTAGTTCCGGTCCTACCCTGACATTCTCCCCTTCTCCTTCCATAAAAACTACCTCTGGATCCGCCCCTCGTGCAGATACCAGATCTTAATGGGAGACTGGGACGGTTAGTGTGTGAGGGAGCTTCACACTCTGGCTAGAATAGTTTAGTAACCTGTAGGATGGAGTGCATAACGACGTGAACTAAATAAACAAACAACAGTAATCTCGGAGTAAATCTAAAATAAACCATCTTCTATTCTTCACCAAATGCGGTAACAAACTGAAAAGACTGCTCTATTTAATTAGCAATAATAATGTGAAAAAAATAGACGAGTCCCCAAAATCCCTTCAGGCCTAAAGAATGAACCATGAATGACTACGGTATAATGCACCAACAATGGATGAAGCGAGAATTGCTATATTTTATGAAGAATATGAGTAATGAAATATTGTACCTCGCCGCAGCAATGATGTACTCCAATGTATTTCCGAATCTTCATCGCTCACAGAAGTACTTATTTGATTCGCGAACTTTTGGTATTGTATGTGAAAATGTGGTCCTCACATTGTTCCAACTGCCTTTCATTTACCTGACTAAGTTGAGTGGACGCAGCAAACGTCTTTCAACTAGAGAATGCGCTTCCCGTTTGTAAAATTACAAGAACCAAATATATGGTACCGATTGACTTGAACCTGGTCCGTTCGTAATTGGAAGTATCTCAATCCAATTACGATTAATACCATATAGGTATCTTGTTCCCCTCTAACATAGCAATGCTTGGAAAGATTGTTTAAATATTCAGACCAAAAAAATAAAAACTTCCATTCTTCTGAAATTATATTTATTAAAGCAATATCCGTAGCTCAATTGATATGTATATATTCATCGTTTAATTCGCTGGGACTGACCAAATATTAGCAGCAATATTAAGCAACTTTGCTTAAAGCTTCAAAAATATAATGAGGTACATTGTCTCAAACATATATTTTTTGATTTATTTTCTGTTTGTCGAAACAGTATTTTGAAGACAAGAAAAATTGTAAACTTAAGTAATAAATATTAATGTAATTTTTAGAACACAACTTACTATGTTCTTAAATACATCATTAATACCATGTATCAATAAAAGTTGTCTATTAAAAAGTAGCTACTTTTGTCAATTCATTTATTTGTTTTAAATAGTTTCACTTAGAAAAAATTCTAAGTAATGAAGTTAGCCAATTTGTTAAGTATGTATCGGGTGTGTTGAGTAAAGTATAGAAATAAGAAGAGATTAACATATTTGATGTGATTGTACTTAATATTTCATATTAATTTGCAAATTAAATCAAAGTAAAATAAATTAATGCTTCTTCTCCAGTGGCTGTGCAAATAGAAAACTTATGAAGTCATAACCATGCTCAGTCAACAGGTTTTTCGTCCAATCCATTAAGTAAATAATTAAAAGAGGCAAGTCGTGTTTCCGATTCCTGAGTCGATGAACGGCTAATAAAACAGAAAATAAATTTTCTATCATAGTTCAAACTCGAACCTGGGCTTGATTCTGAGAATAAAACTAAACACCACTGAAACTGAACGTCCTTCATAACTAGAGGTATTATTTCAGGACGGAAGACAAGTACACTCGTTCAATTAAACAACGGTGATCCAGATGAAATATGTTAAAAACATATTCAGCATAGAATAAAAATCAATATAAGATCATCATTTTGTGTCAATTATAATGATAACAAGGTTTAACGAACCTGGCGATAAGTACTGTATTGTACTGTACTGTACTGTACCTGGCTGTATATTATGCCATCAACAATAACGGGGTAACACCTGCAGCTTTACATGCTTTATTATAATAATATTAATGTATTTATAAACAGTTTAATTATTTATCTTTTGAAATAGGATAGTAAAAAAGAAATGTCGCCTTGTCCAGTCCCTAAACTGGGATTAAGTGTGAATAATGTATCTTGTTTGCTTCTCCAGGCAAATTATCTTTTCAATCCATTAAATACCTTTAGTTCGTTTGACAAGTTTCCTGCATATAAGTTTATTGGTGTAGCTTTTGTTACACTTTTTGGTGTAGCTTTTGTCTAGCGTCCGAAAACCTACTTTCCTACAGTCCTTATTATTCCCACCAATTATTTTAGACATATAAGGAGCTGTATATTTAGAGTTAACAAGGAGAATCGGGTAGATAATCTATAAGCTAGAAGGTATGTCTGTATATTAAAGATAAGGGAATGGTAAATAGATAGCAAGATAGGTTGAGATGCCATAGTAAGTAATAAATTATTATACTTCATTATAAATGAAGGTAAATACTGACAATTAGTACTCAACTGTTCGTAAATTCGTAAACTAACGTTTGTTCCACGTATGGATTGACCCATTTAGTCCAGTCCGACAACTTTAAACACCATGGGATTTCATTGAAATTTTTCATAGAAAAAAGTAATGCAATAAACATGCTTTAATGTGTGAATCATTTGATCATAAGAGTTTCGCTCTTTACAACGCCTCAATCTAATCAGTTTCATCATGAGCGAATCACGTAAAGTGTACACTATAGCATGACATTTCTTCGTCAGCCTTGTTTTATGAAATAACATAACTTTCTAGAGTTTATTATTTTAAACGATTGTAACATCAGTAATTGTTTTGTGTAATTAATAAGACAACCTACAAATAGTTGAAAAGTTAAAGAATTACAGCTGTGGTAGCCGTCCATTATTTATTCGTCTCATTCATTATGTATATATTGATTAGTTTGGATTTGTGAAAAATATAAAGGATTTGTGAAAAAATGAAATCGATTTATAAAGATAATTTCAGCAGATCATAATATATCTATATAGCCTTTTACAGTAATTTTATTTGATTAGAAGTTTAGTAATTCTTTGATTTTTGGCAATGGAGAAGGCGAAAAAAAAATATTTTTTAGCAGGCTATTACCTGCTCATTTAAAAATAGAAGAGTTTGTTAAAAATTGAAAAGGTAAAATAATTGTAGTTTAAATATTTCCAGACAAGAACTCAGAAAGCCACTGGAGCAGACGACACCGCGGCAGGGTTGCTGGTTGCTGACCTTTCTCTGTTCATTTCACTTTTACCCGAAGGTCATGCACAAAGGATGGCTTCGCTATTGTGCACGAGTTCCTTTCACCCGAGAGCTGTAATCTGTTTCTTCACAAAATATAATTAAAAAAATTATTCCAAAATGGGTAATAAAATAGGTAAATGAATTCGGATATCGCTTTCTACTTTCTAAATATCGAAATTAACAAACTCACACAGTTGTGTTCTGCAAAGTTGCTACTACAGTGTACAGAATTTTGAAGCTACAACCTAAAGCAACAGTAGATTTAAATTAGGCCAACCACAGAACACGGTTTACTTATATTTTCAGTTGAAGCTATTCGTCAAACGTAATTCTAAAAAAAATCAAAGTATTTCTAAAGTTTCCAAAAAAAATTAAATAATTGTTTTGGAGAGTAAATAATTATTTTACTTGAAAACAGGAACATCAATTTGTTTCATATATTTCTTCATCCAAAAACAATAATTAAGTTTTATATGTTTAGTACTAGCCATTATGAAGTCCATAAAATAAAACTTTATCTCATATCGGAAGCATTTAAATATAATAATCTAATACAAATAAGAATATCATTAAAAAAATTAATTAGTTATAAGAACACAGCTTTGCGAATTTCTCCAATGTAGCGCATTTTATTATAATTTGTCATAACATTCTCAAATTATATCATGGGAAGGAAGCATTTGTTTTCTATTGAAATTATCATTTTTTTTTTCTTATCCTCCGTTTATTTTAAGTTTGTCACATACATAACGTACAATATATAAAATACAGACAATTCCTCACATTACCTGAGGGTATTTAAGGGTATGTTAATGTCTGCTGCGTGCAGGGGTTTCACATTCAGCCATTGACCCCCAATAATTTGTTGAGAATAGGGAGTAACCATTCTGCTAATTCAGGAATAAAATATGTACCTAGACTGAATCGAGATCCCTTCCCTCGGCGAGCACGTCGACCAAGGGGACAGAGCCACCTCCCAAGCCTTGATGATGGGACAATGTCTCTGAAGAGACATTGGTTGGCACAGGCCTTCAACCCATCAAAGAATTTGATATGACTCCGGCTGATATATCCCGGCACTAAGGATAGTTGGAGCTCCTCATAGATGGTGGCGTTTCTCGCTCTTTGGAGTGAGGTCCCAGGAACAATCCGCCGAAGAACGGAGTTCTGGAAGCTCTGCAGTCTTTTTAAGGTGAACTTATGCATGTGCCGGAGCAGCGGCGCACCGTAGAGCATGGTTGGCCTTATAATGGCTTTGTAAATTTGCAGTTTCAGCCGAAGCTGCGGCGCCGTGAACCGGTAGTAAAGCCTAAGCGACTTAAGCCGGCCCAGCTTGATTCTCTTCCTGACGTGGCTGGAGAAGATGAGGTGCCTGTCTAAAGTGACACCAAAGTAGAGAATAGAGTTCGAGAGAGGTCGGTCTGCATTTTCCGTCTTGAATGTCTTGGACAGTGGCTTCTTTCCTTTCTGAAAGAACATCACGATGGCCGGATTCACCCTGATGCCGTTCAGTCTGAGGTCTTCCACTATGGCCGCTGATGCTGCCTGTGCCTTCTCGAGGGCCCAGCTGGCGTTGACGCTGGTGGCGTAGATGCCAATACCGTCCGCATTCGCCGCTACTACTGCCCCTGGATGATGCACCAGACCACTGGTGCCGTGAATACGACGAACATTATTGGTCCTAGTGCAGACCCTTGAGGTACTCCAGAGACGGTATCGTGTGGAGGCGATAGGCTATCGCCGAACCGTACAAAGAAAGATCTTCCGCTAAGAAAGCATCCAATCAATCGGCATAGGAAGGTAGGAAACCAGACGGCGGAGAAGGAGTGGGTGCGACACTCAGTCAAAGGTCTGTGTGCAGTCCAGGGATATAAATGCCGTACCGTCTTGGTCCGTATGGATAACTCCTTCGATGCCACCAAATTTATCTCATGGCAATGCCTATGCGAACAATGTCTACAGGCGAAACTAGCCTTAAAGAAAAAATCCAGGCTGGAGATGAGGGGAGGGCCTCATACATGGAACTCTGAGGAGCTGTTGAGATTTTTATGTGGAAAGATAACCGAGAGGCCGGTCCCAACGCCACTGGTAAAAGATGATCGGCCACTTTTCTCCTCAGTGGCTAGAAATGACTTCACAAAGAACTGGGTTCTGGAAGTGCACCCAATGGTTAGGTTCCTGCTTTTGGAAATGGGAAGTTTAGATGGAGGGTGGTGGCTGATGACCTTTAAGAATTACCTCAACGCCTCGCGTTGTCTGAAGTGTTAGGGTTATGGGCACACAAAGGCCACATGTAAGATGGATGCTGTGGTGTGCATTTGGTGCGCTGCTAGTGGCCATATGCTTAAGGAGTGCCCAAAGAAAAAGCAACTATCTGGCCCTACCTGCATTAACTGAGTCCGCGAAAATATCCCACCAACCCAAAGAAAGCACAAGGCGGGCAAGCGAGAATGCTCTGTACACATAAAGGTGCATTTAGACGACCGGATCAGACCAGACCAGACCGGAGAAAACGGGTAGTGTAAACGCTCACGCACTACCAGATATGGACGTGGCTACGTAAAATGAACGGTGCAGAACTGTTGGAACAAAATGGGAGCTCAGAACGGGTCGTGTAAACGCTAGACTAGAGGAGATGTGGGCGGGGCGACGTGAACGGGTCAACGGATGGAATTTCCTCCCGATATCCGGTGTTTCCAACACTTGCTACTCAGCATCTTGCCGTTCTATAAAAAAATTGGAGGACGAAATTCTTTTTGTTCACTCTTCGGGACGCTCCTGTCCCGTAACTTTTGTTTTAAAGCTTAATTATAATTATTCAATTAATTAATTTAATAACCCCTAAATAACGGCTGCATTCGAAGCACATTACAACTCGAAGTAAGTCACATACTGATATTTCGAAGTATTTCAAACACAACATTTCCTCCATTATTTCTAACTTAAAAAAAAACTCTTGCTTCTTCCTTCCTTATCTACAGTACTTATGTACCATATGACCGCAGGCAGGACCGGATCCAGGCTTTTTTCAAGGGAGGGCAAGCCTAATTTTGCCGCCACATCTTATATCCCTCTTCCCCAATAAAAAATTCAACAATTTTATAATTCTAAATATATATCATATCATAGCATTAATACAGTTTATTGACTGAATTAAGGCCTAGCCAAAAAAAATAAATAAATAAAAAATAAAAATAACAAAATAAAATATTAAAAGGATGAGAATATTTACGAAAAGTAACATTAAAATTTCACTTTCCGATATTTGTGTACAGAAAAATGTATACTATATGATATTATAGTTTATGGAAGCAGCTCATTTATTAACCTTTGTTGATCAATCGTGCTGCTTAAATAACTTTTGATCAGTATCAGCTTGCTGAAGCTCCTTTTTTCAGAAGAAACAGAAACTGGGATATCAAGGAATATTCTTAAGGTTGTAGTAAGGTTGGAATACACCAGTTTATTTTTATAAATTAAACTAAATGTGGATGAAGCAATGGCATCTTCCTAGCCTCTCTCTATTGCCAGCGCATGTTTTAAGAAGCTTTCAATTTCAAAAAGAAATTCTTGCTAGAAAAGTCTATAACGTAATTATCTAATTAACAACAATCTAAAACACGTAAAACAATCTAATTATTGTCAATTCGGCTGCTTTGGCCTTTTAGCCATCTTCCATTTATGAATCTGGATACCATTCAAAAAACTAAACATAGGACTGGTCTAGTATCTGCAGCAGTAATCGGGATCGAATAGAAACAAAAGGAAATCGAAAACACCCGAGGGAGCCTGATTCAGCCCAATCCTACTCCATAATCCGATTTTTTTCTTTCTTTCAAATTCGATAGTTGGACAAGATAGGGAAGATGTGGAATCTGACTTTGTTTTTGACATATCAATGCTAAAAATTTCAAAAAATTGAATTGTTCTCTATGGTAATTACTAGGTTTATTTATTCACATATACTACCAATTTTCAATTTGTGCTTCAAATGAGCAGAATTCAATTTTATCAAAAAAGTCAAAATGGTGCTTCTGAATTGAGGTGCGGGTGATATAGAATACCTTGGTGTTTTTTTTATTTATTTTTTAAATATTTAAAAAAAAATTGCTCGGCAAATTAAGATAGAACAATTGTTTTACGTCAAAAATTAATTTTTCTACGTGAACCCTGCTTCATTTCCTAATCTACCCCTTCCTTCTCTTCAACCAGTGATTGAAAAACTAGCTTCCTCCACATTCTCTTTTGTTGTAGTTTCTCTTCCACATTTTTTATTTTTGTTTTTCTATAGTGTTTCTTGAAGCTATTTCTGAGAGGGAAGCAGTGGAACCCGATTCCATATATTCAGCACCATATATAAGAAATCGCTGAGTTGGATTTGATATGTTAAAGAAGCGACATTAAAAGAAAATTGAACTTTTCAACATGAACATCCAGTGAAAACTAAACTAACAACCTGCCCTGCACATTGCTCCCTTTAGCTACAGATTAAGGCAGCTATTGTTAATTCATTATTATTTACCTCCAAGATATTAAGGGGTTCCATAATACCCGCAAAACTGCACATTACCTCTTCCTACTAATAATGAACTTTTTTTTCAACGTTTTTTGGAATAGATTTTTCGAATGAAGTTTCGAATTTTACAAAGAGGTCTTCTTTTACCATTTCCATTCTTAAATTCCTACTATGGCTTAAATAAAAGAGATGGAAAAACTAGACGCTTTCAAAACTTTGACAACTAAGAGTCGACGGATCAAGACGAAATAAATTGAGTTTTATAGTTTTCAACGCGGGGATCCTATGGAGCGTATTGGTTCAGCGTATTAAAGCCCTAACACTACCGTTTTTGAGATAACGCACGGTATAGGCCTGCACAGACCCTCCGCCAGCTTGTATACCTACTGTTGTCATGACAACAATGGAAGTCGAGACTGTGAAAACGTTATTTTGTAATAAAATGTGTTTTTTGGTTGCTGATAGAGATGATTATATATTCTCGATAGAGGAGATTATATATTCTTTACCATGTCTAGCACTAACGGGGCACTGTTAAATATTAGCAGGTACTACAAACAGAAAATGGTATAGCTGAATCTTATGCTTACCTAACTGTTAAAATGAAGGGATTACTAATTACTTATTAAGTAAACTGTTACTTCAACGTAGTCATTATAAACTATATAGCTTCGCCAAATGTGTGTGTTAAATAAATTTTCTTGGTAATATTACCTACCTATATTGTTTAAACGAATTAACATGTTTCTCTAATACCGCTTATAGGTACTTCAAATGTATTAGGGATTATTGGAAGAAGGATAGATATGTAATGCGAGAGTTCTCATTCAAGTATACTAGTAGACCTCTAAAGCGAGAGCCAAGCTGGGGTATACTATTAACATAATAATTTATACCTCAAAGAAATTCGATAGGTTATAATACATTTTTGTCAGATGGAAGGGGCGGAGCTTCTGACCGCTGTGTCAGAAGGTGGGGGAAACTAGTGACCACGCCTAGTTTTGCTGACTACCCGTTTTCTCAGATCCGGTGTGATCTGGACTCTATCAAGTAGCCACGCCCATATCTGGTAGTGTGTGAGCGTTTACACGACCCGTTTTCTCCGGTCTGGTCTGGTCTGATTCGGTCGTCTAAATGCACCTTAACGAGGTCCAAGAAGGTGGCGAATAGAACATTCTATGAATATGATCGCCATCCTCCAGCTTAATATGGGTCGACGGCGTCTAGTGGCGGATGAGCTCCGAGGTCTCGTCCTGCGTTATGACATTATGGCCATCTAGGAACCGAACTGCCGTAGGAACAAGTAGCATTGCCTTCACCCTTGCTTCTATAGTGGATAGTGTATCTATAGTACCTGACGGTAACAACATTGAGGAGGGCATATCCGCCATGGAAGCGACCGCTGGAAATGCGAGAAATGTGATCGTGTGCTCGGACACCAATTCCTGGAGCACGGTGTGGGGATCCAGTCGAACGAATATAAGAGGTGTCAGGCTTGGTGATTTCATAGCGATGAGCCAGTTAGTAGTTGTCACTGATCCCTCTACAACCCCCGGGTTCTCTGGGCCAAGAGGGCTGAGCTGGATAGACGTAACACTGGCCAGGCCGAGACTGATTAGATAAATCGTTGATTGGACCCTCAGATCTGAGACGAGCTCCGATCACAATGCAATTGTATTGAGCCTAGTACAGGATGCAGGATCTTGCCACGATTCCGATGGGGGTTCCTTAACCCGGAAAGGAGAATGGAATACCTTTCGGACAACCCTGGAGGGAAAATTGGTTGATGAAGAATGGGATGCAGCGGATATAGACTGTACGGATGACCTCGACGGTTTCGTGACTTACAGATATCATCCGGGACGCTGCCGAGGATTCCCTCCAGTACCGAAAGGCGAGAGTTCGACCTGTCCCATGGTGGACGCCATCCTTAATCACTTTAAAGAGAGAGCTCTACAAGGCCCGGTGCACAGTGGGGCCAATAGCGGATCTAGGAGGACAAAATTCAATGACCATAATTTTCGATTGGAAATCACGTGTTCCTCATAAATAAATAACAATAAACCTTTGATGGTTTTTGATTGATTAATAAAATTATTTTATAGCGAAAAATTAAATTTTATATTTATAATTTCAATGAATTTTAAAGAAATAGCTTGAAATAACAGTATTAAATAGAAAAACAATGTGGACATATACAAATTATTTTAATCTATTTCCTCATCCTCAGGATCAACATCCATAGAAAAGTTATTCTCTGACAAAATTTCATCATAATCGCCTAGCGACATGTCAGAAAGTGAGGGAACCGAGCGCCTCTGTAAACCGAATCTACAGGACTAGAATTAGAGGGGCGGACAAAGGGGTCACTCACCCTGGGTGAAAGAATTCAGATGGCGGCAAATTTCAAGCGAAATTTAATTTTTAGGTCAAGTAAAAAATATTTGTTACTGCTTTTTGATTAAATTGTATTTGTTTATTTTTACCTTAGTTTTAAATAAACTAAGTTCAGTCAATAATATGATTTAATGTTATGGAATGATGATGCTCATTTCGAAAAATATTTCCTAAAATACAGTTCACATTTTTTGACGTTTTTTAAACTTAACATACAATAAAAAATTGCCGCAGGGCTTCTTCACAACTGTACTATCTTCGATTTTTTGATTTGTGATCATTTCAAATTTTCATGTTAGTAACTGTTAATGATGATTGTGGGTCCACCGTTTTTTGGAGCAAAAATTTTTTTTTTCGATCTTTAAGACCGAAAGGGGCTTCTTACCGGAAGGCCCATAAAATCAGCTTCAAGAAGCTATTTTATTATTTAATTTTATCTATCTCATATCTCTATCTTTATTTCTTCCTCTGATTATTTTTCAAACGCTCATTAATTTTGTGTGTTAATCCGGCTACATTGTCTTTAAAATCTGTATAAGTTTTGTAATCTAATACGTCAATTTTGTGAGTATTAATTTCATTAAAAATTTCGGATGTCTGTTCATGAGAAGACAAATTTCCCCGTAGTTCAAAAAATGTAAGCCCAGAAATTGTGTTCAATTAAAAAAAAAAACATTGCTTAGCGCAAAACTTGATGAACATTTTTTGAAAGAATGCAAAAAATACTACGAAATGAAAAAACTAATTTTGCGGTGGGATACCGGCAAGGGTATTTTACAGATTATAGAAGTAGTTTTTATCTAATCGTTTTCGAAAACTAATTGTAATCAATATGAAATTGGTAGAAGCTATGTTAATCTGTTAAGAAAGAAACATAATTATCTGATTTAACTGTACACTGTACAGAAGCCATCTTGAGCGATAACACAAATGATACCAGTTAGAACTATAAATGATTGTGGGACTGCCTGGTCATGCCTGACTAAACACTACAACGAGGGCATAATCAAATTTTAAGATTATAATGGGGCACTTTTTAAGTAACCAACTTTTTATAGAAAAAATGCTTTATTACATTTATCATATTTTGAAAGTTGTTTTCGTCCTCCTAGATCGGTTATCGGCACCACTGTGCGGCGGTCGTACCAGAGGTGTAGTTGTGACGAGAGGCACACTGCATTTCGCAACGTGTATAAGTCTAAGGACAGGGTATATCGAAAAGATATAGAATGGGAAGATTTCGTTGAGGAAAAGACGGAGAGAAATCCTTGGCGTATCCCTTATAGGATTCGCGACAGGTAATTACAGCCTTGAAGCAGCGAAACACCCAGGCAGTCTGCCCGAAAGATTCAGTAAGAATTTTCTTCCATGCGACATATCCCAGGAATAACCCATTTCTCGACAATGAAAGCCATGCCTTTGTTAGGCGTGCCACGATATACCCACCCGGTACGGATGGTATAATATTCGGATGAGGATTGAAGAATATCTCAGGAATTTTAAAAAGATTATCCGGGAGGATACAATAGATGCATGGAACCAGCGGTGGATGGAAACCCTGAAAGAAGCTACCTTGCGGATGTGGTTTCCCACCGTCAAGTCCCGATTAGAAGCAAAATGGGTCCTCCCAGATTACTGGAAGCATCACATCACACCGGATTACTGGAAGTTGTATCACAACTCCCAGGGCATGGGGTGTTCCGTGCCAAGCTCCACCAACATGGCCAGGACATTGGGTGGAAGACGACAGTTGGTCCAGCCCACTTCAATCTGGAAAGAAAAGGATTTGCTCCTGAAAGGCCGCCGAAAGATGAAAGCGACGTCGCAGTGTCCTAATTCACCAGAAGAAAGAAAATTTCATATAAACTGAAAGTCCACATTTATATGTTTCCTAGCAGGGGAATGCATCGTATTTATGCTAAATACCACCACTGCCAAATCCGTATAGTCGAAAGTCTTGGCAGAAATAAATAAATAAAATAAACGCCGTAGCTTTGTTCATTGCATGAGTGGTGGAAAAAATGGGCTTCTCGTTGGGACACAGCAGTGGTCCTTCTGGAAGTCTAAGAGCATCTGCCAGCCGAGCTTCTTCCCTCACCACATAGCTCTTCGCCAGGAGTTCAGCCTGTTCCCTAGGTGTTAGCAGGTCACCTCCCGAAGTCAGGTGCACAGTCCTCCTCTTAGTTACGTGGGTTCTGACCAATCTCCAGAACTGGCGATGATCGTCATTAGTCCTCCGTAACTGTTCATGCCAGAGTGAGGTCTTCTAGTCACGCATGAGGATGGCTATTTGCCGGGTCATCGCATTGTTGGTCGGTTTCAGGCTATAGTCACGCGTGCGCTGAAAGATGTTCCTCAGGTGGTTCTTCTGGCCAATCAGAGCGAGGATGTGCCTAGAGTTCTTCTGATCGCGTTGGGCTGTGAGCTGAATCTGGGAATGTTCCTATGGGTCGAGTCCTGGATGGTGATGATGAACTTCCACTGTTGTATTCACCTCGGCTTCAGTCCGAAGAGACTGAGTTGTGGTTAGTGTTTCTTCAACACTAGACCTGTAGCCCTTCCAGTCGGCCTTGTGAAAGAGGTACTTGCTCACCGGTGGTTTGACAGGCGTGGCCTCAAAGGTGTAGAGCACAGGCCGATGATCTGACGGTCCGTATGGGAGCGCTAGGTAATCCGAGATAGTGTGCAGCTCTCTGGTCAGGAGCAGGTCTAGGACCGAAGTACACTCAGGCTGGGCTGCATGCCTGAAGATATGCACCCTCGGATGGAAGACGGCTGTCCTGGTCTTAGTGATATACGTCCCCAATGGATTGTTACTACCACACAGCCAGGCCGAGTGTCGAGCCTTGAAGCCCCCAAGGACGATACACCGACCCTGTCTGGGCGTATTGCAGCAATAGCTTCACAGAGATGAATACCGCCCTAGGTCTCCTATAGACACTGATGGACGTAAACCAATGCTTCAATCGCACGTCACATGTGACTAGATGAGTGCCAGGGGTAGACAACACTAGGGTCGAAATGCGTCTGGATGGGACATCTAGTCTGACCAGGACAGCAACACCACCAAGTGATTCTGGTGAGCATGCCTCCCGGTATATACTATACCCCTGGAAGTGGAGACGAGCCAAGGTATTCAGCATGGTGTCAGCGACACTACCGATGGTCTGTGCTGCTGCAAGAGGAGCTTTGTTTTTATTTTTGAATTTATAAACTTGTTCATGCTTCATTTCATGCTTATTTCTAGTTCTAACTTTCATAAGGCTCATCTTCAACTTCTTCATTTACTCGAAGGACCTCCATCCTCGCCAAAGCTAGTATTATTTTAAGAGCGTTACAATATATGTATAAATCCTCCTCCTACCCTCTTACCCGAACCACCCTTCCTTACGCGATTCCTAATAGGCTTTCGGGGCCAACTCGCTTCAACGGCTATGAACTCTGAGATTGTTAAAACAGTGGCTTTTCGTAGCGGACCCTCCCTCCCTACCTCCCTATTCTAGCAAGCTTACCTAAATAATTATCATTATAATTAAACAATAATTATCATTATTTCAATTCGTACTATATATGCGTGTGCGTTACCGTTTCGACGCGATTTCTTAGCTTCGATCACTGGAACAAACTCAGGCCTACGCCTAATTTAATTTTTCTCACTTTTTTTTTTCGCTTTTACTCTAAATAGTCATTGCGTCAAGAAACGTTATTTAAATCATATTATAATAACTATCCCCATTACAGATCTCTAGCTTTGTCTTCGTTGTTTTGTAGTAGTTATATAAAAGTTGTCGGTGATGTTAAATTTTGTCGAATTGGTTCAAATGTTTAAAGTTTTTCTCATAATTTCTAATGACATATTAATTGCATTCGGTCTGACAGCTTGCTACGCTTCACAGTGATTCAGAAACCCTGATTTCGTGGCCAAAACTTTTTGATTTTTTCGGTTTCGTTTTTTGTTTTCGATGATATTTTCACGTCAAGGTATTTTGGTGAGCTGAATCTAAATATATAAGATTAGTTTACCCAATAATCAAAACATTTTTTTCAATAGATTTGACAAAAAATCAATTATTTTTTAAAGCTTGTATTTTCCCTTTGAAATAATCTGAAAAACAAATATTTTGGTGTGAAAACCAAACCGACATAATTTTCCAAACTCGATATATAAAATAATGCATTTTCAGCGTGTTTTATTTTATTTTTTTTGTTCCTAAGGTCCATGGAAGCGAACGTCGGGACCGGCGTCCAATATATTTGGATGTAGAAAAACCAAAAAAAAAAAATTTGGTTAAAATCAGTGACCCATTGACAGTTCAACGAATAAATGTTGGTGCTACAATGCTCCTTACGCTTAGATAAGATTATAGCAGAGTGATAAGATGAGTCAAAATTAAGTAAACTGAGCCACCTGTTCTTTATAAACATAGATAATGCACAATCAGTGTTTCAGATATGACTCATTGCCAGAGGATAAGCTGGCACACAGAATCAAGCACATATCTCAACAAATGTTCTGATTTCGAAGGACTTTCAAAGTTTTGGGGTTCGAGTGTTCGTTCGCATCCTAATTCAGATAGCATTCGCCTCAGACCCATAATAAATAAAAATAAATATTTTTACAAAATATAAGAAATTTAAATTTATTCATATTTTTTTCATTGATATTAATATCCTTAGATGCAATAATTGTAAATTAAATTTATATTAATTATATTGTTGTTATATAAATACAAATGTTTAATACAAGTGTGTGGATCATGGCAGATTTTAATTATTTATATGATATTAGAATTGTCAAATAAAAACTATAATCATTTATAATTACTTATTGAAAAAATTATGTCAATTTGTAATGGTTTTTTTTTTTTAAATATCAAGAGGCTGTTTAGGATTTTCTTTTGATTATTCTATAAGTATTTATTTGTATTTGAGCAATTTAAATAAAAATTAAGAAATTTTAATTTAAAAACCGATTTTAATGATCATTTATAACGATGATTGTGACCATATCATCCTATGTTGTGATTCGTGTTAGTAACAAATTGCCTAGTTTATCTATCAGTCTAGTCTTTCTTCCTTTAATTTTTCAATTAACTTTCGATCTACAGGCAGAAAAAAACACAAAAAAAAACGAATAAACATTGTGCAAGGAAGGAGTGCTTCAGCTGATGCTTTCTCACCTAGCCTCAAAGGTTTTCTCAACGAACCGAATCAATAAACAAAAAAGAATTCAGAAAAAAAGAAATAGACACGGATTTGGACATGGAGGAAATCTATAAGCCAAAGAGTGTGTTTCAGACGAGGAAGTTAATCCAGCAAAAGATGACACACCTAGGCGAGCACTTAGTAATTCAAAGATTGGAGATGTTGCAGAAGAAAGCGTTCCGAATAAAATTGTATATTCGTTGTAGAAGACAAACGGTTTTCTTTAGGTCGAGGTCGATGCTGTTAAATTTTTGAAAAGAACAGGCAAGCCATTTATGAAAGAAAAAAAATCCTTCCTTGATTGAAGAAATACATATTTTGCAAACAATTTCTTCTGCCTAAGAGCTCCTGTAAGGACTACTACAATTTTTAAAGTGCGAAATATTACAGTTTGAACTATAAATATTTTTATATTTTAAATTCAATCATGCGAAATTTTGTATTTTTATTATCAATTTACATAGAAAAAAGAAAAGAACAAAAGTTTTCTTTTAACCTTTTTCATGTTATTTCGCTCATTTGAAATTTTTCGAAAAATTTCAGATCTCAAAAGAGGTTACAGCATAGGGAACAAAGGGCTAAATGGCCATTGTCACCCCAACATCAAAGTGATTTCGGTCACCCAAAAAAATTTGTTTGTTCTAAAGAATTATCAATGATCCAGGACTATTCCGTTCAATATGAAAATCCAGAGGAGGTGATATGATCCGTAAATTAAAAACTTGATATTAATGATACTATACTCCTGTAATACGACAGTGCGGGCTAGATGGACCCACAATTTTTTCTCAGTATTTGATAAATTTTGCAACTTCTATAAAATTCCCATATAAAAATTTGACTGAAGAACAATTAAAATGACTTTAGTCGTTAATTAAATCAGTAAATCATTTTTTTTTACTTAATATATAACATACAATACATACACCTTCTGGAGATAATAAAATCCGAATTAATTAATGAATAAATTATAATTTGTCTAGAAACGAAGCTATTTCCAAATCAATATTTTTCATCAGGTAATTAATGAATCTAGTAGTTATTTGCAATATTGACTATGACAACTTATATATTGACTAATTATATTGACTAGGACGTTGCAGCATTGACTCATGACAACAAAGAAATAGGCCAACATTTTTTCTTTAGTTATTGAAGGCTCAGGATACGGGTCCCCTTTCAAACAAGTTATGGTGTCCCACAAGCATCGTCCGTATTTCCAGAAGCTCTGAACGAGGTAACCTAATAACCATTTGACGCCTTGTCTGGTTTTTTAAAACTATTTTTTGTAACGGATATTAAAAAAAATTGGATCAATACTCTGATACGATATCGAATTTCGAGAACTAAAACCAGTAGCAAACTAGTATAATTAGTCTAGACACCTTAGTTGGACAAACAACAACGGACTAGGTCGGTCACAACAAAATAAAGATTGAGAACAAATAAAATTTATATTAGTACATAAGCTGTATAGATTGATTAGTTTTATATTTCATGAAACGCTTAATACAAAAATATGGTGCGTGCAAAACAGGAAGTTCACTTACCTACATTTCTAGTTGAAATAAATTTTGAAAGTCTACCTTTGAAAGTCCATGAAAACATTAATTTTTCATTATATAATATAACAATAGAAATTATTATCAACAAAAATCAATTATGTTTCTAAGATTTTTCTCACTCACTATTACCTTTATAAATAAATGTTGTTATTATAAGATATTGAAAATTCTGTTAGTATTTACATTCAAAATTACTAAAGATCGAACTCTTTAGGGAGATAGGTCGTTAACCTGCAGATTGCAACGCTATATAAGATCTCATTAAGCAACCCCTACAGTGCAGATGGCCTGCGTTATCGTTTACTAATGTCTAACTCATTACTAAGTGGTTCAGCTGCATTTTTCATAATAGCTAACATCTGCCTGATCTAGTAGCTTAGGGAGGGATTCGGTTGGGAACGGTTCAGCTCACTAACAATTTATCGCAAGAGAAAATTTACTAAATAAAGTGTTGAGATGTGATTTACATGCTGCCATATTTTTATTTAGAAAGTTTTTTATTAATCGTTTCTATCACTATTATTCATTTTTGATTCAATTTTTCATTATACCATGTGCCTCCCAAATAGCTTCTCCTATATTAAGGTAATTCGGTTTAGACAATTTTGTTGATAATTTTTCTATTATGTAAAATTCATAAGTGAGGGGAATATAGATAAATAAAGTATAGCCATGAAAAATATTAATAAAAAGTATTATTATATGAAATTCTCGCCATAATCCATAACAATGATAAACGAATCCTCTCAGATAGCATCAACATCTAATTAGAATTTCTTTCCGTCAATCAGAAAACTGATAAAAAAAACTTATCTTTAACCAATTCTCAGATTTTGAATTTATTTAAACAAAAAGTAACTTATCATGATCCGTTCCCAGATCTCACCATCCACTCTCATCTCCATTTCAATACTTACATTGATTTCTATTATTATATTATTTTTTCCTATTCATTTTAAATATGTTTTATTTTTTAATTTTATTTATTAATTTTTATTTTTTGTTTATTTTCGTTATTGACAACTCTTTATTTAATTAAGACCCCAAGCAACCTCTCCACCTCTCGCGTTTTTTGTCCAGAATTCCAATTTTATTTATTTATATCCATAACCTATCCATTATTTAAATCAATAGGTCAAACCAATGCTTCATAGAAATAGTTTTTACCATATTTTTAATATTATTCTACGTTTATAACTAAAAATTTTTCGAGGATTATTGTATTCTAGTATTCTGTTCCTAGACATGTTTGAAATTATTCAGCAAAATGGCTGCTGAATGTTCACGGATTCCTACGGATCGCTGGGCTTGCGTTGAAATTAACAATTTTTTAACAGGGTGAAGTGAGAAGGTGAGCCAAATTGTATGATTTGGATTTGGCGGTTGCCAATTGTTTTCTAAAATGATTGGCAAAAATTAAATGCCTGTCGAGGCTTATAACAAGGTAGACAATTTTTAGTGAACTTTGTTTTCGTATGTTGTCTACTGTGAACTGGTTGGGTAATTTATTTTTATTATTCTGTTGTGAAAAAATAATCCCATCAGTTTTTATTGTTTTCTTGGTTCACCGTGATATCTTGGTTCTTGATATTTCCCGCTGTTTTGCTGCAAGTGCTTTCAGTAGAAATAAATGTAAACAATTTTTGTTCATTATAATAATTTTATTTCCTTGTACGAATTAATAGTCAATCCTGCCTATTTTTTATAAACAGAAAATTGTTAGATAAAAAAATACGTAACTTAACTACGTTAAAATACGTAACTATATATGTTAAAATACGTAACTTCTACTGATTGAATTTTAATTATGCTTGGTTAAAAAACAATTAAGTTTCCAGCATATAATTAATTGTTCTGTGAAATTGCTGGAGCAATCTTAATTGCATTCATTGAGTTATTTGTAGCAGGTCATTGTACTCACGTATTGAGGAAATTGCCAGGAAAATAGCCAGGGAAGTAGTCCTCTTTAAACATGGCTAATCTTAGATCCCTTAACAAATGAACGTAGTATAGTGAAAATTGTGAACGTTCCTTGGAGTTCTGTGATACTCAATTTCTCACTATCATCGTACATGTTTTCAACAAAATGTCTTTTTATTATTAATTATGTCTTATTATACTTATATTATGATTATGAGGATCATTTTATAGAAATACGACAAAACAGTATGCATAATTAATGTATCATGAAAACATCTATTATTTTACTATGAATGCATGATTTAGCTATGCCTACGTCCGGATCTGCAATCATCTTTGTTTAGATAAATATTAATATTAAATACCTGTTCATTAAATATCTCTTGACAGTTTTAATTTTTATTTACAAAGGTAAGAAAACTGAGACGAAAGAGATGTAATGGGTCAAAATATATTCTAATATATTCTGACTGGTTAAACAAGGTGTTGTTCATTCAGGTGCGAATTTCACTTGTCTTCGAACTGGTGGCATCTGAGGAGTTCTATACTAGGACGAATTCGCCATTTCACCGTAAATTTTTTTTTATTTAACGGCTAATTTAATATTATCTGTATATGGTATTCTTGATATAAAGATAAATAATAGATATAAATATGATATGATATACTTCGACGAGGTCTACTGCATAGATGAATCCACGCGATATGCCGACATTGTAGCTTTCCCTAGGACAGGTAAGTCGACGATCATTCTGGATCCTATTTTAAGATACGAAAGTAATAACCTTGACCAAGCAAGTAGACTGGATAAGGAAAAGAAGGAAACTTACGAGAAGTGCATCCTTTTCCTCAAGAAAAATTCCGCGAGAACTTCCGTGAAAGAGACTTAAGCGCGAGAGGCCATTAGTTCGGAGTTCGCGGAACTATACCAAGTACAACTAGGATCTTTATGGAGGATATTGGTGTCCATAATAGGGATTGCAAGGGAGAGCCAGGATAACAGAGCGTACGATACTAAACAGATAATAAACTACAATTCAGTACAACCCAAGCATATATGGAAATATAAAAAAATCACTGAGCAAAAGTCCTTCAAAAAGTCAAATGCGTAGTTGACGTGCGAATTTATAGTTGATATGTGATAACTGATATGGTTATAAGACGTGGGGGACCTTCAAAGGATTTGAAGACAGTCCCAAAAGATAGTAAGTGAAGAAACCACGTTCCTCATATACTCAAGCCCATATTGCTTCTTCAACTATCGAAGATAAGAACAAAAAATAGATCCTGACTTCACCTTAGCTCTAATTGCCTTAATCAAACCATCTAAATTTCAATATTTACTGATTAGAGATGCTTGAAAGAAAATCGGCTATGACATTTTTCAAGCAAAAGCAAAATATTGGAAACTAAAACGAAAATTTACCCAAAACGGTGAAAGTATTACCAGGTTGAAAATATTTAAGCACTTTAAAATTTGTACTCATACATTTTTCTTTTTCCACCAACGTGTTCCGATTTTTGTTTTCATATTTTACTAAAACCTAACTCCACCGAGTTCTACAAAATTACAGAGCTACAATTGCGAAAACAAAGCATAATTAGAGACGATTTTTAGAACAAAATATTTTATATATAAATATGACTCACGTTCGGAAAATGCTGATATTAACTCGTTTTAAAATGTGTGAATAAACCCCTAAATAAATCCCAATTAAGGGGCGAGGATTATTATCAGTGACTAAAATTAAGTTTTGATCCTCTTGTATTTCTGTTTTATATGTTGATACTATTTCTCAAACAAGTTGAAATTTAAAAACCTTTAAACTTAAATTTTGTAAGTTCCAATGTCTGTAAGCTTAGTACAGGGCAGAAATAACCCAAAATCGTTCATGAATAAATTATCATAACTAACACAAAAAGGAAAACTAGAATACACAGCCTTTTAATCTTTAAAGTCCTTACTTAAGAAATAACTGTCACCTTTGGCAAATCCTTTCTCGTTCGTCTTCCCTTCTTGGTTCATATCCTATTTGTATCTGTAAAGCATTTTCTCTAACATCCATCAAGTATCACTACTTTCTTTCTATCACATTTTTATTATCTCTATCTTCTTATCAGATGTTAATAATAGGATATTATAGAAATGGAATATTAGTTAGCAAAATGTTTCATTTTATTAATTTAATAAAGAAAAATATTAATCCATCATGCATGCCTAAGTTAAAAATAAGTTGTTTGGTGCAATCCTGATTTGTTTACCTTAAAAAAATATCAACCAAACAATAACGTGATTGTTAAAATTTAATGTTTAAATTTGTCAATTCGTCAAGAAATACTTAAGTATTTAAAAAAAAATCTTGGTAGTCCAACATCTCTGTATGAATTAAAAATTGTTTCTGATTAATGTATCCTGTATCAATATTGAAAAGAGTTATGTCAATACCTGAATTCATCAAGGTTATTCGCTACGCTAATGTCACAAATAACTTTTCATGGTGTCCTCAAGCATAGCAATTTCGTCAGTTGTCTTTGTGGCACTTGTTCGTTTTTCTGTCTTCATTAATATACTACTATTTATTTTTTTAAATATATATTCGAGGCTGGATGTTAAAAGGGTCAATGAAAAAAATAAATAAACAGAGTTTATTTTTATTATTATATATAATTGTTTGCAATGGTTCTTTGAGATCTCTTATATAATGGTAATAAATTATCAAAACTATGAAAATTAGAGTGAGGCATTAATGCAAAATAATTTTGACGTGAGGTATCAAGAATTTTCAATTTTTAACTATCCAAGCCAAAGCTAGGATACGACATTGGACCTTTTAACACTATGTTATTATATTAATAGTTTATTTCCTATATCACAATTTGATAGAGGTGGTTTTAAAAATAATTGCAATATAAATACTAAAGCTTATTGGCTTTTTTTTTTTTTTTTTAATTAATTTAAAAGTGAAAATTTTATTAATGCTATTTCGCAGTAGGTGATAATTGAAAGTAAATCATAAAAAATTAGAATCCATATTTTAGTTAAATTTACCTCCATAGTTTATAAAAAAAAAAATTACTTTGTTGAGGTTTGTGAAATTGAGATAAATGCGTTAATGATGCTTCAGAATTTTAATGATTAACCAAATGATAATTCGATTCTGAAAAGACCACACAAACTATTCAAGTAATTTAATAACTGCAGTGCTGCACAAAAATAAATAAATATAATGGCAAAAATAAGAGCACACGCGAAGTTTCATTAAAAAATATAAATAAAGAAAAAACCTTAGCGAACACAAAGGTTCGATACCGATTCCACCAATAGTCAGTTACATAGTTGGTAGGAAAATCGAAATTTTTTTTGTGAAGTCCATTACTTTATGAATGGTTGGGGTGTACACATTTTCCATTCTAAATTAAATAAAATAAATAAAAGACGGCGAATAAATAAATAGAAGACTTAAGAGCGAATCTTAAGGTTGGAAGACGATTCCTCCAGTCACCGCCTACATAGACATTCTTCAAGACCCAATATCGCAAGGTCAACCTTAACGCCATCCTCCCTCCTAAGCATCAGTCAACCCATTCGGGATTCATCTGTCGATTTAGCAATAGTTAATTTTATAGGAATTTGTTCCTTGATAAACCCTACACATTTTTTCAACCATTTAAACCGTCACAATACTTCAATTATATTAACAGGGTATGTTCATTTTTCGCTTTATGTTGTCTCTTAAATTCTCTAATGAACTTATCATTCTTCGAGAAAAATATAAAATATAAAAATAACGACCACACACATTTTTTTTTCATTTGATAGTCAAAAAATTGATAAAATAAATGATTTTATTGATTATTAGATGGAGGACTAAAATCAATAGATCAAAACACAATTTTCTGAAATCTATTTTAATTTACTATCTAAATGTAATTTTAAAAACGTTTTGACGTCATCATAGTCGCCGTGATCTATAAATGTTTTTCTCATTATCCAGCGGGATTAGGCAACTAACAAGAATCGTGTACGAAGTTTTATAAAAATAGGCCAGCTTGTTCTAAAGTTCTGGTGACCTCCATCCCACTCCGCAGTGAGAGTTGATTTAACCTCTTTTTTTATCTATTTTTTTCTTCCTTGCTTGTCAGGTAGCATTACGGGTTCTGGTAACTGTGGATAAGCTCTGCTGCGAATAAAATGTTTATAATAATTATTTATTTTATTCTACGCAATTTAAGGAACCTTCATTGAGGATAAAATTATGAGAATTAGGTATAGGCGGGACTGGGACTGTGCTCCGTCTACACCTTCCTTATTACTGCTCACGTCCAGGACATTTAATGCAGGCACCTGCTTCATTTCCACCAATTTCCCTGGAGCAGGTTATGTTCTTCTAAGATTGAAGTAGATCGGAATGAAAGCAGTTCCGTACTCTAAATATCTGTAAAATTGGTACTTTGTGACAGATAGAACTCTTTCTCCATGAGGACGTAGAGTCCTCTTTATCTCAAAAGTTCGGCCCTTCGCACCTCAAATGAGGTGAGTCATATTTTCAGCCGTTCCCATAACGCCGCTGGAGAATCTATTGGCCGCGGATCCTCTTATCCTACGAGAAATCGCGTGGTCCACTAATCTGGGAAGGCCCATTTAGATTTTAAACATGACTGGACTATGGGAAGATACTCTCTGGAGTAGCTCCTTTCAGGGTTGTCACCTACTATATTTTTCCACTCTTCTGTTTACCCCGCTTGGATTATATTTTTTCATTCATTGCTATAGTTAATTCTCCCATGTCGACCAGCTGACCCATTGTGTTGAGAACATGCATCATTATGGCTTCTCGCAGGAAAAGGTCAAGAGATACACTTCCTACTAACATAAGACTGCTATCACCTCACGAGACACAAACTATACCGTGACTCCAACGGTTTCTTGCTGATTGTTGTTATCTTGCTTTCTGCCTTTGCTGGAAGTTCTGGTTCTGGTCCCAGAGAGGAGATGCATAATTATGAATACCCAGAGCTTAATATATGGTCATTAAAGCTGTCCATCCGACAAAATACGTTTAAAGATAGAACCGTCTGAATTTCCAGGTGACCAAGTGATGGACTTCACTATACCCTATTCCGAACTTTATACTAAGGTTGCTGACCGCCTCCCTTGAAGGTCTTCTAGTCCTTTGGGTAGACAAAGCTTAACCCATAAAGCATTACTTATGGACCGATAGAAAACATTTATACCCAAAAATATTAAATTTCAGAAAAATTTCCCTGACCAATTGTAAAAAATAGTGAATAAAGTGTGGAGGTTGATAGGATAAATTTTCCTGAAATTTAATATTTTTAAAAGTCAATATACCCTTATGAAAACACTGTTTTGAACTGATTTAGAAGAATTTATACCGAATTTAATCAAAATCGGTCAAGCAATTTTACATTTGCATACTGGATTTGGTCAGCATATTCTTTTAAGAACTATCCCACGATTATCAGTTTAATTCAGTACAGTAATTGTGGAAACAACTTTTGAGACGATTATTGCGACAAAGATTATATTGGTAAAAGAATTTTCTTTAAAAGGTTTTAAAAATTGCCTACTTCATGTATAAATAGTATTACATAAATGTATAAAAATAATGATTTAAACTAGTAGTTGGAAATGACCTGAGATTGAGTATATGAGATGAAGTCATGACTCACCCACACAAAGGACCGGTAAAAATAACCGTTTTTGATATTATATCGTTAAAGTTATATAAGATATATATCATTCAAAACTCCTTAGTAAAAATTTCAATTTATATTCTTTTACATTTTTTGTCCGCGCCCACCTCATATAATTTTGATCCTCTCACTTAAAAAAAAAAATCTCATAGTCTCTGAACGAAATTAATTCTGCAGTTAAAGAATAACAAAACTTTTTTTTTTTTTTAAAGGAAGATATTTTTTACGACAAATCCTTATAAAATATAAGAATTACATATGTTATCCGTAAACAAATAAAAATTATTAAAGTTCACGATCCTGAATTGTACCATATTTCATATCGATCGAATGTTTTACTCATGTAGAATTTGACCCCGAGTCAAGATGAATTGAGCATAGGCTGATGAATCACGAAATGGGAGTAACGACGGGAGAAGCAATGACTCACGCTCTCAGAAAACCTGGCCTACGATGCATGCAAAAGTCATCAGAAAGCATATAAATCACTGACATACCGAAACAAAGAAAATTACAACAGAGGTTTTTCTTGATATTTAATTTACTCACATTATTATTTTATCACGGAATACAGTTTTTACTTTATTTTCGTTGAATGTGACAGAGAAAGAATGATTCATGTTCTCACACGACAATTGAAAAATCTTTTCCCTTTTTTTACTTCTTTTTTTTAAACTTTGGTGAATTAATTGGGTTAGTATTCATGTTATATTTATGACATGAAATCTAATTTCCATTGTTTCTAAAAAGCTCTTCAAAACAAGTATCTTTCAAAAAATTTCGTGAAAATTAAAAACCAATATTTATTTTTGTTTTAAAAGGACCATAAGTCCCACTTGCCGGACTAGTTCCCCCCACCATTACCAGTAACAGTACGAGTAAAAACCAATATTTTGGTATTTATTTTTCTTTCTTTCTTATTTTATTAAAAATAATCCGAGAAATCTTCGTTATATTTCATTGAGTAGATCGTGAAACTAAAAACTCGAAAGAATTTTGGCATTTTTTAAAGCAGTTTTAGTTGCGAAATCTTATATTATGCAAACGAGAATAAGTTATCGGAAATAAAAAAATAAAACGTTACAACCTAGCATGGTTTCCAATTTCTTATCGATGTTAAGTTTTCGTTGGATCTAACCCTGAGTAATGATTTTGTTTAGATCTTGTTTGAACTTTATGACTCACGACATGACATGAGAAAGAAATTATATGTCTGCTATTTTTTTTTTTTTTTTTTATTGTAATTTCATTTTGTCGGATGTCAACTAAAACCTCCCAAAACATTGCAAAGTTTATACGCAACGAAACTAATAAAACTGAAAAAGTCAGTAATTTTTTTTTAACTCACCTTTTACCACAGATTTCACTTAAGTAATCTTACAGTGATTTTTGAAAATATTACAGTTTTGGATCGAAAAAAACCGTGAAAATTGTTGGTGCACATACATTCTGAAATTTTTAGAACATTAAGTTAGCTATAATAGTCCCCTTCAATCAAAGATGTAATAACTTACGAGTAAAAATTGATACGTTTTGATAATATTTATCAATAAAAAAGTGAGAAAATAATAAAAAATTTCTTTTAAATTAGATTTTTTTTTTTTTTTTTTTTTTTTTACTATTTATGGTCCTTATAACGGATTGCACTTTAACTACAGTATTCTTGCAAGAAATATTGGAAAAAACAACAAAAACTTCCAAGAAAAAATGTTAAAACACGCTCATATACATGTCAAAAAAAAATTATTTATTGGAGTCTTTGCGAGAATCTTACTTAAAAATGCAAAAAGTATAAAAAGACAAAATGATAAAAAGTCACTCATAAAATAGTTTTAAATTTATTTATCAATTTTAACTATGCATATTATGCAAAGAATCTAAATTTTGCTTTCGAGACTCTAAACTGATCACAACTAGCCTTGAGATTTCATCAAAAAACAGTAATGTAAATTTATGAAAAATTTAAGAGAGCGCTTTTAAAAAGGGGTCAACGATAAAAAAAAAGACACGTTATATACCTTGCTTGAACTACGGTAGATTGGTTTAGTAGTAGCTGGAAAAATCCACCAGTAAAGCGAGAAATTCAGAGGAGCATGAAAAATGAGTCGTCACGTTGGGTCGGGAAGTTTTATCGACTCATGGCGAGTCATGGAGGGGGGAGCGGAGAAGAGCAATGAGTCCTCCCCACCTCCAGCTTACGACTCTCGGCTCATTCCCCTTCAGGGTTCAGTCTGCCTCAAACCGGCTGTTTGTATCTGTCTGAGTCTGCTACTTCATTCTTTGACATCACTCAGGAGAAGTTGTTTCATCTTCTTTTGGTCCGGACTTTAGCGAGTCTGAACAATTTGTAAGATATCGCATTAAACATAATATACATAATAATATAATAGTTATTCATTCATATAATTATTTATAGTATTTAACATATCGGTTGATTAACATCATGATCGTACCTGAACAAAATCGCCAATAATTTGTTTAATAGAGTATTAGAATTAAGTCCATATTATCTCATTCGACAACCATTCGTTACAACGCTATCGTAAACAAAAAATGCATACATATACATTTATATTTAAAAGGAATTATAATTGCTCATTTCTAATATCTATAGATTTTAATTTTATATAATTTAGAACCCAATAATAATTATATATATATATATATATATATATATATATATATATATATATATATATATATATTAATTTAATTCGGTTTATATGGTTAAAATTTTTATTTTAACATTAGGTGGAGAGTAATGCTCTGTTGAGAGAGCCATCTTGATTACGTAGAACCATCAGATAAGTAGACAAAGATGGCGGCTCATTTTGTCTTGACTCATTCAAATGAAGGCAAATCACGTTTTTATTTCATTTTTTTATGCATACATCTGTGTTAATTTACACTATTTCTGAGGTTTGGTATAAGCGTTGTACACAAACTTGATAAAACGAGTTTGATTCCAGGAATACGTGAGAAATTCAAGGTTGACGTCTTTAATGAGGGAATGATTCTCACTCAGTCTCATTATGATAAATGAGTAGCTATTGAATTAAAAAAGCGATGATCTTTAGTGTATCAAAATTGATAAGTTTGTTTATATATATATAAACAAGTAAATAAGTAGACAAAGATGGCGGCTCATTTTGTCTTGACTCATTCAAATGAAGGCAAATCACGTTTTTATTTCATTTTTTTATGCATACATCTGTGTTAATTTACACTATTTCTGAGGTTTGGTATAAGCGTTGTACACAAACTTGATAAAACGAGTTTGATTCCAGGAATACGTGAGAAATTCAAGGTTGACGTCTTTAATGAGGGAATGATTCTCACTCAGTCTCATTATGATAAATGAGTAGCTATTGAATTAAAAAAGCGATGATCTTTAGTGTATCAAAATTGATAAGTTTGTTTATATATATATATATATATATATATATATATATATATATATATATATATATATATATATATATATAATATATATATAATCTAATTTTTAGATTATTTGAGGCGTGGAAATGCAAACGGGAGTGCATACATTTTTGCCTTTTTTTAAAATATTATTAATGTTTTATATAGTTTAGCGTCTTCTTAAAGGAGCACCTCGAAACATACTACTTCCAGTCTTATTTTACGCTCTAGGTTTGGGCTGAACTTCAAAAGGTGATAAATCTTCAAATGGTTCATATTTTGGGATTTTCTGAAAAAATTTCAAATTTTAATTTATCCCCTTTGTATCTCTACGTATGAGTACTTTTTTTTTTAAATGTCTCTCTTTGAGGCTCATTGTAGTTTTTTCTTATTGTTTTTTAACTTCTGTTATTGTTTTTTTTTGCTTAAAGAAATTTCATAGCCACTTTTTCATTTCTTAGAGGATTTCCTTTATTGTTGAGCGGGTAGGATACTCGTGTTCACGGTTCTGATGACAGTTATTCATTTGTGAGGGGAGGGAAGGGAAGGTCCGAGTCATCGATAGTCTTGCAAATAACTCTCAGTGCCCAATCTGATAATGACGACACAGAATGCCTTTCTCCTTTTTAGGTCTTGGCTTGCACGAGTTCTATGTTGTTTAGTCAATTCTAATTTCCTTTTTATTTTTTAGTTCTTGATAAATCTACTTCCATCACATCTTTCCGTGATTATGTCTCATATTATCTTCTCTAGGAATCAATATGATTAATGTTATCGATTACTCCTTGCTGAGTAAGCAGCTGTATCAGCCTTTTCGTTTCCACTGAGGTGATAAGGAAATGGAACCTAGATACAAATTTATATACCGACGCTTACTTTTTATACGTTTTATTCATGTTTTCACTTTTAAATTAATATTTTCATCAGTAATAACAATAAATTCATGTTTACAAAATAATGACATATCAGGATTGGAGGTCAGTCAGTATCCAACAGCATATTTCCATGTACTTTTTGCTAAACGTATTACTATATTATTTTTGAAAACTTATTCAAACATAATAATTCAAATATTATTACTTCCTGAAAAGCCTAGCCTAGTGAAGGTAGAAATGGTTTTCATCCTGATCTGTCTGAATTTACAATTCATAAGGTCTAAACCAATACGACACTGTAAAAAAAAAAAAATGTCATTCGTTATTAATGAATTTTTTTTTCTTATTTATGTAAAACGCTAAGTTTTGGTTTTACAATTCATTGTAAACGATAATTCATGATTCATAAAAACGAAACTTGTGTAAATCGATCTGATTTTAAGCAACTTTATAGTATTATTTGTTTGATAATTTGATAATTTTTGCTAGATTTTAAATGACTCTTTGCGTGAATATTGTCAACAAGCAGCTAGTGGCATAACTTTTATCCTTCCGTGGGTCCGCCACGAAATGAATTTCAACCCGCCATGACCGGATTCGAACCGTGACGCCTTACCACTTTCGGACCACCACTGTCTCAAGCTAGTGGCATAACTAACGATGACTGCGCCCCAGTGCCAGACTTTTTCCAATGCGCCCCTTTCTTTCCCTTCCTCCAGAAAAAATAACCAACTTTGTCCTTACTTTTAACCTGGAACACTTTTCTAATTCACTAATGGACATAATTATGCTCACCATGCACCTTAAATAAATAAAAAATTCTTTTAAAACAATTTATTTCTCATTTGGTTGAAATGCTTTCCAGAATATCCTTTGATATTCTACGCCTCCCACAGGCTCTGCGCCCTGATGCGGTGCATCGGCGTTTCTTACGCCATTGTAATACCAATATCCATTTTTCTGAACTCTTTGCTCAGATCATTTTCCAGTATCAGATTGGATGTTAAAAATACCTTTGAACCTTATGAAATATGGCTGAAGTAAACTAAAAGATACATTTTGCTAGAATTTACGAGTTTTGCAACTTAGCATTAATTTTTTTTCCAAAGCTGTTTTATTGAATTCAATAGAAATTCGTGGAATCATTTTTAATAAAGTAGGAATATCAAAATTATAGAGAGATTTCTGGAAAAAATTACAAAAATATCGGAATTATCATTTATCGGATATTTTAGTGGAATTATAAGCTATGGTTGACAATTAAATAATAAAATAATTATAAACCTCTATAATTACCATTTATGAAGGGTGTCAGATTCAATAGTTACTAAGACCGTAAATGTACAGAGTGAAGATACGGTTAATATAACAGAAATTATGTTTTCTGCCACAGTCAGGTTCGAGCAAGGCCCCTAGAGTTAGGAGTCCACTGGAATATTTTTAAATGCATTTATTAAAAAGAAAAATATTTTTAAAATGAAAACATTAAAATTAATCATCGTTGGAGTTAAGAATTGCTTAACATAGTCCATATTTGACTTGGATCAACAATCTTTTAAAATATACTTCAGACCTTAACAAGCCATTTTCAAGCAGATCTCTACTGATTGTTATTGTGCTGAGATAAATTGTTCAAGCCTTAGTATCTATTTAGATTGGCTATATAGCAGACTGATAAAGCCAGGAGTGCCACAGGGGAGGAAATGTGGTTGCGACGCAAAGTTGATCTTTAAAGATTTTAGGGTGAAAGAAGGAATTCAAAAGTGGCATTTTTGGGTTTTCCGATGGAAGAAGAAGTTGAAAAAATGTGTAATAAAACTAAAAGGTCGTTGGCTAATGGGGGCGCCCCAGATAAAGTTAACGGCAAGATAATAAGATACAATATATGTTGTATAACAATATATTAGACCAGGGGTCTACAAATTATGGCACGAAGGCCAAATCCGACCCGCGAGGACCTTCAATCCGTCTCGCCAAAGTTTATTCGTACTATATCGTATAGTTTACGATAAAAGTTGCTACATGGCGATGTACCAGCGAATCAATCTATCACAAGGTATCCTATTCTGTAATGTTTTATATTCTTTACGATACAAAGTACATATGGCTCGCCTGAACATTAGCGTTATCGATCGGTATCCATATCATACTATTTTCCTTGGGCGTACCTTTATGATGAATGATACATGAATGAATTTTATACAATATTTTTGCAATATAAATATGATTTATGATGATGACTATTTCATTCGCATAAACATAATATGAATCTGGTTTACATACAGTTTAGTGCGTGCAGCATCGATCTTTAGTATGAAGGGACAAAAGGGCCCTCTGTAAATAATTCAAAACCCTTCCTAGCATTGGTTACGGGTTACCTGATTGGCTGTGCCAACACACAAGGGCCATTCGCTGACCAACGACGGGTGAGGACACTAGGCCGGACAGAAGTTAATCATACAAAATAATAATCCGATGATTTATTTAACGACCGATTAATAAACGCAATAACTGACATACATAATGAAACTGAACAATTTATCTGCAATTAATGTATCCCAAAAACACACAATAAGTAACATACTGAAATAAATATAATTGGACCATTAATTTAGTAAATCAATTGTATAGCTTACGGTGAGAGTCCTAACACGTAGTGATAACTGCCTGGCATTGTAATTGATACAGAACTGGACATTTCTTTTTAACATTGTTTTATGTAAAACTATATAATTATTGTGTGTATAGCGACTAAATAATTATGGATAAAGGGAAAAATGGGAGTAATATCAAAATGATATATAATTTAATAGGACAGATAAGTAAAATATTCTGAGCATTGGGAAAATCCCAGAAACGTTGATAACACTATGTTACGATTATTTTTGGAAGAACTTCCCTCCACTGACCATGTGTCACCTCCATGTAACCCGAAAACCAAACAGTTGGGAGACCACTGGATCAGGCTAATTAAGTTATAAACTTAATAAAAGTAAAGTCAAAAATATATTTATTAATACTATTATTTACAATATTCTCATATTGATTAGTATACTTCAATGAATTCATGATTTACCAATGCTTAAAAAAACAATATATATTGAAAAATAACATACTTTTGTTTTTAATATGTTGTTATCAACACTAACATGCTACTTTGTTTATTTAATGTTTTCTTTGATCTCAGAGCCGATAATAACTTCAATCTTAGACTTTGTGTATATAATTATTTATTATTTTATTAGTAACCATCATACACACTTTTTTTTTGGTTTTAGTTTTGAAATTCTATAACAAAGTCTTATTGTTGGAATTACTATTGTCTGTCAGTAACGAATGCTTTTATCAACTATGATTCTTTTGTTCCTTTTAAAACAACTTTGCCTTTTATATACATTTTCAAACGATCTGACTCATTTGGATTTGACATTGCAGTCTTTTTGTTATTTTTTTTTTACTGTAATAAAATAACTGCCCGTGCTTATATTTAAAAAAACTTGGCTAAGAATGCGAAACTTGTCCGATCACATTAAGAGAACAACACCCCATTGAAGTTTTTGAAAATAAAATATTATGTTAACAGAAAGGTTGTGATTGGAGAATTCAGATAATGCGGAAATTGCGTGATTTACGCCTCGTAATAAACTTCCTTGCGACAATGATAAGGAATGGATTATTAGAAAGGTAGTCCTAAACTGAAAAATTAACGTCCGATTGCTGGTAGGTTGTGACGTAAATGGATGGATTTTATTTGGTAGATTTTGACAGAGGTATATTGAGGGTTACTTAGCCAATGATTGTTATCGGCATCGAATCTCTGTGTTCGCGTAGCCATATTATTTCTAAAAGTAATTTCAAATCTATCTTCATATTTGCAATAATCATTTCAAGGCTCCTCGCTGGCATATAAGCCTAAAATGTTAGCCATAAAACGCTCAGCGGTGAGGTTTATGACCCCATTTCTACCGCTTCGCTAGCTTATTCTTCATTGCTTGAAATTTACTCAGTTGCCCTTCTTCCTTTATTGTTAATTTCACAATTGTGCAGCTGTACGTTAGTTTATCAGAGTATTTTTTATTTATTAACTTTATTTCATCTAGATTTACCTATTTCACCAAAACTGTTCCAGTCTATAACCAAAAAGATAGAACAAATGTATAATTCCTTTATAGTCGGTTGTTGAGGTCTATATCATAAATGTGTTAGCCTTTTACTATTTATTATGGTTTCAAATCAAGTTGGTAAAATTACTTCTAAGGGATCACCGATTTCAATGAAACTATTTTTTGTGAAACTAGATCGAAAAAAAAATAGACATGTATCTGACCTTTCACGCCAATGCGCCTTAGGAGCCGAGAATTTTTTTTTTTTTATATACTACCACAATTTTTTATATTAATGTTTTGCTCTATTAGTGTTTTCTTTGCTCTGCATAGATTGCAGGATTATTATATATCAACCTACATCTTCTTTTTATGTTAAATAACAAAAAAAATATTGCCGATCACATTAAGTGAGTTTAATGTACAAAAACCAGAAGACCCTTTCAGTAAACTAGACCAAAACAAATTATTTTAAGAAAAAGCAAGTCTGATTAATTTTTAGCTTTCTTTAAAACTCTTAAGAATTTTCATAAAAATCCCAAAATATAAATATTTCTATTTGTTTTGTTTTGGTGGATTATTTCCTGCCGCTGTTCAGAACTTGGCGCTAGATTAACATTTTTTTTTTTGTGTTTTTTTAGATTTTTTCACACTACACTAAGGGAGGATTCAGACCACTGTACGATGTATCAAAGTGAGGCAACATTTTTTTTGTGGAGAAAAAATTTGATATTCTTTTTTCGCATCTCAAAAAACTCGTTAAAACAAATTTTCATAGCAATCAAAAAATACATTTTTTTTCCTCAAAATTTTTGTCTTTCAATTTTTTTTCTAATTTATAAAACTTGCGACAACTTCAGCACAACTCCAACCATGGACATGAAACTTGACGGTGGCTTATGGCCCAATAAACTACACGAAATGGCACATACTCGACCTCCGTAAACAAATTAGAATCGGAGATATAAAATAAAACGTTTGAGGAATTTTTCCTTATTTCATACAAACACCGTAATTTAACACCGTTAAAAAGGCATACAATCTAAAAATTATTGATATAGGTTTGAGATCAGAAATTCTACTTTCCAACTGCTGTAGTTACGTTGAATTTGTTGAAAATCTTGAGGAGTTTTGATTGCTTAAATGAACCCCGGACATGTGCAGGAAAAAAAAAATCAAGTCTAAAAATGTCTCTTTTCTTATTTCTATGAAAATATTTATTTACGGGTTTAAAGAACATTGAAAACCAAAATGACTTGCTTTTTCTTTAATAATTTGTTTTGGCCTTCTTCGATGAAAGCGTCTTTTGGTTTTTCTACATTTAAACTCATTTAATACAATCTAAAATATTTGTTTCTTATTTTATAAAAAAAAAAAAAAGGAAATAGATTGATATAATAACCCCGAAATCAATGCAGATCAAAGGCAGAAAACAATAATATAAAAAATTGTTGAATTTATTTATTAAAATATTTGAAATAAAATACTTTTTTTCTCGGCTCATATTGCGAGAACTCTTTGACAAGTGTCTAATTTTTCGACCTAGTTTCACCAAAATAAGTTTTAATTGAAATCGGTGATCCCACTTCCGTAGCCTCCCCTTATAATTATTGAATTTCTTAACGAAAACATTGAAATGGTATTTATTAAAAAAATCTTTCAAATTAAAATTTATTCAAAAAAGAAAATGAATCGTCATTACTGTTAATAATTAAGACATAGATAAAAATACAGAGAAATAATTATAAATCATTAACCATTAACAGAAGTAGGAACAAAATCAATTACAAAAAACATTTTATTTACATTTAAGTATAAATCAGTCAAAAAGAAAGCGAAAATATAAATATAAAATTGAAATCGTCATTGGGTATTTCTCATATTTAAAAAAGTTAGGTATATTTCTTATAACTTTTTTTTTCTCTTTTTCTCTAGGTATATTTTTCTCTTTTTTCTTAGAAAAAAAAACACTGAATAGATATAATGAATCATTATTTTAGTTAATGAGAAGCAGTAATGAAGTTTAAGTAAAATTAAAGCTAACGTAACGAAACTGGAGAAAGCAATGTTTTTAATTAATAAATAATTTTTATATTAGACAATATCTCGATGGTACTGAAAATTGTATCTCAATCATTATCTTGTTTTTTCATTAAATTAATTTAGTTTTATTTAATAATGATTGGGGTTATTAATTGATAATGTACTATAAAATATGAAAAAGATAAATATCAATAATTTTAATACAGTATTAGAGTTATTTTTAATAATGTAACAGGCGATTTATTATTATTATGTTTTTTCTGCTTTTTGATTCACTAATAGCACGAAGATTCGATGCCTTCACTTAATTTTAAATTCTGTATCCAGTATATCTGCGTTTATCCTGTCCTTTAGGTGATAATAGGTAAAAAAAGTAATATTTTTACGTCATATTAAGATGGTCTGTAGAGGCAAGGACTAATTAATTAATGGACGCGCTCCCGTCTACTTCCGTTTGATTGAATCTTTCGTAGCTTTTCACCCGATATCGTACGATAACTTGCGATATTTTTTAATGTTATCACATATTTTACGCATTTAGTGAATCTGTACAAATATTGGAACAGGTTGACGCCCCGCAAGCCCACACTAGAGGAAGACCAGATGTTTTTGCTGAAGGGATTCAAATGACGTATTTTATAAAGGAACCCATTTCAGTTGCCGAAGGGTGCCACACGACCTGTAGGGTACAAACAATAGCATGCGGCGCCATTCGTCTTACCAGTCCCTCTAGTGTGGATATGCCATAACACACTCTCTTTCTCTGTTTCTTTTTATGTTATTATAATGTTTAGCCATTAAGTGTTTGCATTCATACTCACTTAAATTAAATTAAGTATTATACACAATCAATAGTAATTTTTAGTCAAACCGAGCGAAGCCATCTCACATTAGTTCAAACATTATTATAATTATTGATTTTTTTTTATGTATAAAAAAATTTTTTTTTGTTTTTAAATCTTTTATTATCTTAATCTTTTAAAATCGTTTTTTTTCCCTCATATTTAAATCCCAATATTTTTTAATATGTTATCAGAAAAAATGGCCGAGTCCCGACCGATCAGATCCACGGTTTGGTCCCATTTTAAGAGGATGGAAAAAAAAGGGAAATGCCGGTATTGCAAATTAGACGTGGCCATCTCAGCGGGATCCACGAGCAACCTCCGCCGGCACTTACTAAAACTTCACCCGACTGTCGTCATCGACTCCGAACGGCCTCGCTCCCGGTCTAGCTCTCCCTCAGCCTCTAGCACTACTGATCAACCATCACTATTAGGTATGTCATAATCTGAATTTAAAATCTCAATAACGAGTATCATCTTATCTCCTCACTTTGCCTAGTCGGATATGTTCTCACCAAAAACTGTATATGGCCCTAAGTTGATGCAACAACATTTATTCGATGGCCAATTATCTAAAGTAATCTTAAGGATTATTAGAAGTTCTGTGAACCAATTTAGGCATTTTAATTTTATTTTGTATTTTCTATTGCAATCACTACGCAAATCTGCTTAATACGAATACGTCTCAGTTCACATACTCCTCTCTTGTAATATCGACATCAGCAATACAGTTGCAATTCTCAATGTCAAAGATGCAAGCTTGAGATATTAGTGACAATTCAAAAATTATCACAGAGACCGTTATAGAATTAATAATTTTTTTCATTAAAAAAAAATTAATCTTCTCACAATTACAGTAATTATCTCACTTTATTATTCCTTCACCATCCGCACCATTGCTTATAAACACAAATTGATCTAATGCCTTCAAGGAATATTCATGTCAAATTTGATCGTTCCAGCAAAATGAATATATTTTTTATGATACTTATGATAAAACGACCGCCATCTTGGACGAGAATTAAAAAACAAAAACTCTTATACATATGTCTTGACTTCATGGGACTTCAAGGGACATTTGTACCACATTTGAAAAAAACCGAACGACGCATTTGTTGTAATCGCGTAACAAACAGGCAAACGGTCGAGTTGAAACAGGATGTCGCTATTTCAGTAATTAACTATTTAACTAAGTTCGAAATAAACGAAAATTAGTGCTTCATTCTAATAGCCAGGTAAAAAATTCTATAATTATTTTAGAATTACTCTGTAATTCTATAAGGGGTGTACGCAGAATTTTTTTCGGGAGGAGGTTTTAATTTTTTTTCGGGTGGAGATTTTTAGGCAAGGCAAAGAATGATTCTTAAACAGAAGACAAACAATCACCTAATTGTCTATAATTACCAAATTTGGCGTAAGTTTTAAGGAAAAGCATGAAAATTGGATAAATACTACTGTTAAAATTGCCAAAAATTTTGCTGAATATATATTTGTTCGTACATTTCGAGGGGAATATATCCTCTGTGTACGTCAATCCTAATAACTGCTAAGTACAAAAGGAAACTTGTAAATCGCTGTCCAACCCCGTTTATATGGAATAATGTAGCCTGGATTATTCCGGATAAGAGATGGTAAATACTGAAGTAATGTGCAAAAACTTATTTGTTCCATAGAAATTATTACTCGCTTTACTTTGCGAGTTATTACTATATAATAATGAACGTATTTGTTGAGCTATTCCTATTATCTATATTAGATTAATGCCACGAAACAAATTGTAATGTAAATGCGGACTCCTCCACTAGACATAGAATACATCCTATTTCATAAAGTTAACGTTTTGTGTTGGACTCTGCATTAGGTTTGCATGTTACCCATCACATACTGACTTGAAAATTATTCGATCAAGGCTCGAATTTAATAATATGTATAATTTAAGTGTAATGTTGTAGTTCTAAACATGCCTAAAATTGTCGAAATGTTGGCAGATAATTGACTTGATACAGTTAACAGGCTTTTATTTTGCAATTTTCCAAATATATCTTTAACAATGTAAATTGAAATTTAAGTTATTAATCTGATGTTCCAGCTACGATACTTACCAGCCGGCCACCGAATATTATGGCAACGACAACTTCATTGCACGCAAGAAGAACGTCAAGCTACCATTGGAACCACTTCATCAGGCTGGACTTCACCAAAGCCAAGTGCCGTTATTGCCACAGGGTTATTAAGATGTCCAGAGGATCCACTGGCAACCTCAACAGGCACATAAGGTTGAAGCATCCTTCCATTGTGAAAAACCATTCTATTACAGTTCCTCCACCTTCTATTCCAGATTACGCCCCAGAGTCTCCTGAAAACATTCCAGGCGAGGTTGAGGTGAGATATTTTTTACTATATATCACGTTTTATATTAAACCTGATGTTGTAGTAATTTTCAAACTGCCAAAGGTAGAGAAAGTGAGGAAGTATAGTAGTTAATTAGTTGGATTTAAAAAAAAAAAGGTGAAAAAAAAATCGGCCTCTTACTCGAGTCATACGTTTTACTCAATTTACGTTGCACCTGAATGCAATAAGTAGTTTTAAGAAATTTGTTCAGTAATTATCTTCTGCTTTCAAGGATTTCTCTTTCTACTAAGTTAATGAACGAAAGTTTAGGAGTTAGTATAGATCAGTTTGGTGCCACGAAAAACGCAAAGTGTTTCGAAATAGAGATATACCAGACGAACTTCTATCCAATATACAAAAACGACTTGAATAAATTAAAACTTTTTAATTTTCTCAATCACATAAGCTTTTTATTTCAGTATTCAACATTTAATCGAAAAAATCGAATTCAGTTATTATTTTAAGATTTCGAACAAAGCCTATTGCATTTAAAAAATTCGGCCATCATCAGAATTGGAAACCACAAAATTTACATTAGTGTTAACTAAAGTAAATGAATAAAATAAATATAGTGGAAATTCATATAGATGGAGTACAATGTGTGTTTCCACTACAAGTGTTTATACCGCCATCAATCTATCCTTATGCCACTCTTATATTGTTTTTAGAACCCTGAAAAAGGCATGCAATGTAGGTCGAAATGTTGCTCAAAAGAGCAAGAAGTTTGTTTTACTTTTTATGGCAACCTAACCATACCTTCGATATTAAATTTACGGTCAACAATTGAACCGTGGAAATCAAAACTGTCACAGTGAACTACATTTTACAGCAGATAGAGAAATCTTTTCCTGGCCAATAACTCATTTTACCTTAAATAGCGATTACCAATGAGTGTGTTTTTTATAATTCTACTTCAATTTACACATAATATTAGTATAAATTTATGAAATGTATAAATTTATATCCTTGATAAATCTAAAGGACATGCTTCACAAGATATGATGGACACGAAAATTGTATCATTATTGTTTTACAGGTCCGGATCCATGAGGAGGATAACGAAAAGTCCGCTAGTGAGGATCAATCTACCTCTGATAGGTTCATCATACAGCCCAACACATCCGTATCGCAATCCTCGACAACATTCCAACCGTCTGAAAAGCGACAAAGAATGACCTTTGACATTGTGAGGAAGGGCAATCCCCAGCAGAACAGGGACGAGGACGAGTTCTCCATCATGGGCAAGCACATCGCCAACAAGCTAAGGAAGTTGTCATCCGAGGCGTTACCGGTCGTCGAGAAGTTGATCACGGACGTCATCTTCGAGGCCCAGTGCGGCAACGTTTCCCAGACGTCGAGGATAGCCTTTTACGACATGAAGAACGCCAATCTGCGGAACCTACAGCAAGCTAATCTGACCAATAAGATTCCTCAAGAAAACGATGCCGCTATGAAAACGGAGAACCAGAGTTCGATGTCGCCCAACATCGTGTTTCTTCTTCCGCAGTCAGACGTTTCGAAAACCTTACCCCTTAACGTGCAGGTTGTTCAGGCTAAAGCTGAGGTCCAGAACAGGATCGGCGAGCAATTTCCACAACCTAATGATCACCAGTCAAACCAAAGGATGATAATAAATTGACAATCAACATTTTCTTCTGTAATATTTATTTATTTTTTTAAATATTACATTAAATTAGTTTCGAATATATTATATAGATCACATTGCTGTTCCTAAGTATTAGAATTAGAACAGAAATGTTAAGCCAAAAGAATGTGAATGTGATTTTTTTTTTTTTAATAATATAATACGAATGTAAACAATAAAATACTATTAATATTATCAACAATAAATAACGTTTCATTTTATTTTTAAAAGCTTTATCCCTTACAAATTTTGAAGACAGAAGTTTGTCAAGCACTATGAATATTAACAACAACAAAAACCTTTTTAAGAATTTAAAATAGCGAAATAGCATTAATGAATATGATTCTATTAATGTGAATCAATATTTCCAATATCGAGGTGGAGGTATTGTAGAACTTTTAGAATAAAATTTTCGTTTAACAAACTTTGGAAAGGATGAGCATTTATTTATTATTTTCTATTCAGTCTCTTGTGAATATTCCAAAGTTACTTGACCAGATGAACTTCTAGGAAGTAAATCTCTTTAAGCTGAATATTACTGTGTTCATAGGTTCACCTAAGAAATTATTGCAACAAAAAATAAGAAACTTAATTTTAGTAAGATTTAAACGATTTTAATTTTTTAATTCAAATTCGTTTTAGTTTTTCTTCAAGGTTTTCTTCCCCTCCCCATCTTACCAGTATTAATACGCACCTATGAAATATGGGACTGACTAGCAGCAAATTGTCTGTCAGTAGAGGAAAATAAATAATTGTTTGCCAGACACCGAGAAGGAAAAAAAAAATCGGGAAGGACAGAGGCACCTCTTCTTCCTGGGCTTGATTCAGTAACCATTCGTATCGGAAGGAGATTTCCTTAGTTTCCTGTCATGTTGGGAATTTCAACCGTTGATATTTCTTGAATTAGTCTGTTGAGATGGATACCTCATTGTTGAGTTCTTATGAGTCCGTCGCCTACCAGTATGTAGAGTTTCGTAAGCCACGTACCACGTAGTGCTTTTGTTATCAGTAGTAATATTCTTGTTTGGAAGGTCTTTTTGTCATACATCTTCGAGGGATATATACATTTTGGGTTTAGGCAAGTATTAGTATAAATTTAATTTCTGGTTGTTTAGTTTTAAAGCGTTTGCAAGAAGTGAGTGAAATAGTTGGGCCCTCTGTTAAGGAACTTATTTATTTTTAACACTCGGGCCGCAGGTCATCCTGTCGAAGGTAAGTGCAAGATAGAGTAATGTGTCCATCTTAGGAATTTGATAGTTAACGATATGAAGTTCAAGCTTGATAAAATTATTTTTTTAATAAATCTAAAGTACTCTATGGTATTTTTTCTTACAATGTTTCTATTACTTGGTTTTAATGTTATACTAATTAATATTTCTTTTAATTACCATATTGGTGCTAAAAAAAGAAATATTAAAAAATTTAGATTTGTAATTCCTCGATTTGAGGGTAGGGAAGGAAAAGGGAAAGACGTGAGCGAAAATGAATGGTTATAGACATTACAGCCTAATGTACGGGCCTATGCACTCTCTCCAGCGCTACAGGCCAATGTGGCCTTTGGCTTGACGAACTACTCCCCTCCCCCTCCATCGATTCCGATTTTATGCTGCATGTAAGTGGCAGGTTAAAATTCGTGTTTTATATTTTTGCTGTTTTTTTTAATTTCCTATTTGCATTCAGCAATGGTGGAAAAATATATTTATATTGGTAAATGCACACACATGAAATAACGCTGTATCCAAATCACATAACAGTAATTCCAATATAACTCAAGCTAGACTGCTCCAGGGCAATATCATCAGATGTCCTGGCTTGCCTTGCGAGACAGTTTCCTATTTGTTCCCGTTGTGTTCCATTCATCCCTCTTCCCCCTTCCGCTTCTACTATCCTAGGCTCAACACCATTCAACTTCTGTCTCGTTAGGGCTGGGCATCGAAGAATTTATTGTCTTACAGGCAATAAATTCTTCGATACCCGGCTCTTACACATTACATGTGTTTCTGCCAGTCACCCTCGTCGTTCGTCCATGATCTGGTCTACCCGGGTCATTCCATTGATTATTCCCTTGAGTGACACGTCATTATACTTAGCAGTTATTAATTTGTGTTTGTTCTGGCGGGCGGGGCATAGATTGGTAGTATGTTCCTGTCAGGAAATTATTATGTACGTTCCAATACTTTCCAATAATTTGTGAAAAAACTGAAATTGAGATTGTTTTTTTCTTTACTCTATAAACGCCCAGTTTTGGGAGCAACCGTGCCATAAAAATTTTCTATTTTATAGTAAATCCCTAAATGACAACGAATATACCGACCGGTACCACAGGTCTCCATCAGAACCCGAATTCATAATATTCAGCTTTAACGAAATCCTCCCACCTACTTCTCGGTCTATCCCTCGGACGTTTACCTGTTGGTTCTGCACTAATTAGCATTTTATTCAAGTCCAATAATTCAACTTGCTCACTTAACCGTTGCGACACTAGTAATTCAACTATATTAAAAGATGGTGCTTGCTCCACAATTCCGTAGCCTTTGTAGCCTTCAAAATTCTCCAGTGGTCGCAAATTCTTCTAAATCCTTCGTCAGACCAACGCAACTAACGGACCAATATTCTATACACCAACGAGCGGAGAAACAGCACCACGAAGAAATTAAAAAAAATTGTTCGTTGAAAAAATTATAATTTTATAAGTTACAAGAAGAATTTTATTAATTAATACAATAAGATTAAATCCATTATTTTTTATCTTAAAATTTATACGTTTCATGTGATACAACTCGATAGGTTAATGGGTGTTCTATTCTCACGCAAGTCAATCAGCTATACTTGCTTCTAACTTACCGCTGTTATTTTTTGTTTTTTTTAGTTTTAGTAACATACATTTAATAATGAATGATAAATTATTTAATGATTAGAATCTATTCAATTACTTTTGAATTAAAAGTTAGTTGAGCTATAGTGGAAGTAAAGTTATTATCGTTGAAATGAAAACACTACTTTCTCAGTCGACATATAAAAAATTAAAATTCAAAGTAAACTTTCTCTATTCCTTCTTCAACTTATATCGAATAATTAAATGCTGAGCTAACAACAAACATTATATTTGGTATGAGTAACACAAACTTTGATTAAACAATTATAAACCATAGCAAAAATTATAAAATGTAAATTACCGATTAAGGAAAGAAATATTTACCAACTACAACAATTTTTTATAGTTATAATAATAATTATGATGCGTTATGGTATTTCTTATAAATAATTTTTAAGATAAATATGAGGAATTGACGAATAATAGTTTAAAAATACCAAACGTAATGTTTTTTTTAGAAAAAATATTTGATTTAATCAAAAATTGAAAAATTATTATGGTAATAAAATAAAAATATTTTAGCGAAACTCTCAATTGATTGTATTAAGAAAGAATAAGTTTTCAGAATTCTCATTCAGTTAAAATAATGATTTACCACATTTACTAGACTTAAGGATAGAATGGCAAAAGTGGATAGAAAAGTTGTACATGGACATTTTTACAGAATGATAAAAGATTAAACCATTTAAGATTAAAAATTCGTGGAAATATCAGGTTCACATAGAACAATCAAATCTTAATCTAAATTAAGAATTATTTTTAAAATTTCACATAAATTTGTAATAATTGCAAATTATTACAAAACATCCAACAAAATTAAAAATTATTGTATTATTATTCTTTCAGTTAGATGAATTGATTTTGAAGAATAACCTCACAATATCTCGGTTTTGAATAAAATAGAGATATTGTGAGATATTCGATAAGAATTTTGAATTGATAACGATAATTATAATAATAATTATGATGCGTTATAATGTTTCTTATAAATAATTTTTACAATAAATATCATGAATTTTTTTTTTCCTAACCCCTATATTTATATACAGACTTTATTTCAAAAATGTTTCCATCATTTTCGTTTCATGAATTATACTTTGGCTGTAGCTTTCTACATTTTAAGCAGTTTTTGTTTTTACTATTGAGTTCTGAAATTGGTTTTCTGGAGATTGTGGATCGTGTTGGGGCACACTTCATTTTTGTTTTGTTTCTCAATTCATATACTTAACCTAATCTTATTCTACAGTCCGCTGCCAGTGCACTGGAGCTGTTGCTGGTGTCATCGTCTTGAATAATGGATTCACCGAGGATTTTAGGGAGTCAAAGAATTTTATATGTCTTATTTTTATGAACTGTGGAATGGTGGGCAATTCGAAGTGTTCGTGGAGAGCTTCTACCTTCATCTTCTTCATCGACGTGGATCTCACCATTTTCCGCAGTACTTATTCTGAAACTGTTGAAAATGGCGCTGCGTTCCGTCTCGGAGGTGAGTGAACAGCGGAGCGCCGTACAAGAGTGCCGGTCTAATTATGCTCTTGTAGATTTGTAGTTTGAGCCTGAGTGAATATAGTAAGTGAGGTGATAATAGTAAGTGGTGGAATCTATATGTTCTTCTTCTGATGGATCTCACTTTGTTGTAGCAATGAGTGGATAGGGTCATATGACGGTCCAGTTTCATTCCCAGGTAGACTATTGAGTGAGATGGCGCTTGTGTGGTGTCAGCCACTCGGAGCGTCCGAGGCAGTCTCGATTTCTTCCCCTTCTGTAGAGCGAATACTACGCAGTCTGTCTTTGCCGGGTTCACCTGGATGTTCAGTAGTTTCAATTTTTCCACTATTTCCTGGCATGCTGTTTCGGCCTGATGTAGTGCTTTGCTGGAGTTCATGCTGCTACTATAGATAGCTATATCGTCAGCGTAGGCGGCGATAGTTGCTTTTCTATAGTTGTAGCCTACGATGTCTGCCGTGTAGATAGATGGAGAAGAGAATGGGAGATAGGACTGCTCCTTGTGGTACACCGAATGTGAGAGATATGGTCCTGGAGAATTTGTCACGAATCCGTACAGCCAGGTTCCGTTTATTTAGAAATGACACAATGATACTATAGAGTTGCTCTGGGCATTCGAGATCCGCGAGCTTACGGCATAATATGCCGTGAGACACGGAGTCGAATGCTTTCGTACAGTCTATAGAAATCATAGCTGTCGCTGCGTTTCTGTTGAGGTCTCTGTACACCTCAGTCTGAAGTTTCATGAGGTGATGTTCTGTACTGAGGTGTACTTGAAAGCCAGTTTGTTCGTAGGGGATAATATCATGAGGAATTGACGAATAAAAGTTTAAAAATACTGAATGTAATGTTTTTTTTTGGGAAGAAATATTAAATTTGAGAAGAAATTAGGACTTAAATTTTTAAATTAAAAATATTGTCTTTAGATAAAATTATAGCTGCGACTCGTCCTAAGTAACTTCTCTCATGTACTTATTTTATGAAATTTATTTATGATTAATTTTTTTTCCTCAACTAAGGATTTTCCAAATAATTGCGATCAATTCTAATGGTAAACCACAGATGTTGATAATACAATGATTTAGTCTATACAAAAAAAAAAAATCGAATTAGTAGATCTTGCCGAGTAACGCAATTCGATAGAATTGTCGAGGAAATATTATTGTCTACTGTCGCCGATTCCTACTGACCCCTTTTCATCGAAATGACATGTTTCCAACCGCATTCTCATATAGTTCTGTTATTACTTTTCCCCCTGTAAAAACATATATATTTATAAAAAAAAATAAAAGACCTATACGTTCTCGGAACGATACGCTCTGTTGAACTCAAGTACATTTTTTTAACCATGGACCGAAACCGTAGGGTGTCCTCTTTACCGGAGCCAGCCGTGCGTGAAGAGCCGTAGAAGTCCTCACGGCTACATAATGGATCGCCATGTGGTAATCTATGTCTATGTTCCCAAGCCAGCTGTTTCATTCATCTCAATACACTATCGATTTTGTTGAACATGACTATTTTTTTTTTCAAAATAATAGTTTCTAGAATCCAATGAAATATAAATCAAAACTAAATTCCTTAATTAAAAAACTCATTTGCCATTATCAACAATCTTTAGGTTTTGTATACGTAGTACAAAAATCTGGTGCGGTGCATGCAACACACAACTTTCCCTTACCACCTTATAATAATAATCTTTGAGATTATTTTAAAGAGTTCACATAAACACTACTCGAAAGTATAATAAATTAGGTTTTAAATAACTTTAGTACTACAATTCTGTAAACTAAATATTTTTGGTTTGTCAAGCTGAAAATATATTTTAAAAGTTTCGGTTTAGTTTCTATAGAAATTCCATTTGGTTTCTATGGAATCATTTTATTTCCATTAAATTATATAAAAGTATAAATTATTAAGTTAATTTTTACTTTTATGTTATTACAATACATAGTTTGTTAAAAATAAATTGGCGGCTAGTTGAGAAGAGGTTCGGCAGCATTCGTCTCTATCCGGACGCGCTCGGCTTTTCATTTAGGATCTAGTAGTCCTTATGAGATACGCTGTATCTTTAGTAATACAGTCCCGATTTAAATAATTGTTTTTTTGTTTTTTAGGAAATTTAATTACCATTATATGATTTCGTAACTAATTTACAATAAAATGGTCACTTTTTGAGTTTTGTGCAAATAAAATTTTCATTTGGCTATGTCTTTTTCCTCTGGATTTTCTCGTTGGTGTTCTACATACATGAAAAGTGTTTGAGCTAGTCTGTTCACATATACACAGATCATTTTGCGAGACTTGGTTATTTGGATTTCGGGGACCTTGAAACGTGTATTTCCTTTGAAAACTTGAATTCGAAAATTTTCACGATCGCATACTTCCCCTTACTATATATTTCATATATAGGTAAGGGAAAGTAAAAAATGCATTCTAAAGTTTGAAAATTGTTATAAACATTTTATTGACCTACCATTTTCAACCTAAATTAAGACCATTTTTAGAGTTTAATTTAAATTGTTTTGTGTATTCTGAAAAGAACAGTATCATATTTAATTAAAATAACAATTCATACCTAATCACAATCTATAACGATACCCTTCATATATAATAAAAATAAATTCTAACTTATTTTAAATTATTGGTCCAGTAAGTCTTTCTTAAACATTGATTAATTACTCATTATTACAGTTGATTCCAAGAAGAATAAAAAATAAATTTTACTGTAACCGAAAATTATTAAGTGTATATAAGCAATAAGTAATAAGAAGCAATAGATCTACACGTTCATCTAGAAAGATAAATAAATAAATAGACAAAATAATAAATAAAGACAATTATTTCGCAATTGTGGAAAAATATTTCTACTAATGTAAAAAACATTTATTACAATCACTACTATATATTATTACGGTAGTATAGATCCCTTTTCCGGCTCTCAGGAGACATGGATTTTGATGAATGAGGTATCAAAAGAAAGACAATTTCACGGAGATGTGACGAATTCCAATTTTGTTTCTTAAATTAATAGTAGGGCTTAAATAAAAGTGATACAAAAACTGGAAGGTTTCAAAACTTTGACGATTGAGAGTCGGCGGATCGAGACGGGACAAGTTGGGTTTTAAAGATTGGTTCAGCGTTTTAAAGCTTAAAAACCTACCGTTTTCGAGATAACGCACGATATAGGTCATCACGGGCCTCATGCCATCTTGCGGACGTGCCGTCGTCATGGCAACTTTATATCAATTTGAGTCTGTTTACAAAAACTTTTAATGAGTGGGAAATTATATACTGTTTCCCATGTTCAACCCTAAAGAGCACTGCTATGTATGAATACTACACATTGAAAATGGTAATCTAATTGCCTAACTGTTAAATTGAAGAGATGTTTTCTAGTGTTACATAATTTATTAATGATGCTCACTAAAAATCGAATAGCATTCATTAATAGAACCTACTTTGCTTGGACTACACTTGAGGAACTCTCCTAGGCTAAAACACTACTATAATTAATTCTTACAATATGATAATTAATTATACTACTATAGAAAATATAGGCTAAATTATTTCGATAAATTATAAATGAAAAACCGGTTCAGCACTCCCTACTCCTGGAGGTTGTGATGTATGGGCGATTTTTTTTTTGGGGGGGAGGGAGAAAATGAGTTATTACATATAGTTTTTTTTTCTATTTTTGGAGCCTGAGGAGCCTAATATATTCTGCAGAGGAGGAAGTAAACACAGTACTGGTAGTTATTAATGATTGCCCCTGAACGTAGGCGTGGAGGAAGCTGCAGGTCGCAACTCTAGTCTTAGTATTTTAATGGAGACCTGGCCAAAACAATTTGGTAGTGTAAATCATTCGGTTAGTTTATGGTATTAGAATCTATAAAAATTACTAATATGTTATATTTTACTGTATTATTAAGAAAAAGAATATCTTCTTTCTCGTTCTTCCTCGGAATCCCCCCAAATTTGTAGTTCTGGAAAAAAATAAATCCATGAAATTGCACTGGCAAAGACCAATATTTTTTTTCCCGCATATTAGATTAAAAAAAAAAAGACTAGAAATAAAAAAGTAAACGAAAAGACAAACTGACGCATCCTCTTACAACTTAGCGCGGTCTTACATATAATTTTTAAAAATACAGAAAAATTCATATTTTAACTTTTAAAGTGAAATCAAACGATTTTAATTGAAATTGCAATGATTCATATCACACATATGTAGTAATAATTACTGTTATTTCTCACTTTTTATCATTGCATTTAAAAACAAAAAAGAAGGTGAAAATGATAATAATAATGATAATAAATAATTTTATTTTTAACTGAAATAATTTAATTTTAGTAAATAAAAAAATCTTTATTTCTGAGTTCTGCTTTGCTCTCCACAAGTGGGAAGAAAAGTTTGGATCGGAGTTCCTCTGACTGAGAGTACATGTATTACAAATGTATTACATGTATGGCTTTTTATATTATGATGTTTTATTTTATTGTTTTATCTAACACATAGTTTAAAACATAAAACAGATATATATATATATATATATATATATATATATATATATATATATATATATATATATATATTTTACATGAAAATATACTTATAGCTTTTTATTATAGCTTAATTGCTTTAACTAAAAATCACATAGCATATTGATATAATTTTACATGCTTGCCAAACAAGACCCAAATCACGTTACTGACGACGTGTAAACGCAAATTACAAACACTTGGTAAACCATTAGTAAATTAGTAAGACCGATGCCAAACTTTTTCCGACTGTTACTTACGGTTTTAATTTATTTTTTAAAACAATTAAAAATTTTACAAATAATAAATAATATATAATTTATATAATACACGAATGCGTGGATGCTTATGTGGCGCTTGCCTCAAGCTTCCTTTGATGTGTGTCCAAAAACCGACAGTAGACTGGATCGGATAAATACACAGGCAAGCATTCGCAAACTAATCCAATTTACCCCATCTAACGTGTTAACACACAGGATCTGATTTACAACGGGACAGACTGAACATTTGCCTGGGATACCAGTTTTTGAGGATTAAAATTTGAGTTGCGAACAAAATAGTATACAAAAAAATTGTCATGTCAGGACCCTACTCAGGTCTTCAGCCCCGAACAAAGTAACACAGTCCACTTGCTGAATAGGTACCGTATGCTGTACAGAGGGCCAGATTTACCGCTAGACCCTATAGACCCGGGCGTGCAGTGCTAAAGAGCGCACGCTAAAAAAAATATTTATTTAATTAACTAAGCAAATGTTTATGATGAGTTAAGAAAAAAATTCTATAAAGTCATAAGTGATGATATTATTCGATAAAATTACAAAAATGTAATTTCTAATGGTCTTAAAAAAAAATTATTACCTTTAGGAAAAATGACGGATCGGCTGTCCCCTTCGCTGATGTTAAGAAGAGGGAGTGGCAAAAAACTAAGGGGTCTAGGGGCGTCTAAAATCTAAATCCGGTTCTGGTTGCAAATTCATTAAATCTGGTTGGCTGTGACGCCGCTGAATGATACACAGCTAAAATGGAATTCTTTGGTTTTGTCATGGAATTGAATAACTACTTTCTCGTGTCATCATAATGGTGGAGTATTATGAAACAATATTTGAAAAAAAAAACCGTACGTCTGTGATGAAGTGCTTGTTAGAAACTAGATGGTCTGCAAGAGCAGCCGTAGTACTATCTTTAGTGAAATGTTGGAAGGAAATAAGAAAATCGGTGAGGCAGCTATCCGAAGGCCCAGTCTGTAGACTTGAAGCACAAAAGCTTGAGACAATGTTTCAGAGTTTCGAGACACATTTTTTTTTTTTTTGTGTATGTGGAATGACATTTTGGAAAGAGTAGACAAATGTTTTAACAACTGGCAGTGTAAATATATTAATTTTGTGGTAGGATAAAACAATAGAAAAGGACTTTTCAAAGCAAAAAGTAATGAGTTTGATGTCTGTTAGCGATGTTCACTGAAAATTTTTGCATATGATGATCCAGCAACTCAAAAGTAAAAAGCGAAACATTTTTGCAAATAAAACACGAGAGACTAAATGAGACTTTCTCCAGCAAACTAGACAAGGAGGAAAGACACGTATGAAGTAGACTCAAGATTTCAAGTGTTATCTGTAACAGCCATTTATTAAATAATAAATAAGACAAACAGCCCGTGTCTTTATAAAACCTTAATATTTAGTTGCGTGTGACACTGAAAAGTGATGAGCTGTGAGAAAATGAAGATTACTTTTTTGATAAATTTTCCCATATGGGGAAGTAGGCATAGAGGTCGGTTATGATCTGGTTGGTCATTTTCGGTCTATATTTTTTGCTAGTTTTAGTAAAGGGATGAGGTTTGCTTGTTTCCATGCACCTGGATAATACCACAAACAAAGACAGGAGTTATATAAGTTTTCCAGATGAACTATACATTTCTTAGGTAATTGTTTTAACAAGATTACTTGAATCCCACTATTCCATGGGACTCAATTATCTTTGATCCGCGCAGAATAGCCTTTAGTTTTATGGGAGATATGAATATGAAGTTCTCCTGGCGAGGCAATGCAGGCAACATGTCTAATGTTTTGCTCCTAAAGCCCTTTGCATAATAATCAGCCAGTATGTCCAACTGTTTATCGGTATGAATTCGCTCACGTATGAATCGAAATATTTGGTTTTATCGTGGTTGTGCGTTGGAGTCTCGTTTTTTGTTTTCGCTTATTAATTTTTTTTGTGATCACCATGGGATGCGTTTACTTAATTTTGCCATAAAGTTGATTTCTAATTTTTCATTAGGCTACGAACTATTCAACATACAGATTCTATAAGTGCTCAAAATGAAGCTAGCTAAATTCACTTTAGAATAATTTTCTTTGCAAGAATAGCAGTTTTCGTTATATTAACCAAAATAAAGTCACAAAAGTAATGAGTTCTCGTTCATCGAAAAAAAAAATTCTGTTTTTTAAAAAATCTGTACCTCGGGTATTATTAAACACACAGAGCTCTATTATGACCCAAATTTTAGAAAATTTAATCTTCTTTTAAAAATGTAGTTATAATGTTTTTCGCGTAGTATATAGTTCAAAGTTATTGAGCATTGTACAAAAATTAGCGACAATTTTAAGGTTTTAATCTTTTTAATAAAATAAACTTCCGTTCGTCTGCCGATGTCGCAAATTTAGATTTATAATGTCGATTTATACCTGAAGAGACACTGCATAAAGGGCAACGAAAGAGCTGATAATTTAGCCAGAGACAGTCAGCAGCGAGATCTTACCCTCTTACAATAAGGATCCAATTTCCTTTACAAAGAAATTATTACCAATGAATTGGTTGTTAAGTGGAGCACCATGTAAAAAGCTTCGACCAAATCACCCAGTCTACAGAAATACATTCCATAAATAAAATAATACTATCGATAATTTATCGATCGAATTGCCACTCATTTTATAAAACTTCAATAAATCAATGAACACTTGCACACTCCTCAAAAACAAATGAAATCAACAATCATGCAGAGAATGGCAGCGACAGTGATGAATTCATAAATTTGTCAGGAAGTTCAATGGTCAGTTACTATAAGTTTTTGTGTTAAATCGAAGTTTTTTTCTAGACTATTGAAGTTAATTTCGTCGGTTTGCTGATAAAAGTGATCAATTGCATTTTAGTGAAAATAAAAGTTTGTTGCTGCTCCTTCAAATGAAGTCCTTGCAATAATAGTTGAGTCATTATTCTAGCTATGGAGAATGATCAGCACTTGAATTAAAAATGACAATGAAAACTTTTGTGAGTATAAGTTCATCACTTTACAAATATTTTGTATTATCTTGAAATATTGTTGTCCAAAACTTGTGACACATGGTTAAAATTCAGTTTAAGCATTTTTTACGCTTTATTGAACATTCCGTTGAATGTAGAATGCTTCTGCAGGAGTTGGGATTATTGGCTTCTTAAATCTTAAATCTTAGAATTAGTAATTGTAAGTGTAATTTTCTTTTCTTGTAAATGAAACTGTCTCGTTCATTGTCCATTAATACTACTAACTTTTTCACTAATCCTAATTTCTTATGGACGGGCGATATTAATACATTTTCGCTTCCAAAGAACCTATCCCTGATCATTGTCTTTCTAAGATTTTTATTTGTTCAGAAGATACCTTTCCTAATCGTGTTGTTATTTATAACCTGATATTTTTATTTACATAAATAATATCTAATCTCGGAGCGGTTGATGGCGCATCGAATTATATGCCATATCAATTTAAGACCCGTCAGGATAATCACTTTATCATCTCAAAGCATCCTTAAACGCCCCATTTCCATGGTTAAAGTCTCATCATCTCTTGGGATTTAAGCCCCACTGATATTAATGGCGTGGCTTTGGCAACCAATCTCAAGCTAGATTAGGACTCATAATACCTGGGCATCCCAACAACCCGAAACGTAATTATATCGTAGATAAAGTTTTGTTTAGTATGGCGAAAGGTTTAAGAGCTTAACAGTTTTTATAGTTTTCAAAGTCGACAATCTGATTTTACTAACTCGCATATGATGATAAGTAAGCGAATTTGAAGAGTTTAGTGGTAAACATGAATACTTTATCGCACTATGAAGTTTATGGTATCTTTGAATGCTCATTTTTTTCCAACTTTCTCATTGGTACCATTATAACATCACTTAATAAGTCTTAGATGAGAATGTCAACTTTCAAACTAGTTAAGGTACAAATATAAAAAAAAAAGAAATGAAGATTATATTCCGTCTTTTGGCAATCTACTCCATCTGGTGTAAAGCGATAAATAAGTAATGAAATACTAATACTACTAATTATATATATATTAGTATCTAATACTAATACTATTACGCAATGATTCATCAGAAACTAATCATCATCATATTCATTGCTCTATGAACCGCTTAAGCAGTGTGGCGAGAAAGGCTATAGAGCCCTCTCCAACTCTGTTTATTGGTCTTCCACCAGTTGCCTTATTTTATTCCATTGAAGTCCTCTTTTCTGGAAGTCTTTCTTTACTTCGTCTTCCAATTTAGTTCAAGGCTCTTTTCCTCGTTTCCACTCTGCTTTGTCTCGATAAACTTCGCTAGCAATTCTGCTCGGTTCCATTCATAGATGTCCGAGCCATGTCAGTCGATTTTCCTCTATTACATCATTGGCCGGTATAACATTGAGGTTCGACCTGATGATGGTGTTACGGACTCAATATCTTCGTGTTTTTCCCTCGATCTTTCAGTGAAATCTCATTTCTGAATGTTGTATTCCCGATTGATGTTTTTTTTGTCAGGATCCATGATTCAGAAGCGTACGTCAGAATGGAGAGAAATGTTGAACTAAATACAGCCACTTTAGTTTTTTTTTCCACCTCTCGCCTGTTTAGAAAACCTTTCTTAAATATTTTAAACATTCTGGCCGTAGCTGGTAAATCTGATCACGTTTCATGTTTTCTTGTATATGACGTTGATCGATTCCTTTTTGTTTTAAGACCACTAAGATATTTGTCTTTCTTACTCCGTCAAAGACAAAGCACACCGACATTTCTTCTTCCATTTCTAATACTTTTTAGAAGGCCTGACTCATAGCAAAAATAAGGTTCTGGATGCTCCGATTTCCACGAAAGCCGTATTGTTCCTCTTCGAATAATCCTTCAACTCTTCTTCTTATTCTCTTTTCTAGAATCTTGGAATATATCTCACTTGGGCTGTTTAAGAGAGATATACCACGGTAATTGCTACATTCCCTGTTATCTCCTTTTTTAAATGTTGGGACAATAATGACTACATCAGGAACTTGAAACGTAAACAGTAAACATCATTGAAAATATAAGTTTACACAATTCTTTGAAACATTGAGTTGCTTTTTTTAATTCATATCTGCCATAGCCATGTAATATTGAAGGTAACTGAAATGTCGGGTATTCCAGAATTATTTGGAATGTTAAGCAGGTGGAAGATCAATACCAAACATTATTTTCTCCTGACATGATATTAGGATAATATTGTTAATCAAGGAGATCACTCGTCCAGGTTCTTTTCAGCTTTCTGAGGGAATTTTCAGGGGTTAGGAACGTAGTTACATTAGTCCTGCATATGTTTACTGAGTCTGAGGGCGACGTCATGAATATAGCAATAATAATAAAATTATAAGCGAACCCGAAGGCTCCATGCCAATACTACTTTTTTTAAACATCTTCTACTACGAACGATCGGGGCTTATATGTACCTATTTCCACTGACCACCGTCAAAAACTACAATCCACAATCATCATGTCACAATTTCATTAGAATACATCTTAGAACATCATATCAAGAAGTTTGTTTGCTCGTCTTGTACGAATTTTTTTTTAAAAGATTGCTACTGTAAATGGGCTTATTTTATATAATGGAAATATGGAAATTTATGAAAAAGAAACTATTGGCCTGTTCATATTTATCTCCATCATATTGTGCTGTATATCATGTAAATAAGTACATCTGCGACCATATGCGTTTACGTATTAACTGATCACTGTAGCTCACTAAAATTTCAAAATATAAAACATATCTTCGCTATATGAATTCTAATCTATTTAGAAATATTTCAATAAAAAAAATTCGTTAGAATTATAAGTTTGAAGGTATATTTTTTTCTCCTCAATTGTACAAATCTTCTAATAAAAATAGCGTTCTTCTTTATTGGCACAAAAACCCGCGTGAGTTCAAGGCCTCTTAAAACAATTAAGAGCCAAGCTGTTCTTTGTACGCCAGCGTTTGATAACTGTTTACTATTTTATTTTGTATAGAAAACTGTCAATAGTTAATCTTTGAATAGTAATTCTAATTTATTTTTTATTATTGTATTTTTACATTTATTATATGCATTATGGGATACATAGAAGAAAGAGTGAGACATTAAATATATAGATAATAATGACTAAAAAAGAAAATTTATTTTACATATTTACTTGATAAACTTTAATAAATATAAAACTACGTTAACAATTAAAAATTACATAATAATAGATACCATTAACAACTAAATAATTATCAATAGGTACAACTAATAACTTCATACTATTTACTAATATGTGATTAATATATAATAATGAAAGGCTCAGTGAACATGAAGGTTCAATGCCGATAACATCAATCGCTATTTACACACCTTCGTCCAAACCCATATTTGTAAGATAACCGTTAACACAATCTTCCCTCCCACCTACGTTTCGGTCTACCACTCGGATGCTTGCCAGTCGACTAAGCATCTGCTAACTATCCCAACCGTCACGATGCCATCACTTCACTTATATAAATAGGGTCCATGCTCCTTAATTTCACATTGTGCAAATTCTCCAGTGGACTCATCTTTTTTCGGACCAAATATTATAGACATAACTCATTCTCAAAGACTTTAAGGCGTTGTTCTTCCTTCAAAGTTAGCGAGCACGTTTCCGGCTCTAACCGCATCTTTATTTCCTCTTGAATCTCGTTTTTTTCTAGCTATCCTCAAATTTCTCAAGCATATTACCTTTTATATCTCTATGACCAAAATCGCCGCTGTTTCTGCAGCGAATCATATATTTCGTCATATTCGTTTTTATTTCAAGCCCTACTTCGCTACAGGCTTTCATCGACGTTGTTGTATTTAGTGTACCTCTTCACTTAACAATTTATTAATATATAGCTATTATATATTGCTGTCACATATTACTACTAATAAAATTAAACGCAGAAACAAATAGCTATACAAGAGTAGGGGTAGTTAATCATTCGTTCATCGAAACATTTCTCAATTTCATATATTTAGAAACGACGATTTCTATTGCTAATAAATACTAACAATTTTTTTGCGATTTAAAGATTAAATTTCAGTAAATATTTTTTTACTGTTTCATTCAGGGATGCGCCATATTCCTGAGCAATACTTGAAACACTTCATATATACTTAATCTGCAGTCAATATTTACGACAGCATTGAACAATACCATAGGTACGAGACTTAGAATATATTTAGCTAGGTAAAAAGTTAAATAGCTCAGTTATTATTACCTAAAATTTATTTACAAAATTAATGCGATTCACCAGAAGCCATCGAAGCGTGCGATCGTTGAGAAGGTGATTGTAAAGGTGGTATCGGCGAAAACTGGGTTGAGTCGTCATATTCTGCAGCCAATCCATTGATTCCTTGATCCGTCTTCATCAAGATGTCGAACACAGCCTTCTGGATACTTCTTCTTGTTTCTGGAGGAAAGGTATTTACCTTCGTGGTAACATACTTGAAAAATGCAGTTACTTCGTCGTCTTCTGAAGGAGGTGCGATCATTGCTGTTGCGGTTTGTAGTAGTTGAAAAGCACTCGTCATGAGGTTATTACTCTCACTTCTAATATCTTTTGTCTTCGCTCGCTTCCGACGTTTGGGAACGGCAAATGATACTTCATTTTGATAATTCCAGGTTGGGTATGGCATCTTGGTTTGAATTTCCTCTTCAACCTCTTCTGCTTGAATTTGTGTTTCTTCGTTCTCTCCATCCAACGTCTCCTAAAAATAAATGTGAACAATTCAATAGAACTTTTAAATTACATTACTTAAGACTATAATTAAATACAATCATTTTATTTTTATAACCTTTTATTTTAATTATTTTTTTACCAAAAATTAGGCAATACAATAAACTAAAACAAGTATCAACTCTGTCAAGTGTTTTTTATTTTTCTGCTACATTTCATCATCTAGCCATTATCAAGTTGCAATTTAAACTGCCGGTCAAAAGTATTTCATCACTTACAATTATCATTTTATAAGTAGATCGTGTATTTATTTTGAAAGAATAAAAAAACATTTTTTTAAAAATACACGATTAACTGAAAGATAAATGAATCGCCCAGTGAAAAAAATGAAAAATATTTTGGTAATTAATCATGTTTGGAATTAAAATAAAAAGGTATTAACTTTTGTTTATACTGTTAAACAGTTCATCATACGTGACTTATCTGTAAATAAATATACGTTTATCTGTATTGGAATTCTATATAATTTTTGAGATAAAAACAAGGTCGATGCGATACTTTTCTCCAGCAGTTTATAAAAAGAAACAAAATAAAACACTACTCACAGCTACATATATTGAAAGATTTCGAAATTTCAGGCAGGATTCACACTAAATAAATAGATAATCCGTATGACTGCGACATCCTAATGCAGAGAAATCAAATATAAGTACTACATTTAACGTAAATAGTTCTAAACTATACTGATATCGGCAACAATTCATCCTTGAGGGAGCAGAATTATCGAGACGTTGAAGGTTAGTTATTAACTACATTTACGTAAAGACTCTGTTTAGAATATGCATGTAAATATTGATATTTTTTTATATTAATATAATTTTAAGTTTTATTAATATTTTTAGGAGACGTTGGATAGAGAGAACGAAGAAAAATAAATTCAAACTAAAATTTTGCCTCTTTTTTTTTTTGCTCACATTACACTTTTTTTAATGCTAAGAACGATCGAAATTTAAAAGATATCCAAAGACATAGCAGTTATTCGACCAGGCAAGATAATTTGTGACTTTTTTAAGAATCATCATCTTTTCCTATTTTGGGTTTTTACTATAAATACTTAAAACAAAGTGGAGTGTGGTAGGAGCCTGCAGTTCTCAACGATGTGGTCTGATGTTTCTTCTGATGGATGAACTTCTCATGGAGAGGAGAGAACATGAATATTAAAACATGCCGGACCTAAGGCGATTATGCCTTTATCCTTCGGCGGTCCTTGGAACTTATAAAAACCTTGATTGAATCAAGCGATGCAGCTGAAAATGCTTATGGAATATTATTTCAAGTTTTCGGCGTTCTAATGCCCTTGGAGACCGAAGACGAAATCAATGTTCGTTGTTTTTTTTTTTTAATTTAACGTTTTTACATGCGCTTATCAGGACGGGTTACCACCAACTTTTTACAGCCACAGTGGAATAGTCGAAATTTATTAATTTGGGTCCGCCACGAAACAAAATGTAATCTCCTCCACCTCCCGGTCGGATTCGAACCGGCGCCGCTTCTTACTCGAGAATGCTGAGATACTTTTTCCTTTAGCCACAACGGCTTCAAATTAATACTATGTCTATAACCTTTAACACTAATACCAGAGGACTTAATTGAGCTTATATACATCATCCGATCCAAGAGGCCACGAATATAAAGTGAAGGAAAACGGGCGAACAATGTTGAAATGACATCCATGAAATCCTTACGAAATGATCGGCTTCGGCAAACGGAGAAATTATGAGATTCGATGATCGCGTGATAGGATGACGGATTCTAACATGAGATGCTTATAAAATAATATAAATAAAATACTCACAGTCTTATTGCTTGGTAAACCTCTCTCTCTCAGGAATGCCAAAGCTTCATATGCAAACCATCGGCTCTTGTAAACTTCTAAACCTCCTCCTGAAAAGTAATAACGAAAATTAATCTCGCAAGGCATATATGATGGTTCATTATGTTTTAAGTTATATTAGATATAATTTGTTACACATACAAAAAAATTTAGTGCGGTGCGCGCATCACAACATTCCCTTATCACCCTATAATAATAGTAATAATCTTTTTAACGTTATTTAAAGAGTTAAGATAAATACTATTTGAAATAAACTCAGTAGCATACACTTCTTTCACGTCTTTTCTCACAAAAGTACAATAAAATAGTTTTGGTTCGGCAACATAAAAATATGTTTTAAAAATTTCGGTTTAGTTGTCGTTAAAACATTTTGTTTCCATTAAATTTGGTATATACAAGTAGAAATTATTAAGTTCATTTTAACTTTTAAATCATTACATTATTTTAGAGAATATTGTTGACAACACGCTGGCAGTTTGGTGGGGGAGATTCAATCACATTAGTCTCCTTTGGAATGCGTTTGGCTTTTCATCCTAAGTCTTGTATTCTGTATCATGATACGCTGTATATTCGCTAATACTGATCCGATTTCGATGATTCCTTTTTTGTTTTTTTGATAAGTTAACATTTTCATTTAATTTCATACATAATTTACAATAAAAGGCATAGCTACTTTTTGAGTTATACGCAAATAAAATATCCTTTTGATTATAACGTTTTTCCGTGCACGTTCCCAGTGATGTACTGATTATATGAAAAGTTGAAGAGCTTCAATAAGAAAAGATTAGGCAAGTTTCATAAAAATCGTTAGAGCTGTTTACGAGAAAAAACTTCCGATTAGTACGACACGCTTTACCTATGATATTACTGGTCCCATTTCAATTATTCCTTTTTTGTTCATAGATAATTTAATTAACTTTCACATGATTCACATCATCACATCACATCATTTACCGAAAAATGCATACTTTTTTAGTTATGCGCAAATAAAACATACTTTTTATCATAAAATGTTTCTCTCGGTGATGTATTACATGCATAAAAAGTTGGAGCCGTTTTCAATAAAATTGTAAAATCTATTATATAAAGTAGCACTTCCGATTAGTCGATTTTGACGAAAATATTGCTGTAACTTCACAGAAATATGCCTACCTTAAATATTTAATTTCAGTTTCTTACGAATTTTCGTTTTTGAGTTAGTCTGTTCACATACACACATGCGAGATTCAGTTATTTAGACTCAGGGGATCGAAACGTAAATTTCTGTTGAAAACTCGAATTCGAACATTTTCACGATCGCAATACTTCTCCTTTCATTTCACATTTAATATAAAGGTAAGGGAAAGTAAAAAAGTATATCAAGATTCATCTATCCTTCAATATTATTAGCTATGACAATTTTAATAATTGACGAAATAGAAATAAGACGTAAAAAAGTTGATAAAACCAGAGAGTTATAATTATAATTAATTATAACATAATCATAATTTATAATTATAAGTCATTTTTTCGAAACCCAATAGAACCCAAGCTTCGTAAAAATAAAGTAATATATATGTGTAAATGGTACTCGTAGTACACCAAAAGGTAAACATTACATACAAACATCATTGGAACAGATGGACTCAAAATAAAAAAGTAGCATTCGCAAAAGGCTGAAAAGCAGCTGAATACTCTTTTCAATACGATGTCTAAATTTGAGGTATTTGTTGGCAAAAAGTATTAATACATTCAGATTTTTTGGAATTGTATAAAAGTTCTTAAAACCCGTATCATTCTTCAAATTCACAGGAGCATCAGTATTATTAATGATTTGAACTATCGAACATTCCTAAAACAAAAGAAAATTGAAGTTGAGATTTATGCTTTCCAATTTCTGTCAATACAGAATTTTCATTTCAAACATTTGCAACAGAATTATTCATGAGGTTTTAAAAAGCTGTCTCCATTCTTAGAGGAAATGAACTTCTCGCAACCAATATTCAATGGCTGATTGGAACTATGCTGGATATATATGAAAGGATTGTAATCCGATTGCAGGCACAATGCAGCTCCAACTCTACCATATATTATTTCCTACGCCAGGGGTATTGGATCTGCATTGAGTGGATCAAGTATTTCCTGGTAGGTAAAGCATTAAAGAATAGCAAAATACTGAAAGAATCTACTGAGATTCATCGCATAAATCAACGGAGGAGCAGTGATCAAAATAGTTAAAACGGTTTGGGAAATTAACTGATTTTTTTACTTTACTTCTTCTATTCACACCAGTTAAAAATAAATATTGACAACCAGTGACTTTGACAGCCCAACACTAGGAGTCAAATAATAAGAGGGATGTGGGGTAGTAACATCCAAAGGCACCTCTTGCAGGCTTGATGCAACGGTTTCAAATTAGTGAAGGAGATCCCACATCCAACTCCTTATTAACGGGTATTGCCGGGAATATTATTGATGGTAAACAACGTACATTTATGCGCTAAACATCGATACTGCCGAAACATAGGTCAAAAAACATCAATGATTTTAATGAAAACATGAATGTTTGTTATTGCCCACTCATGTCTCAATAACCACTATTTAAATGTTATCATGCCATATATTCAATTTATTAATCTATTTTAATTTATCTTTATTTTTAAGGAGTTGGTCCGGATAGTGGTCAAGATTTCAATTCAATATACAGAAAAAAAATCTTTATTATTATTTTCATTTTTAAGATATTGTACAAATTATGAGAAATTGTAATACGTAAATACTCATAATGTGTTTACCGATGTAATCAAATTGAAATATTTATGTACTCTTGTGATACTTGTTGGTATAGAAAATATAAATGTTCCAATTAAACCTCACTTCATACGGTTGGTATGGTAGGTTAAGAAAAAAGATAATAATCCATTTTTCCCCCAGATGTCTTTCTTTTGAATAATAATAATAATCGATTTTCGAATGTTTCAGGGATCTGTCTCCTTTCTCAGAACATTTAAAATTCGTTCATAACAAGTTGAGCTACTGGCCAAGTATCTGGAAAAATTATTTTAAAAATGACTGGCTAATATTATTTGGATCATGACATATTATTGAAAAAAGTTAGATGATTAGTTGTATGTACTATTACTTATTTGCCTTGCCTTTCGGAAAAACGGTTTTGGCGGATGTAGCATTCATAGATGCATATATGATATAAACTTATATAAACACTTATATATATATATATATATATATATATATATATATATATATATATATATATATATATTCTCTCTTATAACTGTGCACCGCAGCATCTTCTAGCAGGAGGGGGTCGTTAGTTTTATATACCAGTAAAACCTAATGAAATTATAAATGGTATTGTAGATAATCTGTTCTTTTTTCAGAAATATATTCTGAGAACTGGAATAAATCTCTGGAACGATAACATATAAAAACTATATAATAAAGAATTTATTGGAAGATAATCGTTGTTCATTGACTTGATATTATTACAAACTTCATAGTTAATTTGGATAGAATACTACATCATCATATTAAATTTCGGACGCTAGAATTTAAAAATACATTGGTCTAAACACATCGATGTCTGTTCGACTTTCTTATCCGTATATCTTTCCTAACTGTTATGGCTGTACTAAAAGTAATGTTGCTAACGTACCTTTAATAGAGCTTTCGTTATTGTTCTAAAAAAAAAATTTAGAAAAATTTTAAGTTTACTTATTTGGATCTTGTTGGGTGTCCTGTATATCTATGAAGCGTATGTCCAAATGGGATTAAGTTAGAAAGTGTAAATGACCAATTTCTATCAAAGATTCGTTAGATTAGTTAGATCATAGGTTTAGATTTTTTTTTTTCATGTGCGGGCTCCACGTGATTCTCTTATAAAATGATCGGGGTAGTGTACTGTATCTTTTTGGGAAAATTTTAACATTTTCGAGGTCAATAAGAGGGCAAGTTTTATGCAGAAGTGTGGAAGCAAAATTTATTAATATAGAGTTAAAAATAATAATATAGAGTGTTTCATTTACAGCGATATAAACAAATACATAATAAAAACTACTTATATTTAGAATTTTTTTTTTTGAACCTGTGATTCAAATTATAGACCTTAGATATCTATACTACGCATTTTACTACTATATGTCTTGGTCATTTAACAAGAAGCTTTTATTAATGTGTGACTCGAGGCAAATAGGGCAATGGTTGTGCAACGTCAATAGTTATCAATTCGCGGACCTTGGACGGGCAGTTGCGTAACTTGTAATTCTGGCATTTAATATCTGTGTAGATAAACACATCCATTGAAGAGGAAGTTATCCAACCGAAACCTAAAAACTGCACCGGGTTCAATGACCTCACTGGATTCTTTCTTGGGATTTAAAAATTTAATAATATTGCGTAGGAACATTTTACAGAATCGCTAACATATTGTATAATAATGATGATCAAAAATTCTACATCAAAACTATAATAAATCCGTTAAGTTTTTACAATGGACTGCATAGTTTCAAACTGTTTGCCTGCTAATTTTTTTGTTAACGTGTTGTTCGCAACGTGTATAAAAGAATAATATATATATATATATATAAAATGTTGATATATTTTTCTCTTCATTCTGTAAGAGACCGTGTATTTATTTATATGTTTTTCTTTCATAGTATTCCTATGAATTTTTACTTTCCCTTACCTATATACGAGGTATATAGTAAGGGGAAATATTGCGATCGTGAAAATTTTCGAATTCAAGTTTTTAACGGAAATACATGTTTTAAGGTCCCCTGAGTCCAAATGACCAAGTCTCGCAAAATGGTCTGTGCGTCTGTGTGTATGTGATCAGTCTAGCTCAAAAATGGAAAGCTGTACAATACTGAAATTACATATTTAAGGTTAGCACATGAATGTGATGTTACAGCAACATTTTCGTCAAAATCGACTAACCGGAAGTGCCACTTTATATAATCGATTTTACACATTTTTACAATTTTCTCGAAAACGGCTCTAACGATTTTGATTAAACTTGCCTAAATTATTCTTCATAAAGACCTTTAACTTTTCACATGTATGGTACATCACCGAGTAATTGCAGGGAAAAAAGTTATGATGAAAAGAATATTTTATTTACACATAACTTCAAAAGCGTGCAATTTATGGTAAATCATCTATAGACTTGTATGAAAGATAATTAAATATTTAAAAAACAATAAAAGAATCATCAAAATCGGACCAATAATAGGAAAGATGCAGCGCATCGGACTAACCGGAAATAGCTATTATATAATGGATATTACACTTTTTTACATTTTTCTCAAAAACGGCTTTAACGATTTTGATGAAACTTGCCAAAATTATTGTTCATAAAGGCCTTTAACTTTTCATTTATGTAGTAAATCACCGAGAAAATGCAGGAATAAAGTTATGAAGAAAAGAATATTTTAATTTCACATGGCTTAAAAAGTATGCAATTTATAATACATTATGTACAGAATGATATGAAAGGTTATTAAAGTATCTAAAAAAAAAAAAAAAAAAAATCATCAAAATCGGACCAGTATTAGCAAAGATACAGTGCATTTTATGAGGAGCATAAAATAGATGAATAACCGAGCGCATCCGAAAGGAGATAGATGCGACCGAACCTCATCCCACCAATCCGCCAATCTGTTGCAAACAATACGCTCTGTAACAAAGTAATTTAAGAATACAAAAACGGAAATTAACTTAATAATTTCTACTTTCACATTATTTAATGGAAAGAAAATGTTTCCATAGAAACTAAACCAGCAACTTTTAAAATATATTTGCAACTTGACAAATTTAAGATATAGAGGTAGTGTACAGAATTGTTGTACTAAAATTGTTTTAAAAACTATTTTATTATACTTATGTGGGAGAAGAATTGAATGCTGCTGAGTTTATTTCAAGTATTGTTTATGTGAACTCTTTAGAATTATATTAAAAAGATAATTATTATGGGGCGGTAAGGGAAAGTTGTGTGATGCGCGCACCACACCAGATTTTTTTCATACGTTCTAAATCACGAGGTAATTTCCATAAACAAATATATTATAAGCACAATAAACAATATAATAACAATATAGGAGACTGTACCTACGAACACTACAAAAAATTGGGTAACAGTAAATAACCATACAAATATGAAAATCGTAATAAACTATTAAAAAATACAAAAAAAAAAAAAAAATAATAAGAACATAGTAGGCTCATTGCGAGTGCATCGAGACAAAGATCCAATCAGAATTTTCTTTTTTCTTGTTTCGTGGATCTTCTATGTGATTGACAACATTAGTGTATGCATATTCGACTTAATATGTCAATTACCATCATAGTCAACCATCAATAATTTGTAAATCTAAGAAGTACTGCGGAAATAGATGCTCTTCAAAGATTCTCCATCTGGAGCTTTCAGCTGGAGCTGGTTCATGAGGGTACTTGATGCTGGTTTAAATTAGAAAGTCTATTTCCTGAGAGGATGTAATTGACATCGGTACAGATTGATATACTGTTCTTTGCAGCTGTCTCAACTTATGTGGGAAAGGCTGATTGATGCCTTTTGGAACAAATTGTTTCGTAGGGCCCATTCAGCTAAGACGTATCTCCAAGTTTTGAACTCTGGATGGTAACCTCTTACCAGAAATTATGATTCGACTTCAGATAACATCTTCTAATTATCTCTCATTCCATAGAATAATGATTTTTATCAATACAGATCGCATTATGTTTTATAATTTTTATTATTTATTACTGTTTTTTTTTTTATTAAATAGATATAAATATTGGTATTTTATTAAATATTCTAGTGACGTAAAATATAAATTATGCAGAAGATCTCAGCATTAAGACTCTTGTAACATCATATGGATTTTTCATTCTTTACAATTAGTATGATAATTATTATGATGGATATGTTGTTGTCCGTGAATGCAATCAAAGATGAGAAGGGGCAAGGTCGTAGAAGAAACAGTCAAAATATAATATTGTTTTACTGCGTGCCGACGTTTCGGCTTAAGTTGTAGGCCTTCATCACGGCTTCAACTTGGCCCATGATATAAACAAAACAAGTTACAACCATAATAGCACAAATGTAGTAAGAATTCCAAGGGAGAATATAAAACATTAAATAATACACGAAGAATTACAGGAAAAATTGAGTAATGAAAATACATAAAAATAATTTTCATAATTGAAACGGAAAATCAAATAATAGAACATGAATGAAAAAAAAAATATATATATGTGAAAATTACATTAGAATATATATAAATAAAAGCAAAAATATCAGGTTATTCCATAAGTAATATCGGTTTTTAAAAATCTGTTTGTTGATATTACTAATCCCTTCTTACGATTGAATTTTGTTTATTATAGCATTACGTACCCTTCCATTTTTCATTTTTTGTTGGAGAAAGTTAGTTAGTCTGTGCTGAAATCTCAATTAAAATGGATATGATGGCAAATGAAGGTGGATAGTACGTAGAAGATTGATCAAAGTTTTTCAGGTAATTCTTCAACTGTTACAACAGGATTTTCTTCAACAGTAGCCTGCAGGAGTTCAAGCTCTATTGGTCGACCTGTCCGAGGCTCGTCTTCAAGTTTGCGGTTTCCACCTCTGCACTTGCCGTCCCCTAATGCACTTTTCTCCATATATTCTTGCAAGTTTCTGATAGGTTGAAGCAGCAGTTTCTCCTTTATCGAATTCCCAAAGCATAACATAGCGTAAGTGGTTTTGGGGGAGATCCATCTTCATTGAAATTTCGGTACAAAATAAAAAACTTTCTCCAACAAAAACATGATAAATGGAAGAGTACGTAATGCTATAATAAACAAAATATGTAAACACAATTCAATTGTAAAGGAGAGATTAGTAATATCAACATAAACAGACAGATTTTTAAAAACCGACATTATTTATGGGAAGACCTGATAGAATAGAAAATAGTAAATATTGTATAAATAGAAAATATATGTCTAAAATAATATAGGATATATCTAGCCTAAAAATATATAAATTTAAACAGGAAATAATGGAAATGTGGTATTCGTTAGCATCAAATAAAAGGGGAGAGAGACATCGAAAATGAGAGGTAACCCAGGATGAAAAAAATAAATACAAAATAAAAAAGATGGTGGTGGTCATAATTATTCATTTGATTTTGTCCTCAAAACGTCTGATTGATATTTCTTGCAATTAATCTTGATGTCTCTCTCAATCGAGATAATACTTTTGAAAAACAAAGCCATCTAAAAGGAAAACGATTTCATCAAAATCTTTCAGCGCATTGGATGGACAGCTGCATGCACTACCCCATGCACTTAACTGAACACGTGATCAATATCAGACTAACATCTGCCCATTAGATTGGATGCTAATGTCATCCGGTTTACTGAAGTGGTAAGTAGGACAGCGTGAGAATTATCAGTTAACATGGCATTAACAGAATCAATCTTCGGGTGAGTAATTTAGAATAAAAATAAATCTTTATAAAGAAATAGTGCGGTGATGATTGGAAAACCTTGTTGTAGGCGGGTATTTTATTTAAAATGGACAGCTGGGGGCTCAAAGTGGGACAGAATATACTAAAACATGACATAAATCCAGAAATTGGATTTTCCCTTTTGAAGAATTGCTATTGAGGTCAAAAAACAGCAGGAGTTAGTGGTCCCACGGAGGCAACGACATGCACCCTCGACATTTTGTGGCCTTCAGTTCGCTCCAAAGTCGGCAGTCTCATACAAATGGGTGGTACTTAACCGATCAGCAGATAGATTCCTTAAAAAGAGTTCTATGTGGCTAGATGGCTCAGAAAAACTGAACAATTATGCAAATTTGCCAGTTGTTAAAAAGGTTGGAGGGCCAGCACAGAGTTTTTCAGAATGTGCCGAGATAACAGAGCGGAAGAAGATTGAGAACTTAAGTGATAAAAGATGTCTTAAGGGGTTAGCACATACAACTCAGATGGGTATGCGTCCCTCTGGACAGACACATCAGTATCGACCATCATCAAAGAAATTATCAGCACAACTCCTACCAGACAAAAAAATATAGACTAGGATATAGACATTTCTAAAAATATGCTATACAATATACATATTTGCTAGCTGTTACCCGCGGCTTCGCACACGAATATTTCATTTCTGCCATTTCGTTATAATTTATATACGTTTATGGTAAGGATAACTAGAATGAATTTAATAATTGTGATTCACAGTCTTCGTGAGGCAAGCCCCGCTTCTGCCACTGCATAGTAAGCATGTAACACCTACTTGTACAGAAAATAGAACTAAATAATTATTTAAACCTTCAAATTCCTCCCGCATCCAAATCCTTGCAATCCAAAATCCTTCGAAAAATCCTTAATGCTCCTTATTTTGTCACAAATAAAATTATCCACAAAGATCTCAATATCCCATTTGTTGCAGATTTAGCCCGAAATAGATATACCTCCTTTAATTCCAAATTCCTTGACCATACCAACCCTCTTGTTCGTAGCCTTTCATCCCCATGTATTCCTGATAATCCTCTGAGGCGTCTGAAAAGAAGAAGCCCACGGAATCTTCTAACTTAAAATAGTCATTGAAGTGCTACCAATGGGTGGTTCCTTCACAAGTCATTCTCATGTCTTGTACTCTAACTTCACATTTACTTGTTGTATTATGTAATACAGTTGTAAATTTCAATAAATAAATAATAACAATGATTTAGTCAAATTAGGCAATAATTTTTTAAATTTTGAAATGAAACAATCAAGCTATTATATCGTGTCTGCCATGAGGCCTCCTTCCCTCTTTTAAGGCTTCTAAAATTTCAGACCATTTATAATAATAATTTATAAAAGGCTACATGTAAATTTGATAAAGAAATCGGGACGATCATGTCATAATAATTGTGCGTCCTGCTTCTGCCGTCTCACAGTAAGCATGTAGCATGCAGCCGCTATAGTGACTGGGTGCTCGATTCAGTACAGACGCACCAGGAGCCGAAACTCAATTTTTGAAAATAAAATAATTGCATTTTATGACAATCCCCTGAAAAATCCCTATATTCAAATTTTCTGGCAAATCTAAAAATAATTTTTTTTATCATACATTTTGCCGAGGGTATATATTTAATTTTTTTTAATGATTCAAAAAAATGCCTATAAATCAGAGATCATTTGAACAATTCAAACTGAATTTCGGTCGTCAGCAAAGGCTCTTAAACTACGCAATTTTCTTTAACCGTGGCGGACCTACGTGTTTTAGAACCTACGTTATACGCAAAAAAAAAAACTCCATTTTGTTTTTATTTTGTTATCGAATTCTTTCACACAGGCTTTCTAAAATAATGCAATAACTGTTTATATGTATGAAAAACAGAAACTCCCCTCTTTCTAATGAGCCTAAAAACGTCGATATCGGATGCTATGATGAGGAGTTACAGAGCTTCAAATCCTAACATAATTTCGTGGCTTAAAATATTTCCAGGTCCTCGGAAGAGAATTTTTGTTTTTGTATTCGATGATATTTATAAGTTAAGGTTTATTTGTATGCCGAATCAAATGCTTCCATCGAAATTAGATATAGGTAAAATACCATTTTTAACATACCATTTTTTTAAATCCTAAATACATTGGTACATAAATTGAATGGTATCTTACCTATATCCAATTTTATTTTTGTTAAACATAAACATAAAGCATATTTAATAAAAAAAATATGTAAATTCCTTAAATGTGGGGCTAATGTACTTGTAGGAAAAGAGTGAACTAATAGGCTAATTACAGTTATTATGAAAGTAGTTTTTGAAATTTTTCTTAGAAGCTGTTGATCTAATAGGCTAATTACAGTTATTATGAAAGTAGTTTCTGAAATTTTTCGTAGAAATTGTTTCTCGTACGAATTTAAACTAAAAATTGAATCCATCATGTCTCTTCTAGTGTTATCTCCTAACTTTTTCTCCCGCATTTTTTCTAAATGTAATTCCACGAAGTGTTTTTATAATGGTTTTGCGTTATACAAAAAATAAAATGTTACAATATGCTTGGTAAAATGAACCGAGAATTAATCTCTAAATGGCATCAATACCAAGAATTTTTTACATACTGATCATAACTTCTTTTCTTCGAAATTTCGTGTTATCTGGAATATCCTTATCCACATTACTTCTCTTGAATGATTCTCAACTGTACCACCTACCTACTACATGAATATCTCGAGGAATAAAAACACCTTTGTTATCTTACCGTCTAAAAACCATCAAAACAATGATTTATCGTTCAAAATATCGTCAAAGTTCCCAATGTACATAGTTTAATATCCTGTTAGCTGATGAATGTTAACTGTTGAATTTTAACGTTGAACAAATTTAAAAACACTTTTTCGAAATTGCTTTCTTTCTGAAACTACCGAAATAAAACTGCTTGAATCAACATATTTTTTTTAATTTTGATATCCAAAGTAATATGAGTGGAACATAAATATAAAACTATTTCTAGAAAAGAGTTTAACATTTTGATTACTTAAGTTTTATAACTTACTCAAGCTGTTCCTAACTTTGTTTCTTTCTCGCCGGTTAGAAGACAACAAACACACTATCTTCTTCTTGCAATGTTCGGCAGATATGTCCATCTCATTTTCGATTTCATTCCAAGCTTCCTCTTTTAAATTTTTTTTGAAGTAGTCATTATGTTTAGGATTCCAAAGTATAGGTTTAGTTTTATAAACTTCGATCAATTTCAATTGATTTTCCTCTGACCACTTCATAATTAAATAAACCTGGATTAAATAATAGTTTATTTAACAAAATGAAATGACAGATGGAGGCATGAGGTTCGCGAGCAGGAAGAATATCGACGAACCAGGACAGCGTCACTGTGCGAACTGAGATCCCCCGTGCCCGTCGGTAAAACCGACAACAGCCGAGTTGCCACGAGCGGTTCACGAACGGTTCGTTCCGGTCCAAACATGACCCGTGAGAATTAGCACATTTAGAAGTGTTTTCTTTATTAAATTGTATTTATCATTTTATTTACACGTTCGTTAAAAATATATTTTTTAAAAAATTTAACAATGCTAACCTTAATAAAATTTACTTTTGTACAGTATGGTTTAGAGATGTGTAGGTCCAGAACGAACTAGTTCAAAAGAACTATTCAGCAAAAGGTACAGTACAGAAGAATAAATGGTTTAATGTCCGATAGTTCAGTGTCAGATAGTTCAGAGGAAACAGGATGTACGGTGTCTTGCAGGGGCATCCGCTAATTTTTTTTTTTTCGAGGGGATGTAGTAAGAAGAAGTCAAATAATCACATAAATGTCTGTAATCGCCAAATGGGGCGTAAGTTGTAAGGATAATCATGAAAATTAGATTAAACTATATTGTTAAAAATTACCAAAAATATTACTCAAAATACAAATCTTATAATGGTGGATATTTAAATCACATTTCTTCGTACATTTCCGAGGGGGAGAGAGGGGATATATTCTCTCCGTACGTCAATGATAAACTCTTTAACACACAACAAGAAGAGGACCCTCACCTCTAAATAATGAGAAAATTTCCTGACTGGGAAATAGCACTCCAATTGTATATAGTCATCAGACCTTCAAATACCAACAGGTAGTAAAAGGTAAAGTACATCAAGTTTATAATTTATCTAATTATTTGTTTTATTAATGTTCTTTTTTGTTTGAGGGATTGGAAAAAAAAAAAAAAAAAAAAAAAAAAAATGATAAACTGCATACTACTTCTACACCGTACAGTGAACGAACTAGTTCAATGAACTGGGTAGCTCCTTCCTTCACACCCGTTCTTTGTTCAAGCTTTGATTATATTGATTTGATTATAATTCTTTCATCCACACGTGTTATTTTTAAATTTGTAATATAAATATATGCCAATTTTTTTTCTATACATATATTTGTATACCTATTTAATTTTAAGTAATTTATTATATATGCTATTCCAGATAACTTTTAGTCAATTTTTAATGTAATTCTTTGTACTTGTATGTTTTGCCGTCCGTTGACATCAGCGCTCAGGTGTCACTTACCTCAACTATTTCCACCATGTCAGGTTATGATGCCTATAATGAATTTCAAATAGGCATTGCCTTTCATTATGATAAATGAATTTCAAATAGGCATTGACTTTCATTATGATAAAACAGATTTTTAGGAAATGAAATAAAACCGAATCATGTGAAGAAAAAATAAAAGATTTATTATAAACAATATTTATTAAAAAGAACAATATCTTGCAATATAGCATCAAAAGGGTGTCGCCCCTCTAACTTTGTTCTCCACATGAACTCCGCCAAGTAAGAGTCTAGATATTGTCTATTAGTGCCTCTTCTCTTGTTTCCCCGCTTCACTGATCCCCGTAACCTTTCTATTCTTTGGGTGTTAGCCAGAGTTGTGGGATCGAGTTCAATTTGTGATTAACTATTAAATGGGCATAGCCTTCATTCTCAAGGTTTTTATATGCTTTCCACGAGTCGGATACGATTATTGAACCCGGTAGAATGTGTTTAATAGTCAATATTAATAATGTTTTTGCTGACCTATCAGGAACTTTAACTATGAAACACTGTTTTGTTTCTCTACATATTCCTCCAAATATCCACTGCTGAGGCAATATCCGTCCTGTGTTGCTTTTTCTTCTAGTATATAGACTTTCATCAATTTCTGCAAACATTCCTGGGCTTACCATTGGTTGGATGAACTTCTCTCTAATTTAAAAACGCACACTTCTCTCATATAATTGGAATAATCAATTACTGTACACTGAGACATGGAGCTGTTTGTCACAGAACTTTATGGAAGTCAGTTCCGCCGACCAGCAATATATGAAATGCACTATAGTCTCCAGAGGTAAAGTACTTTTCCTTAACCACTTATTCACTCGAACACCCAGGCTCTTGTTGCATCCTTTAGCATGGCATTTCCATCTAATTTCTGTCCCCACTTGAAGTTTCATATTATGCCCGTTTGCACAACACATTTTCTTAGGAATGACATTCCGCTCCTGAAAAAAAAAGGAGAGCTGATTTTTCATCAGTGACCGTGCGAAAAATCTTCTTCAAATTCCAAGTCATATTGAAATTTAGCAATCAACAATCAATTTAACAATACAATAACTCATAACAATACACTTAGGAAAGGTTAAGGTAACAGTATGAGATTAGTTAAGAAAAGTGACACTTGAGCGCTGGTGTTAACGGACGGTAAAACATACAAGTACCAATTCTTTTATATCAAGTTTCACTAAAATTTAATTATTTGAACAGAAACTTTCACGTCTAAATTCCATTATTCTACTATTCTTCAAAAAGTGTAAACATATTTACACTGCAACCATACTAATATTATCATCTCAAGAATTAATTTTAGCGGATTATCAAATAAGAAGTGTTTTTGCTTTTAATGATTCATCACTTTAATGATTTTTATAAGTACTCTTATTTATTGGTAGCTTAAAATTAAAAATGAAATGTGTAATTCATTTGAACGAGCTAATTGTTCTAGTTCAGTAAGAAGGACGATCCCAAAAGAAATGGTTTCTTAAAAATAATGACATTGCCCATTTCTATTATGGTCCAAATAGGTTAAGGAGAAAATTGATTAATAAATTAATACGCATAACTTGCTAAGAATGCAGTATATATATTTACAGAACGCTAAAAAGAGGATAGAAAAAAATTTAAGAGACATTCAAATTAAAAAATAATGGTCGAAGTGAAGCTCCCTGATTTACTTCCATTTTTTTAATCTTATCGGGTTTTGCGATTTTCTCACATCCCGGTCCCCAATACGCCTTCCCTCCAATATTTCCTGTCAAAACAATTTTCCTCCGTCAGACCTCTAGCTGTCATTTCTTCTCTGATCCCTTCCATCCACTGCTTCCAAGGTCTTCCACGTCTTCTTCTCTTCTCAGAACAGTATTTAAGTGCTCGAAGGGGCCATCGTGTCTCGTCAATAGTACATTCTACAGCTAGCAGCCCTGGGAGAAGGACCTATCCTGAAGACCTCTCTTGCAAGCTGAAGGCCTACTCTTCTCAAGACTCTCATCACTTGCTTAGTTTAGCGCCCTAGATTTACTGAGGTCCATGCCTATCCCTTGGATCTAACCTCAGTAAACATCCTATTGGGTAGCGGGCTGCGTCGCACTGACAAGCAGCCCTTAGTGACAGCTGGTGCTCTCGACACGGCCTGTGATTGGTGCTCCTAGTGGTGCCTTCGTTACGGTCCAACCTGGTGCTCTTGGCGTCACGTGAGTACATTTTTATTTACATTTTCATTTAATCAGTCAGTTCTGGAATAGTTCACAGCTAGCAGTCGTGGAAGACAGATCTCTCTTAAAAACCTCTCTAGCGTGCTTTTTTTTTATTTATTTTTTTTTTTTTTTTTCCCCTGGATAATTATATTTGCAGATATATACATTTAATTTGATGTTTGTCCTTTTGCTGAAGCTGGGCTTCATTTTAAGGAATTTTTGTGGTATTGGTTTTACATTGTTGTTTCTTATTTAATTCTTATTATAACAAAAGTTTTGGGGCACACTTTATTTTTCTGTTTGTTTTTTCTTTTATACAACTAGTTTAATCCTAATCTAACTTAACTAATACCTTAAACTAAATTTAGTGTCCATTTCACTTTATGTTTCCTTCCATTACTTTCTGCCATCTAATAGTGGGTTTGCTAGATATCCCAGCGAATCCAAGAATTTGATATGCCTCCTCCTGATAAATTCCGGGACCGTTGGTAAGTCTAGCAGGGTGTGGAGTTCATGCGCCTTTTTCCTCTTCCACGCCGTTGTCCTTACCATCTTCCGGAGCATCGAGTCTTGAAACCTCTGGAGGAGCCGCTGCGTGCCACCGGTGAGATGTGTGAACAATGGAGCCCCGTATAGCAGTGCCGGCCTGAGTATGCTCTTGTACACTTGCAATTTGAGGCGGAGTGAAAGGGCTGGCGAAGTCAGTAGGTGGTGAAGACGGTAAGATCTTCTCCTGACCGTCCTGGTCTTTTGATATAGATGGGTACTAAGCTTGAGATGCCGATCAAGCTTCATACCCAAGTATACTATGGAGTTAGAAGGCGAGATGACGGTGTCAGCCACCTGGAGAGTCCTCGGCAGTGTTGATTTCTTGCCCTGTTGGTGCGAGAACACTACACAGTCCGTTTTTGCTGGATTGACCTGTATGTTGAGGTTTTTCAGCTGTTGAACTATCTCTTTACAGGTTTCCTCGGCCTGTTTCAGTGCATGTTTGGCGCTCATACTGGTGCTATAGATGGCTATATCATCTGCATATGCAGCGACCTTCGCTATTCTGTAGTTTTTGCCAACTACCTCAGCAGTATATATTGAAAACAGCACCGGAGAGAGGACTGCTCCTTGCGGCACTCCCCACTTCAGTGAGATGGTCCGGGATTGCTCATCACAAACTCGCACAGAGATGGTCCTGTTGCCAAGAAAGGATACAATGACACTGTAGAGCTGTTCCGGGCACTCGAGGTCTAAGAGTTTACGGCATAGAATACCGTGAGACACTGAGTCGAATGCCTTTGTACAGTCGATGGAGATCATAGCCGTCGCCGTGTTCCGATTGAAGCTGGTGTTCACCTCAGTTTGTAGCTTCATAAGATGATGTTCCGTACTGAGGTGTGCTTGAAAACCGGTCTGTTCGTAAGGAATTACGGAGTTTTCATCACAGAATTCTCTAAGGTAATTCAGGATGATCTTTTCGTATACCTTACCGAGGTGCGGCAACAGGCTGATTGGTCGATAGTGATCTGCCTCGTTCCCTGGCTTATTCGGCTTGAGGAGTGGAAACAGGATGGCATGCTTCCATTTTTCGGGGAAGTATCTCAGCCTCAAGCACGAATTGTACAGGTTTGTGAGATGAGCAATCCCTTTTCTCGGTAGTTGTTTCAGGAGTATCGTCTGTACCCCCTCATGGCCAGGGGCCCTGTTTCCGTGGGCTCTTCTGAGGATGGCCTTCAGTTTCTTCGGAGTGACGAACATGTAATTGTTCTCCTTAGCCATCTCCGGTATTGAGAGCTGGGCCCCTGTCCGCGTATCTATATCATGCTGATAGTGCCCAACTAGTAGCTCGGCTTGCTCAGCATGATTTAGAAGGCGGTCTCCATCATGTAGGCGGACATTAGAGGTCTTCTTGGTTGCCGCTTTTGTGAGTTTCCAGAATTTCCTGTAATCACCATGCGTGCCCCGTAGCCGTTCGTGCCAGGTCGCAGTCTTCCATTGACGCATGAGATTTTTAATCTGGGTGGTAACTGCGTTCAGGGCTCTTTTGGTGTCTGGATCTCTGGTGCGGGAATGACGATTCTTCAGTGTCCGCCTACTTTCTATGAGCGCCATGATGTGGGGTGGGGGTTTCTGTAAGTGGGGAGGCTGCGGATAGTAGGTGGGGATGGCCGTCTGCGCAGACTCGACTAATGCTGCCGTGAAGTCCTCGATGTAGTCAGTTACTTCCTCCACGGTTCGCAGGGTCGGAACTTGCTGCAGCCTATGGCATACCGCGGCTTTGAAACGGCTCCAGTCGGCCTCCTGGTATTTAAATTTCTTCACCGTGGGCGCGGGTCTTCTTCCTTGCACTTCATAGATCACCGGGCGATGGTCCGATGAGATGAAGTCTGTGACAGTGCACTCAGTGATACGGTGTGGCTGTCTTGTTAACAGGAGATCGATTGTCGACGTAGAGCCATCTCGAAAGTGGTGGAAGGTGTGAGTGGCTGGGTGGACAACTGTAAATGCTGTTTTAACCAGCTGCCTTCCCGCCGGGTTTGCCGTCGTGTTATGCCATAGGCTGTGTCTGGCATTCAGGTCCCCTACCAACCAGTGATTGGTTTTTGTCCCGCATGTGTCGATGAGTTGCCGTAGCTCTCTCAGTGACCCCCTTGGACGCCGGTATATGCCTGTGATGTAGGTAGGCTGGTTCATGAGCACCTGAACGGTGACATGACTGGTCCGTGCGTCTCTGGTGTTCATAGGGGGTGGCATCTTCTTCCACGTCGTTCCATGGCGTACCGCTATGAGCACACCTCCATGGGGATCGTGTGAGTCATCCGTAGCTACGGCATCTCCTCGAAATCGGGGAGGGCGCCCTTGTATTCTAGTGTCCGTGATGACGGCCACAGTGGGTTCGGTAAGCGCCAGGAGAGCCTCCACCTCTTCTAGTTTCGTGGCGAGGCCACAACAGTTGAAATTTACAATGCTGTAACCAATCATTTTTGACACTGGCATCCTTGTTTCAGGTCTGTAATGAGTGTTTTCATGAAAGTCCTCATCTCTGAAAACATATGATGGTTTGATTTATCACTGTCAACATGAAAGTTTGTGATTGGTCCAGCTGAGGTTGTGGCGCTCCCTCCTCTGCCGGTGGTGGGGATTCCTTGTCTGTTCCAGTCGCTGATGGCGGTTGAGGCTCTGAGGGACGCAATAGAGAAGAGTACGTTGTCGCCGTACTAACAGGTCTGTGTTCTCTAATGTGATTGGTTGTGGCAGTGCTGCTGGTTTGCACTCGTCTGGATGCAGCCTGTTCTTTTCTCTTCTATTCGGCGATCTTGATAAGTTCTTGCCGGGCTTTGCATTGTCTGTAAGACGCCACATGGTTGCCCTGACAGTTTGTGCATTTAGGCTCCCCCTTTCTGGGACAGCTGTCGACGCTGTGTCCCCCACTGCATCGCACACATGCCAAAGCGTACCCGCAATAATTTTTGGTATGCCCGAACTTCTGGCATCTATAACACTGCGGGGGTGCGTTATCTTTCTTCGGTATGTATTTACAGACCGAGAAAATGCACTTATTGACGTGCCTAATCGCCTGCACGTCCTCAATGGTGACCTTGACAGGTACCGTGATTACTATTGGTGACAGAGGGGTCTTTTTTCCTGTTTCATCTGTCTTCTGCAGCCTCCTCACGTCCACTGCTGCAAGAGGCTTAACAGCCTCTTTTACGTCCTCTATCGGGATGCTGACGTGTAGATTTTTTAGCACAAATCTACTCTGTTCTTTGTGCATACGTGTGAAAACGGATGTCCATTAAGCGAAGTCCTATAAGGACTTCGTTTCGGTCCTTCACATTATTCAGCAGGATGTGTACTCCAGCACGTGTTTGCCTTAACAAGTAATCGGAGATTTTTAACTTCGTTAAGAATTTTTTGGCCTCTGGGATGGTGTGTTCTGGAGCCAACATGACAGGTGGTATTTGGAGCGGCTTCTGGGAGTCCTGGGTCGCAGTCTCGGTATCTGCTATATTGGCGAGAGCCGCATATCTATTAGAAGTCTCAATCTCGCTGGCCTGTATGGCTTTGGGTTTTCTCTTCTTCCTCTGACGCATGGCGCGTGTTTCACGTCCCTGTGGGCTGGAAGAACTAGCTGCTTCTACATCTGCTTCGTCCTCAGACCTGGGAAGAGGGGCACTCTGTGCTGTGTCCATCTCGCGCACTTTATTGTCCTGGAACTAGCACTACACTCACGGGGGGGGGGGGGAGGGGTTACCACTAAGGACGGACCGTAACGGAGGCACCACGCCCAATAACTGTCACTGTCACAAGGGTGGGGGGAACTTGCTAGCGCAACGCTGTCCGTACCCAATAGGGTGGCTGCCGAGGTTAGATCCAAGTGATATGCATGGACCTCAGCAGCTCTAGGACGCTAACTAAGCAAGAGGGGAAAAGGTACAAACTGGTTCACTTCACACGAGGTGGCACTCCTAGAGGTGTTTTCACTGCGGCTGCTGACTGCTGACTGATGTCTCTAGCGTGCTGAAGAATTTCTCGCTTAATGACAGCTGGTGCTCGATACGGCCTGTGATTGGTACTCCTCGTGGTGCCTTCGTTCGGTCCGTCCTGGTGCTCCTGTCACGTGAGTACACTTTTACTTATTAAGTGAAATAATAGTTATATTTAGTTTAGTTTTTTATTTCATTTATAAAATGACGACACTACCCAAACCTTCCCCAATGGCTCTAGATGAAGTTGCTTCAACTTCATCATCAACTAACTCGCCCCCTCTTATTAACTTAAAACTAAAACGGAAGTTCATTCCGTTTACTGACAGCGAAGGCTTCACCACGCTGAAGAAAAAACTCACGTTTGTGCCCCAACCCACAAACAAATACAGCTACATCCAATAGCTTTGCCGCACTTAGCGGCCCGTCCACCTCACAGCCAGATACACCCATCCAAGCTACCCCCACCAACGCTACCCCACCAACCAACCAAAAGCCGAACAAACCGGCTCCAATTGTCATCCGTCCACCAGTGTCATCGGTGGAACTACGAAAACACCTCTTAGAGGCAAATATTACAACTTTTATTATCCGTTCTAATTAGAACGAAAATAAAATTTTTACCACCACAAAGGCTGATTACGACGCCACCATATGTGTGGTAAACCAGTCGGATGACATCGACTACCACACCTATACCCCAAGAGGCACTAAGCCTCTCAGAAAATATATTTTAAAAGGGTTCGACATTAATCAATCAGTCAACTCTATAGAAAATGTCCTCAAAGCACGCCTACCCGGGTTCAAAAGCATCTGGAGGATGCAAAATACTGATGAGAGCGGGAATAAAAGAAACATCCCACTCATAATTGTTACCACTGACGAAACTGTCACACTACAGGATATGGAAAAAATTGGTCCAATCGACCATATGGGATACTCAGTTGAAAAACTGAAAAATATAAGCGGTCCCAGGCAGTGTCACAACTGCCAGGAATTTGGTCATACCAAAAATTTCTGTGGGCGCATTATAAAATGCGTTCGTTGTGGTGATAACCACGAAACGAACGAATGCACCAAAAACACCCCACCCAAATGTGCCAACTGCGGTGGCCCTCATGTGAGCTCATACCTTGATTGTCCAAAAAGGCAAATCCTTCTTAAAAAGAAGGAAACAAAGGTCACTATAAGACCAACGAACAATACCCAGGAGACAGCATCTCCTGCTCCCACCACCACCTCAGTCCCAAACTCATACGCCGTTGTCCTATTCAGCGGACAACCCACCCCCACACCAACTCCCGCACCCGCAACCACACCCCCACCCCCAATCCCTCAGCCGTCCACGGATCAACCCCCATGGGTTGATAACCTAGTCGCCATGTTTAGCGACATGAAGGCTATTTTCCACACCCTCATGAGCACGCTTAACCTCGTGCTCCAACAAGCCTTCGCCCCTAAATTTAATGGATAGACACTCTATCCTTAACTTTAACATAACAGGGCTCGTAAAGCGTAAGCTCGAGCTGGAATCCCTCCTGGCCTCTCATAGGCCATCAGTTGTCGCACTGACAGACACAAAACTAAACAAGCAAACGCGAATACACTTTCGCGGTTACCACACTTACAGACTGGACTCACAAACCCCTCACGGTGGCGTTGCACTTCTGGTGCGTTATGACGTCCCCTCTAAACTGATAAACAATAATACACTCACTGAGGAAAAACACACAGCCGTCACTGTTCAAGTAAAACTTAAACACACATACAAAATCACATGTATATACGGAAGACCAGGAGCTCAGCTCGACACCTTCAAAACACTCTTACGGGAAACCGAAACAGACAGACAACACAAAACGCTAAACACCACACATGGAATTGCACAACACCAAATGCATCACTAAAACAAAATACACAATTATACACCCCAACGCCTACACATACAGACATCACTCAAACCCAGCGTACACATCTACACTAGATCTGCTTCTCACACAACAATCACACAGATTCACAAATTGCACAACAATAGACTTCAGCGACAATGATCACATCCCCGTCATTTATCACCTCGGCCGTGACACAATAAGAATCCCACCAACAAAATACAAATACAACATCATACAGGCAGACTGGAAACTATACCAGAACACAGTCTACACTAACACACCTAACATCACACCACTCACAAATACTCAAGACATAAACAATGCCATAAACACTCTCCAAAACATCATACACGATGCCGCCTACACCTCGATACCCACTTTCAACCCCACTCCCATCCACCTACGCCAGCCATCAAAATACACACTCACACTAATTAAACAATGAAACAACATAAAAAACTGCTGGTATAGGACTAAAGACCCAACATACAGACCTATCATAAACAGTCTCACCAGACAAATCACATCTCTAATGTCGCAGTGGAAAACATCCCTCTGGCACGAACAATTACGCCGTACCCATTACGACCCCAAAAACTTCTGGAAACTAGTCAGAAGCCACAACACCAAGTCAAAATCGGTGAAAATACAACGAGGCGATGAGCTTCTCACTCCCGCAGATCAGGCTACCATACATGCTGACTATTACGTCGGTAGAGACTCAGCACGCACCAACACCACATACAACCGCAGTCCACAGACTGATTTAATACAAACCATATTTTCCTCCTATAAAGAACTGACTGCAACTCTGAGAAATACGAGGGGAAACAAATCAACAGGAGAGGACAACATACCCTATGTCCTACTCAAACAACTCCCCAGAAAAGCCCATATGTTTCTCCTCAATATTTTCAACTCATGCTCACGCCTGAGATATTAACCTACTGAGTGGAAACATGCTATAGTTGTTCCACTTCTCAAACCCAAAAAACGAGGAGTGGTACCGGAAGAATACCGGCACATCAGTCTCCTCAACCACGTCTCAAAAATATATGAGAAACTAATCCTCATACATGTCCGAAAGCACTGCGACGCACAAGACATCATTCCCCGGAACAAACCGGATTCTCTCGCGGGGTTAGCTGCTATCATCATGTAGCAAAACTACAGTATGCTACAGCTAAAAACCTCAACAAAAATCTTGCAACCGCAATGATCGCATTAGATTGCACACAGGCATTTGACTCTGTATCCCACTCCACTCTAATTGATCAACTCCGGCTTCACCAATTCCCGGACCAACCGGTCGACATTATTGGCTCCTACATCAGTGGCCGGACATTCTCTGTCCGTGTCAAATCTGAGACCTCTTCCCCGCGTCCAGTTACCTGTGGTGTCCCTTAGGGCTCGGTCCTTGCTCCAGTCCTTTTCAATATATATACAGCCCATATAGTATGGCAAAAGATTGACAATGTTCAAATCGCTGCATATGCCGATGATATTGCTATATACTCAGCAAGCATGAATGCAGATCACGCCATGCGCAAGGCCTAATCAGCAGCCCAACATATCACAGAACAACTTAAAAACATAAATATCCATATAAACACACAAAAAATAGATGCCATCACATTTTCATACAAGAAAACTCTAAAACAACAACAAAAACTGAATGGGCAAACCATTCAGAACAAAAGACAGCTCTCATACCTCGGTATGAAACTAGAATCACACTTGTCATTCACAGCCCACACAAAACACAGAATACATATGCTATATGTATAGCCACAACACACCAACTCAATCACTTACTCTACTCACCAGGGCTGTCACTCAGACTCAAAATCTTCATTTACAAAGCCATCCTCAGGCCTACACTGCTTCACGGTGCCCCCCTCCTGCACTACCTATATCCCACAGCCCTGAAGTTCCTCCAAACATTCCAAAATAGCGTCCTACAAAAAATCACAAAACGAACGTCACTCGAAAGACGAAACTCGACACTGTTCAACAGCACATCACAAGAAGACACGTAAAGTTCTTCGACAACCTTCCTGCCTCATTTAACCCACTTTTCCGCTCCATCAGCCCATCCCCCCTTCCTGCCAGATGGCAGGGCCGAAAGGGACCAAATAATCCTGTAAACATCATCCTTTAACCCGCTTCTAGAGCTCCCCCATCGCCTATATCCTCTTCCATCGCCCCGTCCTACCAACTTCCAGGTCCCACCCCAGCCCCGCTCTCTCATATCCATCCTTGAAAATATAACTCTGTAAATATTTTAAATATTATTATTATTATTAACCATGTATATAGTTTTTTAGTAGTAGGTTATTTTGTTCTTAATACACAACAAGAAGAGGACCCTCACCTCTAAAGAATGAGAAGATTCCCTGACTGGGAAATATCATTTCAATTTGTAAATAGTCATCAGACCTTCAAGTACCAACAGGTAGAAAAAGGTAAAGTACAGGAAGTTTTATAATTTTTATAATTATTTGTTTCATTTTGTTTGAGGGATTGGAAAAAAAAAAAAAAAAAAAAAGTTTATTTAATCAGTCAGTCATTCTACAGCTAGCAGTCGTAGATGACAGACCTCTCTTAAAAACCTCTCTAGCCTGCTGAAGAATTTCTCGCCTTGTGACAGCTGGTGCTCGATACGGCCTGTGATTGGTACTCCTGGTGGTGCCTTCGTTCAGTCCGTCCTGGTGCTCTTGTCACGTGAGTACATTTTACTTACCTAAGTGAAGTGTTAGCTTTAGTTTAGTTTTAGCTTTCATTTTATTTGTAAAATGACTACACCCGCACAAACTCCTATGGCTCTAGATGAACTTGCTTCAACTTCATCTACATAAACAGGCCCCTCCCCTCCTCTCCCCGGATCAACCTGAAACTAAAGCGAAAATTTATTCCGCTTACAGACAGCGAAGGCTTCACCACGCTGAAGAAAAAACTGACGTTTGTGCCCCGACCAACCAATGACGAACCAGCTACAGCTACCTCTAATAGCTTTGCTGTACTTAGTGGCCCGTCCACCTCACAGCCAGATGGACCCATCACTTTTTTTATCCGTTCTAATCAGAATGAAAATAAAATTTTTACCTCCACCAAGGCTGATTACGACGCCACCAAAGGTGTGCTAAACCAGTCGGATGACATCGATTACCACACCTATGCCCCAAGAGGCACTAAGCCTCTCAGAAAATATATTTTAAAAGGGTTCGACATCAATCACTCAGTCAACTCTATAGAAAATGCCCTCAAAGCCCGGGTTCAAAAGCATCTGGAGGATGCAAAAAACAGACCAGAGTGGAAATAAGAGGAATCTTCCACTCCGCATCGTTACCACTGACGAAACCGTCACCCTTCAGGATATGGAAAAAATTGAATTGAAAATTGAAAAAATAGTCATCAGACCTTCAAGTACCAACAGGTAGAAAAAGGTAAAGTTCATCAAGTTTTATAATTTATCTAATTATTTGTTTTATTAATGTTATTTTTTGTTTGAGGGATTAGAAAAAAAAAAAAAGTCCTGTCTCGTCCATTCTCATGACGTGTCCAAACCACAGCACTCTTCTTTCACTAATCATCCAGATAACTATGAAGGCTGTCAGACACTGAACGATCAGAGGACTCAACGCAGAGAAACCATCCCCATCAGCCTTTTACTGCTCAGCCAATGCAGGTATCTCCAGGCATCAATGAGTTTCCTCCAATGCGGTAGCACCTCAACCAAGCGGCACCATAAATCATCGCTGGACCTCAGGCCCAACCAAGTCAACCAGCACCCACTGCAGCACCAGCACACATTTATAGGTAAGTCAAACCACAGTTATTTCATATTATTAACGGGCTAAATAACTCCTACTATCTCAGGTTACATAGGTCTGGTGCCCTACCTACATCCCCAAAGTACGTAACTGTAGACTCCTTGTCAATTCTCCTTTGGAATACTAAAGAATTGAGTCAGCACAATACTGAAATTGACTTGTACTTCACGAAAAACGGATCGATATAGCGCTTATTACTTCAACACGTCTGACACCTCGATCAAAAATTCGCATTCCAGACTACACTATTTACAGGACTGACTATCCAGGTAAAAATGCACATGGAGGCACTGCAATACTCGTTAATTTCACTCAAACACAATTTCGTAGACGTGCCTATTACACGAAACATACAATCCACAGGAATCACACTATGAACAAAACATTACATCATCACATTTGCTACAGTTTACTTTTCCCCTCAGGTACAAGATTACATCCACGACGTTTTCTGAGTTCTTCAAACGCCTCGGAAGATGCTTCATCGCAGGTAGTGACTGCGACGTGTGAAGTGACCTTGCGGGTGTGTCTCTGTTTTTCACACATGAACTACTCTCATGATATTTACCGCAAATCACGCATCTTAGTCGATGATTACAATATGTTTTAGTGTGGCATATTACTGGCACCGTATATACAAAGGAATGTTTCTCTTTTTTCGTGCCTCCTCGATTTTAATTCGTGAGTAATGTAAACATTTGAACATCTTGAATATGTCTTTTCTGAAAGTTTCTTTCGCGATATCCATGAAGAATATAGGGAGTGTTTTTTTAAACCGAGAGATGGACAGTAACTACATTTGTGGCTTCGTAGCTCATTTATTTTAATTCTTCTTTTATGATATCGACTGGTGTTCCACGATGCAAGTGTTCTACAACAATCCTTGGGCATCTGCCCTGTGGGGGTTGAAAAATATGGAAGTCGGCATCTTTCTTTCGCAGACTTTTATTAAGTTATCTATAAATATCAGAATTTTCTGGGTATACAGTGCCTTTCATAGTAGATTTGATTTTAAATGTGTTTGGATCCGCTTCTTTTTCAAGGAAAGAAATTAGCGCTTGATAATTCTCTTCACCATTTATCTTTAACGGTTGTGGGTTTTGCCATTTTGAGGGGGTCTTCTTATTTCTTCCGATTGAGAGATTGTAATTTGGACTAGAGTCTGGAAACTGTTAGAAGTTGGTATCGATTATGTAGGTCTTTTTTATTGTCTTATGTCGTTTGAATCTAGCATTTGTCTTTTACGACCAATAACCAGTGCAAACCGCGACATGTACCCTGTGAAGGCTGGACTGTGACACCATCAAATTTTTGAATTTTAATATTTCCGAATCCCATTTTAATTTTTTTTTTTAAATGTCTTTTAATTCAACGTATATTGGTTATAATCACTACAAATTTCAAGGTGGAGAAAATATGAGTGAATAAACCCTCGAAAGCAAGAATAACCTAATTTTCACTTTAAATTTTGCCTGATCATCTAGTCTTCTTAGATAAAATATTTATTTAATGATATGGGGCACTTTACCCCGCTAAAATTGTGCATAATTGACAAAATATATTACTGTTTTGGGAGAAAAAAAAACAAGTACAAACTTGGAATAATGTTCCAATTATTTCTCTGCAAGTTTGTATTTGAATGAAGCATGTCATGGACATAGATGGCCAGAGAGTGAGGATGGGTGAGGAGGTGACATGCTTAGGAGTGAAGATGAGAAGAAGATTCCTAGATTACCTAGATTACCTGAAGGATAGGGTGACCCGGTCTATAAATGCCTTACAGATCTTATAAATACAGGATTGGGGGTGCGTCCTGGGGCACCAGGTATTCCGCTACGATGACCATTTACAAAGGCCTGGTCATGGGTATCCTGAGGTACTCATCTCCAGCGTGGAGCCAACACCTCACGCAGCTGCAAAGGAGGAGACTGGCCACAATTCAGAGACTGGCTCTGCTTAGGGTCACTAAGGCCTATAGAACGGTGTCGCATGAGGCGGTGCAGGTGCTAGCCGGAGCGATGCCCCTGGATCTCGTCCTCAAGGAAGGCAGGATAAAGTACGATATGAAGAGGCAGGGGCTTGACGCGCTACCCGAGGGATTCTGGACCAGAGTTCGCGAGACCCCTAATCAATGGAAGAGGGTACTGAGGAAGGACATTAGCGAGGAATGGAATGGACGGTGGGTGGGGAGTCAGAAGGGAGCTACCCTAAGGAAGTTCTTCACCATCTTCCAAGAAAGGCTGAAGGCGAGATGGGTCCTCCCTGATTACTGGGTCTCGCATATGCTGACAGGGCATGGAGGTTTCCGGGGGAAACTACAGGAACTTGGAAAGGACATAGACCCCCGGTGCCCCACCTGTGGAGTCCCTGAGACTGCAGAGCACGTGATCGTGTTCAACTGCAACTGCAACACTTTAGTGAGAAAATGTGCTGCACATCATTTAATAAATATTTTATCCAAGAACACTGAATGAATAGGCAAAACTTTTAATTGAAAATTATTCTTTAATTTTAATTCTTATATTATTCTTTCTTGTTATGATTTGATAAATTATAGCTCCTACATAATATTTTTATTTTATTTACATGTGATCTCAGTTTTTCTACACCTTGAAATTTTGCATGAATCTAACATATTTTTACAAAATTGAAATAACATAAAAAAAAAATTTAATCTAAGAAATTCAAAATTAAAAATTTTTAAAAACCAGTTATAAAAAAATCTTTAGTTGTGAGGTTGGAGAAACTAAAAATATACAAGAAATCATTTAAATCTTAGACAAGGATGTTAAGGCCTCAGGTGATTTCATATGAAATGATTCTTCAAGAAGAATAGATATATTCAGATAAGAAATAACACTCTTTTGACTGTTAGATAAAGTGATGCAAAATAGAGTAGTATATATTATCAATTTTCTGCATATTTATCCAACATATCTATTCATTTCACTCTTATCCATCCTTTGCTATGATCTGCCTGCGACAATAAATAATATAATTGATTTATATATTAGTTTTCAAGATATTGGGTACCCAATTATGATTTCTCTAATTAAAAACTAGAATGTGAATATCGAAAAATGTATCGATATATCGAAAAAGCCTCGATATTTTTAATATTATAAAGATACACACAAATACCGATATTCTTATGCCGACATAATTAAGATATTGTTTTTATAAAATCGATATGTCTGTGACGATATAATTAAGACATTGTTTTGTTTTTTTTTTAAGTTCATTTACAGCAGACTTTAAATATTATGAAATCGAGGCGTTGGTGACCTAAGGGTTTTACGCCTATAAACAAAAACAAACACAATATTATGGAACAATTTATTTCCTAGTCTCCTTCCGATTCGATTAGGTTTTTTTTTTTTTTTTTTATTTGATAAAAGAATTAACAATATTTTGAAATGTGCCGATATGAATAAAATATTGTTTTATTAAGTAAATTTCCTGCAGGATTTAAATATCAAGAAACGGGTTATCAGCTAACCTTTCTCCAATTCAATTAGAAATTTATTTTTTTACTTAATAAAAATATTATTTTATGCCGTAATCATCAATATATCAATATTGTTAACCGATAACGATATCAATATCGATATTTGGCTTTCGACATTCCATTCCTAAAATATAGGCACTATAGATAGTAATACGAACATTTTACACCACAGGATAAGATTTTATGGTTCTTTGTTTGTCGAACCCGCCGTTCTTGTAAAAAATTTGTATTTTATATTGTTTTCTCTAATTTATTCTTTTTTGAAAAAATATCGGTTTTCGAGACTCAAACTTTATTACCGATATTACGATAAATCGAAAAAACAAATATCGGTCATATTTTAAATACCAACAACATCCCTAGAGTGAAGAAGCACTCATCACGGCCAGGACTAATGCTTCAGAGGCAAGTAGCATGCTGCAGCCAATATTCATTAACTTATCATTAGTGTAATTAGTGTTAATTCCTCTGAAGCTCTGGTACTAATGGAATGGTTAATGTCTCGCCGATGGTTGGGCACGTCGCATAAGTCTGTAACAGGAAATGTGTTCTTAAAAGTCGTGTACTGGGTCCAGATAAGATGGATGGGAATTGATGAGCATATCATTAATTCTGATTTTTTTTTTTTATAGCTAACATCTGAAGCAATTGCAATCAAATTCCGATGAATTAAGTCACATGAATTATGCAGAAGAGATTGGCAATTTTATAATAATAATCTGTTCTTGTTCTTTGAAAGGCAAAATTCGTGAACTTATATTAGTTTCAATTTCTGATAGATTGCCTCTGGAAATTTAGGTTACAAATATGACATTGAGAGAAAAACGCTAACAAATTAAAGGCTTTTTTAATATTATGAGTTGGTAAAGCATTAGCTATGTGTTTTTAAACATTGGCTGTTTGTTTTGGTTTTAAAGCGTAAAACGCAAAGGTCATCAACGCCTGTATTTCGTTTTTATTTATTTTTATTATCTCTCGAGCAATTAGGAAAAAATGAAATAAATAACCGTAAACTGGTTAACTTTTTTTCTTGTTGTAATAAGGAGTGAATTAGAGAGTAATAAAAGGTCTATAGCAAACAAAGGGAGGGAGAGGGGGGAGGAAGGAACAGATATGCTATGGGTAATGCAGTGATAATTACAATGTGTTTAGAGCTAAAATGAAAGAAAAAAAATGTTACGAATATTATGTATAATATTATTGTATGTCTAGCTATAGATTGATAAGTGTGTGTACTGTGTGTGTAGCAATCCAAGGTATTTGGACAGCATTGATGTAAATAAAGTATTTCTCTCTCATCAGCAATTGTTACTTTTATTTTGTTATAATTTTGTAATGTGATATGAGGTATGCATTTATGCAGTGTTCGTCCTTTTGTAGAATGTTGCTAGGGTCTGTTCCAATTTCGAATTAAATCAAGTAAAAAATGTGTGTAATTAAATCAAGGAAAACTATATATATATATTAATATATATATATATATATATATATATATATATATATATATATACACATATATTTGGGCATGTTATTATAAATGGGCAGTCATTGCAGTATTTGATTCTACTTCATTTTTCTGGTTACCGCATTGTGATAATTACTGTGATAATAACCTTCACCACAAAAAAAAAAGAAATTAAACACAAATAAAATGTAACATTGTTAAACAAAGAATAAAAATCATTCAAAACGAAAAACAATGTTTGCGGTAGTAACCAACTTTAAAAAATTGTTTGGGGAAAGAAACTAAGGCACAAGATACCAAAACCTTAAAAAAAATCTGGTGCAGTGCGCGCATTACACAACATTCCCCCATAACAACTTATGATCATAATTTTTAAGACTATTTTAAAAAGCTCACATAAATGCTATTCGAAATAAATTCAACAGAATGCACCTCTTCAAGACTTTTCTCACAAAAGTATTATAAATTAGTTTTTTAAATAAATTTAGTACTACAATTCTGTACACTATATATATATATATATATATAAATATATTTTAAAAGTTTCGGTTTAATTTCCCTAGAATCATTTTGTTTCCATTAAATAATATAAATGTAGGAATTATTTAGTTAACTTCTACTTTTATGTTATTCTATTACATTGTGACAGAGCGTTTTGTTAACAAAAGGTTGGCGACTTGGTGGGAGGAGGTTCGGTCGCATTCGTCTCCTTCCGTACGCGCTCGGTTTTCCATCTAGGCTCTAGTAGTCCTTATGAGATACACTGTATCTTTACTAATTCGGGTAAACCCAAAAAACGAGGAGCGGTACCGGAAGAATACCGGCCCATCAGTCTCCTCAACCACGTCTCAAAAATATATGAGAAACTAATCCTCATACATGTCCGAAAACACTGCAACACACATGACATCATCCCCTCGGAACAAACCGGGTTCTCTCGCGGCGTTAGCTGCTATCATCACGTAGCAAAACTACAGTATGATACAGCTAAAAACCTCAACAAAAATCTTGCAACCGCAATGATCTCAGGCATTTGATTCTGTATCCCACTCCACCTTAATTGATTAACTCCGGCTTCACCGATTCCCGGACCAACTGGTCGACATTATTGGCTCCTACATCAGTGGCCGGACATTTTCTGTGCGTATCAAATCTGAGATCTCCACCCCGCGCCCAGTTACCTGTGGTGTTCCTCAGGGCTCGGTTCTTGCGCCAGTCCTCTTCAACATATATACAGCCCATATAGTAGGGCAAAAGATTGACAATGTTCAAATCGCTGCATATGCTGATGATATTGCTATATACAGAGCAAGCATTAATGCAGACCACGCCATGCGCAAGGCCCAAACAGTAGCCCAAAAACAGATCAACTCAAAAACATTGATATTCACATAAACACACAAAAAATAGATGCCATCACATTTTCATACAAGAAAACACTCAAACAACATCCAAAACTGAATGGCCAAACCATTCAGAATAAAAGACAGCTCACATACCTCGGTATGAAATTGGAATCACACCTATCATTCACTGCTCACACAAAACACCGAATACATCACGCTACAACACACCAACTAAATCACTTACTCTATTCCCCAGGGCTGTCACTCAGACTCAAGATCCTGATTTACAAAGCCATCCTCAGGCCTACACTGCTTTACGGTGCCCCCATCCTGCACTACCTATACCCCTCAGCCCTGAAGTCTCCAAACTTTCCAAAACAGAGTCCTACAAAAAATCACAAAACGAACGTCATTCGAAAGACGGAACATGACACACATTCACAATGAATTACAACTCGACACTGTTCAACAGCACATTACAAGAAGACACGTAAAGTTCTTCGACAACCTCCCTGCCTCATTTTACCCACTTTTCCGCGCCATCACCCCATCCTCCCTTCCTGCCAGATGGCAGGGTCGAAAGGAACCACTAAACCCGGTCAACACCATACATTAATCCGCTCTAAAGCACCCCCACCCCCTATATCCTATCTCACCGCCCCGTCCTGCCAACTTCCTACTCCCACCCCAGCACCGCTCTCTCATATCCATCCTTGTAAATATAACCATGTAAATATTGTAAATATTATTATTTTTAATCTTGTATATAGTTTTTTAGTAGTTGGTATTTTATTTAGCATACAACAAGAAGAGGATCCTCACCTCTAAATAATGAGAAAATTCCCTGACAGGGAAATATCATTCCAATTGTATATAGTCATCAGACCTTCAAATACCAACAGGAAGTAAAAGGTAACGTACATCAAGTTTATAATTTATCTAATTATTTGTTTTATTAATGTTCTTTTTTGTTTGAGGGATTAGAAAAAAAAAGTAAAAAAAAAAAATAATAATAATACGGGTCCGATTTAAATAATTTTTATTTTTGTTTGTTAGGGAATTTAATTACATTTAATATGCTTACATTCAAAATTTGCAATAAAATATTCACTTTTTGAGTTATGCGCAAATATAATTTTCTTTTCGCTATAACTTTTCCCCATCCATTTTCTCGGTGATGCACTGCACAAAAGTTTTATCAAAATCGTTGGAGCCGTTTTCGAGAAAATTGTAACGGCTCTCGTTAGAGATCAAAATCGTTATTTTGATAAAACTTGCTGAAAGTCTTCTCCTTAAAGGCTATTTGACTTGTCATTTAAGTAGTACATCGCCGAGGGAATGGATGGAAAAAATTATGATGAAAATAATATTTACATAGGCAAATTATGTATAGAACTGTATGAATGGTAATTAAAAATGTAAAATCGATGATATAAACTGGCAGTTGCAGTCGATCGATTTTGACGATAAAGTTGCTGTAACATCCCAAGAATATACCTACCTTAAATACGTAGTTTAATTTCGTACGTCTTTTAGTTTTTGAGCTTGGCTGTTCACATACACAGAGGACCGACCGTTTTGCTAGACTTCGTTATTTGGACTCGGGGACCTTAAAACGTGTATTTTCGTTGAAAACTCGAATTCGAAAATTTTCACGATCGGAATACTTCCCCTTACTATATATTTCAATATAGGTAAGAGAAAGTAAAAAATACTAGGTCCTCGTATTGTTGTAGGTATCTAAGGTTTTTCGACCTTCCAACATTAATATCTCTTTGAAATTCGACTGGCTTCGCGATTTTTGCCATATCGTTGAAAAGCTGATGAAAGAAAGCAACTTCTTTGAAGTCCGCAATGCCGCTGCTAGAACATTCATTTCTAGAAAATTATTCATTTTTACTTATTTACTTTGCTTCGGCTGCAATGTTTTTTCTACAAATTGCTTGCTAACTTATAGAAAATTCATCTTAGATTTCAAAATTGGTAACAAAAGTTGAGAAATGTTCAGTTAGAGTAGAGAAATTTGGAACATTATTAGAAAAAATATCGCTTTCTTATAAATCCATTTAATAATCATATCTCGAAAACGAATTGAGAAAAGAAGATACGGTTGGCGGCACTGAACTACATTTTTGATAAACTATCCTTCCCTCAATTACTGACATTTTATTCTGAGACACCCTGTATACATATGACCATCACAATACCCTAAAACATGTAAATTAGGTAATTCCTTCAAAAAATAAATAAATTCTCCTAGATAGTCGAATAAGTAAGTAAAAACAATGTTAGACGATGAAAGATGAAACTATATTTTAACAAAAAAAAAAATACAAAGAGAAGACCAGTTTCCTTCTTGAGGAATGACTTGCTTATGAAAGAGGAGTTGAACTAAAGAAGGAGCCAGAGAAAGTTTATTCAACGATCCAGGAAATAGCTCATTGTCTTCAGCAGGGGTAGACCAATTTAGAATTAGTTTTGAAGGAGTGCTAGAGAATAGGATATTCTATGAAAGAATATTTTCTTATAGAAAGCAAGAAGTTTTACAGAATGAAAATTTCGCTTGAAATAGTTAAACCCTTACATTTTTTTTTTTGTTTTGGAGGAGTTGTAACAACATTTTCCCTCTCTTTGAAAAGTATCTTTTATAAGCAAATAAAATAATTAAGAAAAATAAATAAGTTGTTTTATTTCTTCTTATTATAAAAAAATATCAGATGTTGACACCCCATGATTTCCTTGTATGCCCATTAAAATATAAATCGGTGGCTAAAAAAGTGACCCTGAATTTGGTTACTAGTTTCCGAACGTAACAGTAGCTCAAAAACGACACTCGGCGTCGCAACGTCCAACTATTGACACTTTCAACTAACAAGTTCCCAAGAGATTTCTCCGTGTTCCTTAAACGACGGTTTTAACATTTTAAGCGGAAGAAACCGCTTAACTTATTTCTTATTCTCCTAATGTAGACTTGTTAAGCTCACAAATTGGGAGGGAGAAATGTATTTTACAGTCAATTTTATCACTTAAAACAAGTAATAAAATTGGGAAATTGAAAGTTTGAAATTCCAGTTAAAAGATGATATGATTAGGAAATAGAAAATTCTTGATAATATTTCTATTTTATATATTTGAAAATATTAATAATAATATTTATTAGACTAATGTGCAAAGAAATTGTCGTTATTAATTATTACTCGCATACTTTTTCAGACATATTGTAAGTTTTTACTTTACATATCACGAAAAAGCTATACAAAACACGCATTGAATTACTATGGAATAAAAGATCTGATTCGGTACGCGCATTACACTCCATTACTACCCTGTAATGAATATGCTGTGTCATCATATTTTTTCGTTGATGTAATGCATATATAAAAAGTTAAAGGGCTTTAAGTTTAAGAGTTATGGCGTTTATCAAAACCGTTTAAGCCGTTTTGGAGAAAATTATAAAAAAGTGTTTAATCGTCGATACAAAGTGGCACTTCTGATAAGTCGATTTTAGCGAAAAAGTTGGTTTAACATCCCAAACATATATCTGACCTTAAATACGTAATTTCTGTTTCGTAGAATTTTACCTTTTTGAACTAAGCAGTAATAACATAAATACAGAGCATTTTCAGAGTTAGGGTTTTATTATCCTTAAAACCTGATTTCCGTTGAAAACTCGAATTCGAAAGAAAAGGAAAAAGTAAAAAAAAAAAATTAAACAAAAGGTAAAACTGGACTGAATTCTTAGTTTAAATATTTACGAGAAACAAAACAGAAAAGAAGATGGGCTTCAATGAAAAATTTTAGTGAGAAATTACTTAAGAATATAAAATGTACAGGTCATAGATACTGGTATAATATAGCATTTCTTATACATTATAAAAAGATTTGTAAATAAACTCATCTTTGAATTTCATCGCCATTGCTATCTGCATCACAAAACGAGAGTTGTAGGGCTGTGGTGGCCGGTGAGAAAATAACCAAGAAACTTTAGAGAAGAGAGATAAATATTACAGTTAATCCCAAGAAAAAAGACCGACTATTATTTTCTCTTTTCAGTGAAATAAGCGTCCACTCCCTAAGGTCCATGCAGTAGCGGAGAGAGAGAACGGACCGGCGTGCAGTTCAATAGTACACCTAGGCGTCACCCTTGACAGGTTCCTGACACTTTCTCCCTGATTGTCACAAGAAAATCAGGTAGGTTGGGACCAAGTTTTACGGACTAACCACCATCTCACCAAATCTATCCCTCGGCCTCAAATCAATGATCCAAGCGTTATAAGACTGGCCTTATACCTTCATAATATTATCCTTTAAGGAACACCTTACAAACATATCGCCCATGAATGCAAAGAAGCACCAACAATTTCATAACGGCGTGCTTATACGAATTGAAGGATATACATCACTACTGAGAACAAAAACTGACTTACTACACGCGACCCTCGAACTCCTGATGATGGCTGACATCATTTCATGGAGTCATGTTAAATTCTTTGATTGCCTATAATGCTGTACCAATCCTCTGTTCAGAACTCAATGCCACTAGAACCCGATTCCTGATTCCTAAAACTCCTAAATATTTCTCTCCTCAGATCTCTCGTAAGATGCACATCAAAATAGCATGGGGCTTCAAATAAAACAACAACAAAAAAACCCATCTTGCGTATAGTTTATTGAGGAAAAAAAAAATAATAATATGATTGATTGCCATGCAGCATTAATTATTTATTTTTGTACATTCTAGTCATTCCAACAATCTCGATTGAATCAGAATGCTGTTCCAATTTTGTTTATTACGTAATTAGTGAAAAATTCTCCAAAGTAACAAGTATCAGCGAGAAAGTTATCAATTCGTATGGGATTTTACATTTTAGTCAGTCCTCATCACTTCAAGCAATAGTCAGATTTTTCAGCTCTGGCTATGTTTTGGAAAATCTCTGCCGAAAACTTATTTGGCCTGATTCGATCGTAGCCATGGATATTAACCAGAATAATATACATTAGATACTTTCTCTGTTAAAAACTCCATTGATAAAATTTGCTTCAAGTACTGCATCTCCTTCAGTTATTGTTGTCCTTTAATTCAATCAATTGTACTTAACTTTTCCATTTTTGGACTTACTGTTAATTTATATTTTATCTCAGTAGCTGTCCGAATGAAGAAAAAAAGAAAAGGACAGTATTCCTAATGGAATTAAAAGATCCGATCTCAAAGCCACTTCCTTTCATTGTTGAGGTCTCCAATCTCAACATCTGTGCTGATAAAGAAACGGAGTTATTCGGATCAAGATCTTAGGAGGATCAAAGAAGACAGTATCCTCAGAGGTCCATGCTTCTAAAAAAAATCTTTTTCAATGTTTAATAAGGTTATGCGGAGTTGTTGCGATATCGGGAAATTGTTTGACCATCAAGGTATCATTTTGTACAATTTCGCAGCTACTCGAAAACTGCACTAAAAGAGGGGTGTGGATTAGTGTAATTCAGAAGGCGCAAATAAATACAAAATCAGATAATTTTGGGTAATACATGATATTTTTAGAAGAATGCATTCTGATGTTTCTTGTGAATTTTTTCAGTTTTTGGTATATGCACCCAATAATACAATTATGCTATCGACAAATTATAGCCCCTAATACACACAAATATCTTTTTACGTGGTGCAGGTTATTTCTTGTTGACATTTATTTGTTTAATTGATGGGCGGCGAAAACTTGGGGCTAGCAGATAACACATTTTATTAATACGCCCATCTATTGTTATACAAAGTTATGAAAGACCTCACAAATTGCATTTCAATATCTTCAAAATTGATGGGTTTACATCATTCTGAACCGAATCTTGTTTTATGAGCGTCATCATTATTTTTCAAACCCCTCATAATCTGAAATCTTGGAGATATGTTCATCATTTCATTGTACTTTTTCATCGTTTTACATCGACCGCACGTATCGCATCAACGTTAAAAAGCAATAGTGGTTTGTGAAACTTTTAATTTCAGCAGATCAACAAAATTAAGGATCACAAATAAGACACTGGAGATGTAATTTCAATTGATTGCATTTTTGATAATATCAATAAAGTAATAGATTTTCAATAACGATTTCATTACCACACCATTACCTCAAAACTGCCTCAAAACGAAATTTTTAGGGTAATGGGGAGATTTAAGGAGTGGTCATGAGAACTTGAACTTTATTAGCATGCTAAAGTGAAATTAATAGAGCTATATCGAAAAACCAAAATGCCGTTCTGTTAGTATTTTTATAGGGACAAAGAGGCATTAATTTTAAAAATAGCAATGCGATACTTTAGGAAAAACATCATATTCACATAATGATAAGAATAAAAATACTCACCAAAAATGCATTAATTTTATGTGAGTGCTGTAGCAAAAGTGAACCATTGGACAACGGAAGAACCTTCTTTGCAGGGTTGTCTCTTGTCATCTATGGAGAAACTTCCACGAGAAATACATTATACTTCCGTCCATGTAAAAAAATGCCAAAAACAATGTTTTGATTATTCTAGAACCAACATCATTCTAGAAATAAAACTCAAAAGACTTCAGTTTTGAACAGTATATACCATCATCTTTTGGTGATGGAACTTATTATCGGGAAAAGATGGAGTGATTGATTACATTTAATTGCGAGTTTATTTTTTTTTTAAAGTGGCAAGGACCCGTGTTGGTAATGAGAATCGAGATGTTTGATTAAAAAAAAGTTGATAATTTAATGAAAAACCTTTAATTTAATTGTAGTAAAAAACCTAATGGCAATGCTATTGTTGATGTTTTAAATAATAATAATAATAATCGATGTTTTAAAAACGTGTCTGTTTGCCATCCCTTGCCGCGCATCTATCATATGAATGAATCTCTCACAACGATCTCCTCTAAATGAAAAAAAAAAATTCTTATCCGTAGAAAGAGAACCCGGAATCATTGTTACAGCGGAAGTTACAGGTATGAATACAATACCTTTTGTATCGACGGGAACATCAAACTCCGTAATGCCGTCCTAAGCCTTTGTATTACTTTATTATTTTCCAAGCATTCAACTTCCCATCAATAGGAAACTCATCATTCGAAAAATTGTGTTTTTATTGTTTTAACGATATCGAAATTTTATGAAATAAGGCTTACATATAATGAAAAAAAATCCTCTGTTGCTTAAATGAAAATTTCAAGTTCTCTTAAAAATAAAATTTCTTCTGTAAAAGTTTCCTAATAAGCGAGCGTTGACCCTGGATTTGATTAACTGGATAATTATTTCATCCCGAATGCTGGCTACTATTTAAATGTTAATTTATTCCGAATATTTTTACGTCAATTCGCAGGTTTTTATATTAGCATGTTGAACCCGGCTATAATTCATTTTTCGGAAACCAGAGCCGTTTTAACATTCATATTTTTTTTTACTGAATATAGAATATATTTGGCCAACAATGGATTTTTTCTATATTTTCATCGAATTTATTTATTTTTTTTTGGTTTTCATATAAATCTAACCAAAACCGGAACAGAAAATTTTCAAAATTTTTTCAGGAGACACAAAAAACTTATGCATTCTGTTTGATCTTGGTAACACCATGGGTTTGAACCCATTTTTGGTCAATACAGCTTTGCTTGCTGGTGCAATGAGAAATTTTAATTTTAATTAATTTGTGGACATTTTTTTAATTTGTAGAATTTGAATGGTGTGAATTTAAAAATAAACGCAGTAAAAAAAATCTGTTTTCTGTCGATGGAGCGAAATAATGCTCTGATATCTCCATAAGTGAACGGATAGACTCGATTTGTACTTCCCCTATGCCTAGCTAAATTTAAATATTTTACACAAGAATGGCTCTGTTGTATTTTTTTTTAATTTTAGTTTTTTTTAATAAGGATTATTTTAATTTTCTTTATTTGCTTAGTTATTTTATATGTTATTAATATGGTATCAAGATCACTGTTAACCATTGCCTTTAAATGTGTGCGATTTAAAAAAAATGAAATAAAGAAAGAAATGAATATTCACACTCGGTAACATGCATTGTGAACTATAATTAATACTGAAGCCTCTCTGGGCTTAACGATCAGAACTTTGGATTCAGCTAATCAGATACACGTTAACAAAATACACCGCTCGATTTATTTCAAATCGCACCATACACAAAGATGACAATACTAACTTTGATGACCAATTTACATCTCCCACTGTTAATATTATTATACCTTAATCAATTAGCATTTCTAAAAGTTAAGGTGGTCCCACAAGTAGTGAAGATGGGGACATAGTTAATTTCTATGGGAACAGAAAAAAAAAATAACTTCTTAATTTTTCTTTATGCCTTTCCGATCCTTTCAAAAAAGTGAATAATTTAGCAAGGCTTTGCTGTACATAATAACTTTAATTGGTTTTCATTACGACTCTTTACAATGGCCTGCCGTCAAGGGGGAAAAGGGAGGGGAAAAGTTGACTAAAAGAATATATTGACTAAAAAAGTTTGTTGAACTTGTGACGGGAGTGAGTTTATAGAAGTTTATCACCGCACAACTGGCAAAGAGCAAAGAGGTTTTAAAATGGATTCGCCAGAGTCGCAATTATCTGTTATATTTTATTTCTCATTTAGATTTATTTGATACGTATTTTCAGTTATTGTTTATTTTTCATATCATTATTTTACAGTCAGTTTTTTCGTATCTTTCAGTGGTAAAGCCATCAGAAACCTCTCGCCAGCTGTTGTGTTTTTGGTGTGTTGTAGCGTGGTTGTTTTTGGTGCTCTGTTAAATTGATTTTCTAATTGTTTTACTGATATAATTGACCTGGGACTGTTTTTTTGGTTTGTACAACTGCTTTACGATTTGGTAATAAAGAATTGAGAGAGTAATAAAGTGTACTGGTTTATTAATCACCCTAAACACTTTAAAGTGGTGACCCTGACGTGATTACGAGTAAGTAGATTATTTAATTTATTATTTCATTAATATTAAATAGTAAAAAATGACCACAAGGAACCTGTGGATGAATGGATGAATTGGCAATCATTGAGGAGAAACCGGTAGAAGTAGAGTCGGCGTCGGTACGAAATGCCTTATCTCGATTACTTCAATTTTATATAGAGGAACCGGACCTGTGGTTCATACAGATAGAAGCGGTGTTCAGCTCCTGTAAAATTACTAATTCAAAGACTAGGTTCCAGATGATAATAGCGCAGTTGGACTTCGGCACGCTGAAACAGATAGCTGACCTGGCGCGTAACCCCCTAACCACGGAGCCATATGAGAAGCTAAATGATCGCCTACTCTCCAGTTTCGGCCAGTCAGCACGCGCATCAAGAAACTGGTAGAGGAGCAGCGATTAGGCGATCAGCGGCCGTCCCAGTTTCTTAGAGAGATGTAGCAGATGACCGGAGATAAGGTCCCTGAAACCATGCTCAGCACCTTGTGGCTCCGAGGGATGCAAGCAGCCCTAACCACTACAGATGTTGAGAACACAACAAAGCTATCCCACATAACCGACAAGATAGCAGAAATACGGCTGCTCCCCGGTAATTCTATCATGGCGAGCCAACCGGCGCCAATGTCTACTGTTTCCAGTTTAGCAAGAACATTGAATTTTTACTTGATTAATTAAAAAAAGGAGGCAAGAAAAGTGTTGTGAATAAGTGTTGCAAATTAAAAATAGTTCAAGCATTACAGGCGGTTTATGTGAAAAAATTTACTTAAGTAATTATTATTAAATTGTACTATCATTATTATGCAATTTTGTAAGAAAAAATATCTGTTGTGTCCACTCATACGACTTTTCATACCGCTTTGGATGATACTCCAAAATAAAAACTGTTTGGTGTGTAAAGTTCAATACACTATATATTTTCCGACTCAGAGGGCTCTGAAACGCATAGATGGGTTATTTCACGAAAGTAAGGCCTTTTGGTCAACACGAATGTACGATTTTAAATTGCTAGTTTTATCAAGTTTTTTTTTACTAACCCATGTATAAATATTTGTCCTCCAAAGCAGCATTCATTTATTTACTGGAATAATGTTATTTAGCTAATTCAATAATTACTGTTGACAAAGATCTAAGGCAAGGGTGCAAAGAACTGAGAATGTTAAAAATATGTTATCAAATTTCTACAAAAATTCTTTATTTAAACACCAGAATTAAAACATAATTAATCTCCCATTAAACTCCCATTTGAACTATTATAAAATTTATAAATAATTATATTAGTAGCTAAGATATATTCTGCTGGGGCTTCAAAGTCATATAAATAAAGTTTGATATAAGTATCCCATACGACGGAATAAATAATACATTAAGGAAAGTCGACATATAAAACAATTATTCAGAATGGTGATATACTAGCGAAAACTGCCACAAAAATGTTCGAACAAATTCTTACAAATAGCCTCCCAATAAACATTTTAGTGGTGATTGTTTGCAAAAATTTCAGTCATGCAAAGAATCGTTTCTTAGTGGTTCTGAATACATTGAAATAATTATTATCTGTGCAAAAATTGTTTTGAAATTTAAAAAATGTTGGCATTCTTGTAATGATTTTCTATCGGAAATTGTGTGATAATACAGCTATGCAGAATGTTATGTGAAAACTACAGTTTAAAAACCTCTCTCACCCTCAAAAAAAAAATAAATAATAAATAAAATAATATTTTAATAGGAGACTCTCAATTTCACTGTTACTGAAGTTATTGAAGCAAAGGACTGAGAACACAACCTATTTTTTAGAAAATGGTACATCATCATCAATATAAACGAAACAACTTTTTCTATGTGAAAACATGGAATCGTTCAGCAACTAACTACGTTAAAAAAACTATGTGTACTTACCTTCTTCTAGGACTCCAGTATAGGAAAAGGACTGAGAAAATGAAATGATGTATTCACGTTAACACAAATATGTTGTACCTTGCACAATACTGGGAAGCTTTTCTAGAAACATTGAAGGTTATGTCTCCTTAAGCGGGAACTAACAGTGATGCCAACACCTACATAACCAAATAATTAATACAATTACCTTCTTGCCGCCAAGTTTAAGTTTCCACAAAGGCCTGAGGCCCACACTTGAAGACATACAAAAAATGCACAATTTTTATAGATTTGGGTTCAGAACTCCTACACAATAAGTTCGAAAAGTTCGGGTTTGCACTAAAAATAACCAAGCAACCAACGTTTTCAGGTCGTAGGTAAAGTTTGCAGATAACCATAAAAGTTGAACAATTTACCGTTATCGAACAAAGGTAACTACTGTAATTAACAGTAGTTGATTTTAAACAAAGAAGCAAACTGATTTATTTTTTATAATGCACATATATCAAAAAGAAAAAAATCATTTATATTTTCCAAATCACTATTCACTATGTGTCATCAGAGTCTGTGCTGCTGTAGAGGAACTGCAGACCTATTGGGTACTTTCGTTGTCGGTTTAGGAGAGCTTCAGCTCGAAAGCCCCTCCCTCCTTAAATCCGATAGTGTAAACAGCTTTTCCTTCTTTACATCTTTATAAACAAATTTTATTAAGCGCTTAACTGACGTGTAAATGTCCTAGGTGGTAGAACGAGACGTATTAGGAAGGATTGTATTAATACTGACCTAGCAGAACTGGGCGGCAGTGGATAGATATGGTAGCAGCCATTGGTGGAACGACCATTAAATCTTCAGGTTTGCTAAGCATTTTTATTATTATTAATGGTGTAGCTATAACGCCATATTCAGTCGGCCTCCATTTTATTATTTATCATTAAAAATATTCTAAAAATGTTTCAGTAATAATTTGGAAGTCGGCGGCGTTTATTTTTATCATAATATGATTTTATTATTTTAAAGTAATTGTGAATAAAATGTTCAAACATTATACAACTTATCTAATGTAAATATTTATTTTTAATGCTTTAGAGTTGATAAACACTCAACTTCAGGATTTGTCTGCTCTGGCGCGGTCGGCCACGATCGGCAGACTGGCGGAGTGAAACGAGTCGAGGTCTGTTGCCAGTGTTCATCGTCAGTGTTGGTGATGCCTCGGAGAGAGAAGCACAAGTCGGTGATTAAATTCAAAATATTTTTCCTGAGCCCTCTTCGAAATGTTAGATAACGATAAACTTATAACAATGGTTCAGGAACGCAAACCGCTATGGGATATCAGGTGCAAGAATTATCACAACAGAGATGTTGCGAGGAAGCTTTGGCAGGAAATAGCTGAAGATATGAACACGACAGGTATGTAAATTTATTATATATATATATATATATATATATATATATATATATATAATTTAATATGAATGTCATAGCCTTATACAATCTTTTACTTGACTTGTAAATTAAACATTATTAATATAAAAAAACTCTTAGTATTGTCATATTCCTCACATCAAATAAAAGCCTAGCTATACTTTGAATATATTTCTCAAATTTTACAATTCCTAATGACTTGTATGAAAACATACGAAATTGTGTGTGTTTTATTTTGTCAGTGACAAACTTTTGCTGTAGCTCTTTTATAACAACGCATCGTTGTTCAGTTATTTCAGAGAAAACAAGCTTAAAAAGCGGTTTAATTAGCAGTTTTGGATATGCAGTATTTGATAATTTTCTTGAAGTAAATTTATATTTTATTATTATTATGGTTTCTTTTTCGTAGGTGTTTTTTTTATGTTAATATCTCCATAATAATAATTTTATTTTATTTTATACCACTAGGAAGCTCTTCCCCATGCTTAATTCATACCTACCATTTATCTTATGTATTTATAGCTCATTTACAGGTTGTATTCTGTATACAGTTGTCAAATTTTATAAAACAAACAAAATAGTAAATTTTTTAATTTAATATAATTTGCTTATGTTTTACTAATATTAATATACATGTCTATGCGTATTTTTAATTGAAGTGTACATAATAATGTTTAGGGTTTCCTACCACTGGACTCTAGGGCAAGTTCTACTACGTGATTCTAGAGTAATTCCTTCAACGTTTCCATTATGGGGTCGTCCTAATTTCGTAAAATTACAGACCTACAAGACATATTTATATAAAAAATATATTAATGATATTTTATCTTCAATAATAAAAAAAAAAAAAATATGGCATTTATCTTATATTTTTATGTTTTGTTCGAAATGGGGAATCGTGTTTTTATACAATTACTTGAGTACTTCTGTAGCAATCTATATGTGTTTTCTTTTTTCTAGGGTTAGCCGTAAAGGCGAGATGGCAAAATTTGAGAGACAATTTTCGCAGAGAGCATACCAAATGCACTAAAACGACTGATGGATCACCTCAACCTTCTGGTTGGAAATATTATGATCAGCTTCTTTTCATAGCTGAAATGTTCACGAAAAAAAATGACAGACCAAATAGGGTATCTTCATCTGGACAGGTATCTCAGCAAATCGATGTAAAAAGCGAAGATGAGGACATCTTGGCACCTATGTGCATGGTGGACCTCGAGGTTAGTAACGGCAGCGCTGAAGTACGGGATACGGGGGATGTTTCGGGTGAAGAAGATTCCCACAGGAATGGAACCAGGAAGCTATTTAAAAATCAGACCAAACTGACAAAGAGGAAACTAGAGATCAGAAACGAAACAGAAGCCATTAATCGGTTCCTCCAGATGGAAATGAGAAAGATGGAACAGTTAGAACGGATGCAGAAGATGAGGAAAACCTCTGAAGACTTGGAGCATGATGAGGACTACCATTTCCTTATGAGCCTTTTACCTCACCTTCGAGATATCCCCAAGAATAGGAAACTCTCGGCGAGGACGCGACTTCAGCAGGTCTTGATGGAAGAAATTGAAACGGTTGTCGAATGAAGCTATATGGACTCTGATTACTTTTTATCATGTGTATTTTTTAATAAATTTGTTCACTTATTTTTTTATTGTTTAATTAATCTATAACAGAAGGCCATTAGCATCTAAATGGGTTCTTTTATCTTCTTATTAAAAATTGTTATAATATTCATGATTTATTTCTTGTTATTCACAAGATAAGCATAAATTACTGTTAAAAGTTGAATGAAATCAAATTGTTAACAATCTGTAAGGACATATTTAGTTGAGGCATTTAACTTATGGATGATTATGTCGGAAATCTACATAAAATTGATTCTAGTATTCCTTAAGGGCATAGATAACTTCTCTATCGAAAGGTGACCACAATTTGTTTTACTTGTTTCAGCATCAGTAGTTTAACAAGAGGTTATGGCTTAGTTTAACTGCGTCGATGAATTTTAACTCCATAGTTTCCTTTCCGGAGATTTAATGTCAGAGCCTGCTTCCTCCTTTCTTTTTGATGCAGGAATCTTCAACATTCCGCTGTATCCCTTTAATCGTTGGATTATGATGGCTTTCTTTATCAGAATTATTTCTTGCTTCGATCTGTGTTTTTTGGTCCATGGCAATGCTCCTCTATCCTTAACACTTTGTTTTTATTGGTTTGTATTTTTTTTTCTGACACAAAACATAGCATAATTCTTAAAAACATAAACATTATTATGATTATTTGTTCGAATACATATACATACATATATATATATATATATATATATATATATATATATATATATATATATATATATACATATATACACATATCATATGCACATGTGTTTGTCTAAGAGAGTGTGTATACATATGAATATACATGTAAATACGTTTATAATTTTAGTTGACGTCGGTAAAAAGATATTTTTTCTTTTTAACTATACTAGAAAATTGTATTTTCATTTTTTTTGGTATTCTTTAAATTATGATATTTTCTTATTACAAGTACCACTATCATGTTATTTTAACTTGTTTTCTTTTTATAATATCTGTTATTCAATAATTACCTTTATAACTTTTTAGTTTAAGCGATTGTAAGTATATGGTTTTATAGATTGTTGTAATTTATATTTAAGACCAAGACTAACCCTGTTAGTATACTTGAATCCACAAAACAAATAAATTTATTTAAATATTTATCTAAATCTAGGTTCAAATAGTTTGAAACTAATCTATTGCATAATAATAAAATATACAACATTTTTTAGCCATTTTAATTGTGTCAAATATTACATTCTGCCAGACTAGAGGGCAATAAATAATAGAAAATATACTACAATTATTTACATAAATAATTTAATAAACAGAATTTAAAAAATATTAACAAAACCATATATATTTACACAGCCTAATGACCTCAGACTCCTGTTTATATATAACAATGACATATATATATTTATATAAGAATCAATAAGTATTATACACAATAACTTTTCTTTGTCGCAAGAAAACAACAGATAATAATTGCAAATACAGATACTGGTAATAACTATAATTTTAGGCAATCACTATGCGATAAATAGGGAATGCATGAACGTATTTAAAATTATGGAAGTTCCTTTAATTGCATTGCATTAAATTTTCTAAACAGTACAATCTACGATCATAATATTTTCATGTCATAAACCGAATATGAAACAGTTCAAAAGGGAAAAATAAGCTGCAGATGGGTGACAGAGTCAAGAGATACTCGTACGTTGCAACTTATATGGGCAACTATGAATAATAGGCCTGAAAAATGTAATAATAATATATTTGCTATTTCTGAATTTTCAGGTTGTCTTAGCGCACATAAGAGTTTGAACCTTAAAACCGGAAAAAAGACCGAATCAGAAAGTTAGTGGAAAAACTACATTAAATCCATTATTCGTCCAGCTTGATAATCTATTTTCATCCCTCTGAATTCTTTCAGGATGTCATATAATTCCTTTCTGGTGAAATTCTGAAGGGTTTCAAAAGAATTTAAGATAAAATGCAAAAAACAAATTACTACGTTGTAAAGATTATAGTTTTTTACTCATTATTTTTTAAATAATAAAATGTCATTGGCGGTAGACTTTTTCTTGTATAATATAGTTAATATTCTCCTTCGTTTTATGTTTTTAATCAACATTTAATCCCACAAGATCCGACACACAAGCAAATACACATTCATCCTATGACATTCAGTAAACAAAAATATAATTCAACCATTCTTCATAAAAATGGTTCGAAAACTAGCCATACAAACACTATATCAATAACATGGTAGTTTAAAAAATAAAATACATAAATAAACACACTATTTAGTATGAGAAACAACTACCACGGACGAAACCACTGATAACTATGAGACTTGAAATTCTGAGAATATCTGAGTTCCGATTGACTTTACTAGAAGTCAGTGGCGTAACTGGATTTTTTGCGAGAAGAGGGATATTTTTTTGTGGCATAAATAAATAGCGAGCGTAGTGTGATAAAAACATTATGTCATAACATTCAGTTTACCACCGTATTCTTTTTTTAATTCTTTTTTTGGGTTCATTCATGTGTCAACCTTATTTTCTATCAATAAACTTTAGAAAAACGGAATTTTTAATCTTCTCCTTTGATATTTACAGTTTGTTTTTTTTGTCGTCCGAGGTTGCCGCCTGGTTTCTCGGCACCATTGCGGCTATTCAAGTTACGCCATTGCAAGAAGTGGCAATAGTGAGGGAAATTTATTCGATTACGGTTCGAGGAACCAGCTAACAATTTTGAAGAATGGTGGGTTCACTGGAGTTGTTTACAAACTTCCTGATTCGAACTTTTGTCCGGTTTTAAGGCTCATATAAAATTTAAGCAAAAGTTGGTGGTGGATTAATAATTATTTTTAATGTGTAACTTAAATCACTTATACGGTCTACTACATCTACAGCGATTTTGGTAAAAATTATGCTATTATGTTACTGGTACCTGTGTATGATTTAAATTAATACAGAACATTTAATCAGTGTCGTAGGCAGGTAGAGAGATAAGAGGGATATATCCCTCCCTCGAAATGAAAGAAAAATTATAATTATCATACACACCAACATGAGATTTGCCTACCTCTTAATAAATGTCCTCCCTTCTCAAAAAAAAAAATAAAAATAAATTCCCTTTCCCCCTCCTCCCCTCCAAAAAAAAAATTATAAATCTGATGCTCTGTTGAGACTCAAATTTCAATTTTCAAATATAAACACTTATTGTAATTAAAAATAAATAAATTGATAATATGCATTATCCTTTTATGAACGTTTAAGGGAATGTTACATCAAGTTCTGTTTTGCTAAAAGATACGGTGTTATTAAACGGTGTAGAAGAATGTGAGTTCAAAGTGTGTCTCATAACTGGTGGCTGTGAACCCATTGCAGAATTAGATCCAATAGCAGAAGGGTCAGACGAATGAGGTGTCGCCAAATTTGGGTCGCTGAAATAATTGATTTGCACAGAGTTTCTATGAAGCGTACCCGAAACAGCTTCGAACAGTATCTCGTTAATCGCTCTCTCTGCTAACCTTTTCTGCGTAGGAATTAACCCCTTCAATTTCAAAGTCCATAGATTTGTGATACCTTGATATTCATCGTTCGTTTCGTCTGGTTGTTTACAACTTGATAGAAATTCACAAGCCAATTTCAGTAAATCATTTTGACTTGGGATTGTATCTGACTCCTTTCGTCTCTTGGAAGGCGGCTCGATGGCAGTCTGTGATGACCGAGGTATAGGACATTCACCGATAGATGTTCTTTGTTCTGTAGTACCAAGCTCTACCTGCGAAAAAAATAAATGGTAGTTAACTCAAGACAATAGAATTTAATGCAAATAAATGAAAAAATAAACTCGTAAACTGAAGTATCCTGAAACATTGGGGTAAGTTCCTAAACTGAACACTTATCCCATCGATGAAATAGAACAAGCCATTAAACCCATCCGGGATGGATAGCGATGCGATGAGATAAGAGAAAGCTCGTTTGATTCAAGTGGAAAGTTACCACTCAGAAGGTAACAATCCGCATAGAGAAACTTTATAGATAATTTTATTCAGTAATATAGTTTACAACTTTTTTTCCTATTTGTCTAAGTACAATTAAATATAACATCGGCCCCATAATTGATTGTTGCATTTACTGAAGAACGGATAATGCGAAAATGTGATTTAAAGTCGTCGTCTGTGTACACCAATACAATACTTGCCACGTAGTTTTTAATTTTTATATGCTCGGAGGCTGTAATGAGGTTACATTCATCGATTTATTGACTCAAACAACCGATGGGTCATCAGTGATTTAATTGTTGAATAAAGAGACAGTTGGTTTCCATCAATTAGTTTACGATGCGCTCCTCGGTGAGTTTAGAAAATTAACAATGAAGTCACTTAAATAAAAAACATCATCTTCATTACTAAAGCGTTTGGAATTATATTCACCAAAAATTCGAAGAACGCACATTTCTAAAAAAAATGTATCTTACATCGTTATCAGTTGAGAATAGTGAAAACAATTATAGAAATAAAATGTTCTTCTCTTATACTTAAATCAAAGGTCTTTCGGAGCAAATAGATAGCGACTTTGAAACAAACAGATACAAGGCCCATAAGTGTGCGTAAGTCCTGCTTCTGCCACTCTACAGTATACACGTATGTGAAATACAAACGTGGACCGAAAATGGAACCTTTAGTCAAAACATAATTTTTTCAACTTTCAAATGAAACGCTCGAGTTCGTATTCCCTTTTCTAAGGATTATCCTATTTCAGACCATTTCGAGTTACATGTAAACGTGATAAACAAATTAGGATGACCATAGTGACGATCATGAGTATAGTGTAGCATCTTGAGTTAATTCATGCATATAGCGGGACCCTCCAGTAAAACAGGATGGCAATACAACCATCTTTACAATATCCGGAACGATATCATTCACGTTATACATGGCGTCTTTAAGATGAACGCAGTATTCATTCGCAGCTTGCTCTGGTTGAATCTTATAGAGTTAAGCTATTATGTCCCTATCTTGGCATACATATGGCAATATATATCAGACAAAAACTGGTTGAAAACACAAGGATAAAGCAAGATGTATTAGTTACTAACGTTTTATCTGGTAAACATAACCTTGTATACCGTCGTTGTAAGAAACAAAATGCGATTTTTTTTCCAACCGTGTGCGAAGAATTCTACCTGTAAAAAGTGAAAAGCCACTTAGAGTACGTTTTTTTTAAAACAAATCCAGCCTTATTATATATCGACAGTAAAAGTGGAAGCACTGTTAAAAGCTTCATGGGCATCAGAGACGTACGCAGAATTATTTCTTATGTTTGTGGGTATGAAAAGCATATTTTTTCATAAATTTCGTAGAGGTAGTGATATATTATCCTAATGCTTCCCCCTGCATATGCCACTAATAGGCATGGTCGTTTTTAAGATGCAGTGATTACTATAGCATTTCCAAGTACATTGTAACCTTTTCCAAATCAATTGTCACCTTTTCCTTTTCAATTGTAACTTTTTCCATTTCAAATGTAGTCTTTTTCATTTCAATTGTAACCCTTTCCTAATCAACCTCATCTTTTCCAATTCAATTGTTAGCTAACCGGGCATGAATTAATTCAATATTGTTTATTTTATAATTTAAAAATAATTATTTTAATTATACTAATGACTTTTGAAATAATTATGGCATGTTCTTCCGACATTTTTTTTCTATGTAAGATAATTAATATTAAGTGCTAATTTCGAGTAGTTTAAATTTTTGAAATAATATTTTTTTTTATTAAATTTTAAATATTTATTATTTTTATTTATTTGGTTGGAGGGGAGAGCGAATTTCATCGATTTGATAATGGTGCATTAGGTTTTTGAAGTTGCTAATGTCAAATTTACTTAATTATTAGTTTTCAAAATTATTTGGTATAGGAATCGTTTACTAGGTTTTTAAGGGCGCTATTTCCGAATTTACTATCGGATTTCCGATAGCGCATGCGCATTTCGATTTTTCGTTGCTGATGAAGTTTTCTGCAATAATGGAACCGTCTATGAGGTTTTCGAGGGTTCTGATTCTATTTTTTTAATTGGATTTTTGATCACGCATACGCTTTTTGGATTTCCGTAACTGTTGGAGTTTTCTATGACGTAGGGATCATTCATTAGGTTTTCAAGAGTTCTGATTTCATTTCTTAAATTGAATTTTTGACCGCGCATGCGTATTTCACTTTTCCGTTCCTGTTGAAGTTTCCTATGATATAGGGATCGTTTATTAAATCTTCAAAGGTTCTGATTCAACTTTTGAATTGGATATTTTATCGAACATGCTCATTTCGGATAACCATTACAATTGACCTTTCTTCCGGTGAAGTTACTTTTTATTAGGTTTCGTAGGACGATATACTCAAAAAAATGTCAAATATAATTGTAATGTGAAATGCGGATGGATGCTCGATAAAAAATTAAATTTGAAAAATGCAATCAGAACCCGCGAATTAACGATTTGTATAATAAAGAAAACTTCAACAGTTGCATTAAATCGAAAAGCGCTGGCGCAATAAAAAGTATCGAAAAAATCGAATCAAGAACCTCGAAAAACAAATAAACGTTGCCAGTTTTAGCAAAGCTGAGTAGGGTCCATCAATTCTGCTACCTTGGCTCAACGTTCGAAAGCAGTGGAAGAGCGAGAAAGGAAGTAGAAGAAACAATAACAAACGGACGGAAAGCAATCGGTATTTTAAACCCAGTGCCCTGGAGCGGAAACATTTATGAGAATTAGGGATTGATAAATTATTTGCCACTTCTATAAATTTGTTTTATTGAAAACTAGTTTCGAATGTTATACATTCATCCTCAGTTCTAAAAAACACACAAAAAATTCAAAAATAAGCCATTCAAAATATACTTGGTATTATTATACATATTAAATTATATAAATCAGTATTCTAAAACATTTAAGAATTTTGAATTTAATTAAGACAAGAAATCAAATACATGTTGGTACTCACCAAGGTTTAAATGGATTATATCAAACAGAAAAGTTTGTACTGGTTCCTTCTCGCATTGTACTAACAATGAACGAGAAATAGACAGGATGTTTTAGGTAAACGGTTTAAGGGTCAGGGTTTTCCCAGTAATGCCGGTGAGTAATTGTTTTTTCTGTTATAGATATTTATTTGGCCATTTAAATATCTCCAACAGTCCAATCTTAAATTTATTCCCATCTATAACAGAAAAAACAATTACTCGGTTTCTTTTCTAAACATGTAACCAATGTCTAATTCATCCTGCACTATTATCACTTGGTCATCAGCGAATAGCAGCTGACACAAGTGTCTATCTTTCATTGGTATGCCCATATTGCCGCATTTTTTCGTCCAGTTTTTTAGACAGTTGTCAACATACATATATTTTGAATAGGATCGGAGACATACAGCATCCTTGTAGAAGTCCTTTACTGTTTCCAAATTCCTCTGACATCAAGGAGCCAATTTTTATTTTGCATTTATTATCTCTATATATTTCTTTTATCAATCTTACTAAGTCAGCATCAATATTAGCTTCATCCAGAGCTTTCCACTATTTCCGTGGGACGCTGTCGTAGGCTTTTTCAAGATCTACGAAAATCATGTCTAGTCTCTTCGATTTTTCCGTTTGTTTTTCTAACATCTGCCTGAGAGTAAATATGTGGTCAATGCAAGTCCTCCCTGCTGTAAAACCACATTGTTCTTCAGTTTGGTCAAGTTTGTTTTCCAACATGTTTTGGATTGCTCTACCCAGCAGTTTCATAATCGGGTTTGTAACGCATATTCCTCTATAATTCTCATATACTTTTCTATCTCCTTTCTTGAATATTGGTGTGATAAATCCTAGCTTCATCTCTTTTGGTATAGGGTCCCCCTTTGAAATTGCGTTGATAAGATTCGTTAGTAGTTCAGCCACTTCGCTTCCCCCATATTTGATTAGTTCAGCACTCACGCCTCCCTTTCCTGAGGCTTTCTCATTTTTTTTATTTCTACCCTCAGTTCCTCTGGTGTAACATAGAGAGAAGTGCCAATGAAGAGATCCTCTTCTCCTTCTCTATATTCATCTCTCTTCTCCGTCAACAGTACCCTGAAGTATTCCGACCAATCCCCCATTTGTACAAATTTAGCTTTGCGTTTTGTTTTTCCTCTTTCCACAATCCTCTCAGCACTGACCATGCTTCAGCTGCTTGTCCGATGTTTGCACACGTCCTATCTCACCATTCAATCTTGGCTCTTCTTGTGGCTTTAATCAATTCCTTATTTTCCTTTCTATACGTGTCCTTGTTCTCGGTCCTTGTCGTTCCTTGTGCTGAGCCACTTGAGCCTAGCTTTTTCTTTGGATTCTGTTATATATATATATATATATATATATATATATATATATATATATATATATATATATATATATATATATATATCTTCCGTCAGCCACGCTGCTCGTCTAGAGTATCTGGGCCTTGCACCGAGAACATCGTATGCTATACTTTTCATCGAGCTCATCAGGAAGTCGTATATGTCATTGGAGCTATTCCAGTTAAATTCCCTAATTGCTTCTCCTATTCTCTGCTGGTATAATGTTCTAACGCTTTCCTCCTGTAATAATTCCACCATATATCTGTCCCCTCTTGGTATATCTGCAATCCTACCATTGCTGTTAGTTTGTTTGCCTGTATTTATCAGAGGGAAGGTACAAGGGGATTTTTGTAGGTAATGGTCCCAACCACATTCAGCACCTCTGTATATCCTTGTGTCTTGTATCTTGATAGAACTAGTTTGTTTTGTAATTACATAGTCTATCATTGACTTTAATTTAATTGTCTTTAATCATGATTTATGTATGTCTTTATGCTCAAAGAAGGTGTTGTTTATTTTTAAATCCTGTTGAACATATATCTGGATTAGCCTTTCTCCATTATCATTTCTTTCGGATTCACCATATTTCCCTATCACTTTGCTGTTGCAATCTTTACCGCGGATTCATATCACCAAGCATGAATATTTCCTTCCTTCGAGGAATTTTTTCTAAGACTTCCCTTAGGTCGTCCCAGAACTTATCTTTGATATTAGCGTTTTGATCATTATTTGGTGCGTATATTCCTATGATTACTACTTATCTTGTATATAAAGTCATGCCCATTGTTATCAGCTGGTCACTTATCATCTGCCATCGTTTGATATTCTTTTTAAGATTTTTCCTAACCAAGATTGCAATCCCTGATTTCGCTCTCTCGTGTCTTTCAACCCCTGACCATATATGGATGAAGTCGTCCAATTCTTCACTTCCTCTTCCCTTTTTCTTTGTTTCTGATAACACTATTATGTCCGTGTTGATCTTCCTAATCTCTCTGTGGAGAGTGGGTAACTTCGTTGATAGATCCTGTACATTCCAACACCCTACATTAATTGTCCGTTTCCGTGCATTATGTCTTTTCCACTGTAAGCCATCCATCATCCGAGGCTTTTTTGTTGGTCTTTTAGCATTTTATGTTTTTTTAAAATGAGTGAGGAGCTAGCCCACTGGACTAATACCCAACCTGGATGACTAAGAAGCTTCATATCGGGACCCGTAGAAGAGTTGCCTTCACTACGGCTTGGAGTCTCTTTCCCTCCCTTCCCCCCAGGGATGCCTGCACTCCCTAAATGGTTGTACCGCCATTGCTCGTTAATCATAACCCTCGAAAACCTAATAAACGATCCTTTTATCGCAGAAAACTTTATTAGCAACGGAAAATCGAAATGCGCATGCGTTATTGGAAATCCGGTAGTAAATTCGAAAATAGCGTCCTTGAAACATAGTAAACGATACCTATCCCGAAGAATTTTTAAAACTAATAATTAAGTAGTTATACTCGAGACCGAATAAAATTTCGGTGGTAAATTTATCAAATTAACGAAATCCACTCTCTCTCCCCCTTATCCTCCTCCCTCCTCCCCCCGCTAAATAAATAAAAAACAATAAATATTTAAAAATAAATAAACAACAATTTTATTTCAAAAATTTGCTTTTTAATATCAGTTATCTAATAAACGATAAAAATGTCGGAAGAATATGCCGGAATTATTTCAAAAGTCATTATTGTAATTAAAATAATTATTTTCAAAAATGATATGGAATTAATTCCATTACGGTTACAATTGAATTGGAAAAGGTGACAATTGATTTGGAATAGGTTACAATTGACTTGGAATTGCTATATTTGGAAAACTATTTCTTTTTTTATGTTTAAGAATAAATTTTTTTCAAGATTACGATATTTTTCAATCTAAGTCTTATTGCACAACTGCAACATACGGGGAAGCACTATTCAGTTTCATATATAAAATATAAAAATTCAGTTTCATAAGCATTGCCGTTTTTGAGAGGCAATGATCACTAAGTCAGTCAGTGTGCTGGTGGTATGTTTATGTTATACTACAGACAGTTTAACGTGTTAAAGCATCGATCCCCGGGAACCGAAGTGCATATTATATATTACCTGGGGCGAGATTTCTTTCAAGAATTTTACTTCTGTGCGGTCTATGTATCTTTATAAATAGTGATCAAACGATGTACATCAGGTACGGTTATAAGCCACTTTTTGCTTTACCGCAGTCAACGTTTTAATTACCTTTCAAGTGAGCTAATTCTGTGAGTGTGTGAAATAGTTTAGAATTAGTTAAAAAACAATTCAAAAAGATTACGAACCACCATTAAAATTTCAGTTTCATAAGCATTGTCGTTTTTGAAATACATTAATGACATAGATCAGTGAGTGAATAGTAACGTTCTTTTATAGATATAGATTATCCCCTATATTAATCATTACGCTACAAGTTGGCAATGGTTACATTTCCAAGTGTACCATTGATGCCAAGTAGCTCTTGGAAGGCTACGCAGAGCTCCTTCCATGCCTATGTGTAGGTACAACAAGATTGCTTGTTTATCTTTTAAAAACAAGAAATGCTCGAGATGTTGAGTATTCAGCTCTGAGTCTAATATATCAGTAATCTATGGTAATTTAAATATTTCTGGATGCACTCACTAGGAACTTTTGTTCTTCTTCGTCTTCTAGCGACGCCTCCATGTCCATCTTGTTCATCGCCGTAGAACTACTTCCTTTTGATGAGTGCCACTTCCTTTCATATTTCTGAACACAAGCGAATATTTCGGATTTGGCTAACATCAATAAGTGTGGTGGCAATGATTTCAAACTAGGAGACAATGCAAACAAAAATGCGTCAACGGGGTGTTCTATGTTGACCGTGGGTTGCCCTTGGATCGTCGTCCCTTGAGTCGACTTCTTTTCTAATAAATATTTCATAAGCACCGATGATGCCGATTCGCGAACTAATTTTCTTTTTCTGATGGATCCCGATTGAGTTGTAGGGACAGAAATAACTACTTCGCAGCCTGGTGTTGTAACGCTGTTGGTGTCTTCATGTGTTGTTTCTTCCTCATCAATGACCTCGGGTTGAGATTGTGACTCGCACTCGCACTCTTCATCTTCAGAAATTTTATATTCAGAGGTTGGTAAATTTTGGTTCCCTTTGGGTTCCCTCTCGTCCATATACTTTTTCAGAAAGCTCAATTGCCATGCAAATCTGTAAGGTTTCATACTTTTTTGCTGCATTAATTTCTTCAAAGACTTCTTGTAGTTATCTCTTATATTGTTCCACCTTTGTTTGCATCTTTCACCTGTAAAAAAAAAAAATTCCTTACATATTTATATCATTTAACAGTATAACTTAAAAACAAGTTTGATGTACATTTTAAATAAAATAATTTTACTAAGGAGGTGATAATAGACCACAATTGGAACAGAAAAGTTCATTTGGACTAAGTTTTAATTCCAAACAGGAAGGAATACATTTAAATGTCGTGTTTCTTTAATGCTGTCCTTTTTTTTTTTGTTGAATAGGAACTATAAAACTGTTTAGGTGAGGTAATTCCCAATTGCAGCATAAATTAGACAAAATTTTCTTTAAAAAAGTATAAGTTATCTTTGTTAAAACCATTTTAAGGATGCTTTCGAGCGGCTAAATTACGCTAAGTACGATTTTTCGTAAAGCACTGATTAATCGCGATTTTTTTTTATCAACCTCCAACTGATCTTAACTACTTCTTTGTTTAATAAAAGTTAATTAAGTACAAGTTAATTAAGTAGAGGTTTGTTACAGAATAAGTGGCGGACATCATCTACGTTAAATCCTGTAAATTGAATATAATTGTAGACCGTAGTAATTACGAAGAAGACGGTTGGGGGTGGCTCTCAAAATTAACAGAAAAAAATATTTAATGAGTGCCGAAGTTTCGGCCCACTTTATAGGTTAGGTTTTCATCCAGGCTACAAAGAACAAGATACAATAAAGATGATAATCATATACTTACATATGAATTGGAAGTATGTAAATACTAGAGGGTACAACTTTACAATCAGGACGCGTTATCACTAGCTCTGTCCGAAGTAACCCGAAGGTCGCAGCACTACCACTCTCTAACGCCATTTGTGCTAACTAACTGCTTTCTATTCAAATCTAAAATTTGTATTCATTGGAATTATTGTGATGTTGACTTCCGGTGGTCTAGGTTTGTAGTAATAATTTAAGTTGTAGTAATAATTTAAAACAGTAATAATTTAAATTAGGGAAGGGTCCGACCTCAACTGAAAAGGAACTTTTGGGGGTTTGTATATCTCTTGAGCGAGCGGAAGTCGACAGCTGTGATCTAATTAAAGCAGTAATAATTGAAATTACGGTAAGGCTCCAACCTCAACTAAAAAGGAGCTGTTGGTGTTTTTTTTATCTCTCGGACGAACTTAGTGGTTAAATTATTCGACAGCACTAGTAATTTTAAATAATATCTAATTAAAGCAGTAATCATTTTAATAATTCCGATTAATACGAATGTTAGAATTTAATAACAAGCAGTTATAGTCCGGCAAGATAGAAAACAACCTTCTCCAAATTCGGAGGCGAGGCTGAGGGGCGTGCAGGAGGGGAAGGAAGCTCTCCCATCTCACTACCCGAGTAAAGGCCGAAGGTCGACCCATGTGGCATGTGTTTATTTGCGATCTTTCTTTGTGTTTCACAAGAACATTCCTTGTGGCTATTGTCTCTTTTCCACACCACCCGAGAGGTAGAGACAATCAAAACTGAAGCCCAAGGGTTGCACAAAATAGCAATTGCAACTATAACATAAAGCTTGCATATCACAACCAAAGCCAGAGTAGTAGAGGAAGGGGTGTGCCTTCCCCACCATGCGCGGCCGGCTGAGCCGACTTCTGCGCAGGTCGTTTTGTGGCGACCTTAGGGTACGTTCGGCCCGAGCTATTGATAAGGTGTCCCGATTATAAAATTTAGTAATAATATAAAATTAATAAAAGTGCTATAATCGGATACGTCGTATCCACCTGCGTTGTCATCCACCAAGTGTGTGCTATCTCGAATATTGTTCTCAAAATACACGGATGAAACTGTTGAAGCGAGATATAAGATAGCTACTGTAGCGGCATAAGCCGAAGATATAGTGATCTAAAGCAGCTCTATAGATTCAATGAGAGCTAAACGGCAGGCGAAGGAGGCTTTTGTGGAGATCACGAAGAAACTGGAAGGAGTAAATATTACAGTTAATCCCAAGAAGACCCACTGTATTATTTTCACCTTCCAGAATAACAAGCATCCATTTGCTAACGGAAACGGGCAGAACAAATAGTCCGGCATTCAGTAAAGTGTACTTCGTCCGGAGTCACTCTCAATAGGCATCTGACACTATACCGCCATTGCCAGAAGAAGATCTGGCAAATTATTAATTTATAAAAGCGTATAGGCCCGGCCCTTCTTCATTGGGCGATGTTAGATAATATCGATAACTTCAATAAAACTCCAGTAGTTTCAGAAAAACGTACTGGGACGAATTTCGAGACACACAAACTACCGATAGTAACTGACTTTATCAAACGGAGGTATATCAAATTTGTTGATAGCATCCAACAGACGACAAACCTCTATTCAAGACTCAGACTCCAACAGGACAGTCAAAGGGATGGCAAACACTTATAAACAACTTTATACTGGACTAAGGAAAACTAACTGGACTGACACAAGCCAATTAGTGAGCCCCATCAGCAAGGACTGACTACTAAATCCTTAAATTCCAAAAAAAAAGTCCTACTCCTTACAATGCATCCAATGCAGTAGAAGAATTCCCATCCAACCCACTTATTCTCTGAATATCAACCACACATCCCATGGGGTTATGAAATTTAAAAAAAAATTAACAATAATAAAAAAGAAATGAAGAGTAAAAATAAAAAGTAACAGTGGTATAAGATAAATAAATATGACGCAAGATATTTATTTATCTTATACCACTGTTACTTTTTATTTTTATTCTGCCATTTAAATGCTTTCATTTTATAAAGGTTTATAAACGCCATCTTTAAGATGATCAACTTCTCCTTAAAATATATTTTGTTCAATGTAATAATATTCAAGATTTTATTGAATGTTTAGAAACTGTAGATTCACTAAAAATTATCTTTTAGTTACTGATATCGGTATTCGAATATCATAACGAATGACGAATAATTTGTTTATTCGTTTAATCATAATCTTGTGTTTTGAATAAAGAATAATGTCAACATACAACGCAAATTCAGCAATTTTCGATTGAGATGTTCCTAAATTTATTGTTTTCAGCTCTTATAAATTAAATTATACTTCTAAATTCTTGTCTGTCTCTTGCGATTTTTTGCTGTTTTTCACAATAATACAACAGTGGAGTAGGCTCACTAAGTCCGGTTGGGGCAGATTTATTCTCCTATATCAGCCGTGGATCGATTCTGGGGTCCGAAGACCCTCCTGGGGCACACCCAGACACACCCATAAAGTGAGTACCCTTAAAATTATTAGAAAAAGCTGGTGGTTGAGCTTGATCCTGGCCAAATCACCTCCTCGTACCACCGTTAACCATAAACAGTTCTTCCTGCCATCGGAGAGGGGAAGCGGAAATTAAGACTTTTCTTAATTCATTATATACATTGTTAATTAAAAAAAAAAGAAATCAGGGTGCGCCCCCAAGCATTGTGCACTTCTTGGCCTAGAGGTAAATCCGGTCTTGCCAAGTGTTCTATGCCTCAATGTCTCCCCTGAGTATGTAATGTCTAACTTTATAACTGTAATATGAGGCGAAAATGACCCAGGTGGTTGAAAAGCCCATAAATAAATAAATAAACAACAAAATACGAGTATAGTACGAATTAAATAAAGAAAAAAAAAGAAGCATGATCATATAAATAATAAAAGTCTTTCTGATATTTCTCAGATAACACAAAGTACTGTGGTCAATTATATCATCCCTGTACGAAAGTCTTGCAAGGAGCTAATGGTGTTTAAATATTTAATTAAATTCTCAGTACAACATTTAATTTTAGAATTAATTATATACATTATTAACCTGAATAACAAATACATTTTTAATTCGGTTTTCTAGAAAAATCGATGAGCAAAATAATTTTTTATAAGTATAAAGTTATTCGATAAATTAATTCGTTATTCGAAATCAAATTTTACCAAGGTTGTTTTATACCAAAATAAACGAATTAGCAGGGTACTTAAGAACGATTACTATCTTCTTCAGATTCTCTTTTGTTTATACTTATAGACAAAAGAGTATACTTATAAACTTCTGTTTATGAATACATGTACATATATTTCTAAATATGAAAAACCGCCTCCTAGGGAAATAGGCTCACAATCACCTTTATCAATGCACTTATTTGTTTCTTGTCACAATCATCTGTGACGAATACGAATAAACAATATTGCTAAAATAAATTATGGACCTTATTTTTTCCTTGATGGAAATTATGGACCTTGATTATTCTTGTAACAAAAAAAATAAGGCTAATCAAGTAGGAAACTTCGAATGAATGACATGCTTTGTTTTTTTTATTTAATAATATGTTTGTTTACAGGCGTGTTTCTATCGAAAAGTCTCGGTCAGTGAAAAAACAAATTAAAAAAATAAAAATTAGGTACGAGAAACTTTTAATCAATAATAAAAGTAAATATTCTGCAAGAGTTGCTGCTAATATATAGTTATTACTATATAGTTTACATTGTTAATTCTGTTTAAATCAACATGTTGTAAGGACATTCTTCAGAAATGTATATTTTATTTATATTGAAAAATATTTCATGCTCGTAACTAAAAATTAAATAAATTGTGTTTTTTTTTTAACCGTTTACTAAAAACTTTTACTTTTACTTGTTTTTTTGTTTTTCAGTGAGGGATCGATCAGCTTTTACATTGAACAAAATAATAGAATAAAATAAATAATAAAAAAAAAAATTATCAACCAAAAACGTGCAAAGTTTTTAGGATAATTATATTTTAAATTTAATACTTTCTAAATTAATTATGATGTTAAGAGATGCAGAACGGTATTTGACTTTTAAATGCTAATAATAATTATTTAAAAAAAAAACATTAAAACTTGCCATCAGTGTTCATTTGAGCGCCGATTTCTTTCCAAACGGTTACCTTCATGCCGACATCCATGTAATGTTGATGAGACGAATTATAAAGTATAGGATGCTCTTTAACTAAATTAATAAGCATTTTGTCATCCATAATAACGAAAAATAAGCAAAGATGAATCCAAATGGACAACGTAATAAATTAGAAAAAATCGGAATGGCTCGCTCCGTGTGTTACCGGCACCGATGTCGGAGGAGAACTGAATGTCGGTGAGTCTCTCCTCGGCCGAGTGGTCCTCGGAAGGCGCCGGTACGCTACGTTAGTTCCGTTGCTTCACGGAGATGGGTGATAAGGTGTTATTTGTAACAATGGGCAATATAAAACCTCCGTTCACGACTCAAACAATTGCAAACTTCTAATTTAAAAAAATTAATAAAATAGAAATGTTTCAACTGAAACACAATCCTTTTACAAACAATGTAGCATTTGTCCTTCTCCGCGCATGATTCAAATATCAATGAATAAATTCAAAGCCTGTCCATGCGGTAATGAGGACTCAACAAAATTTTACCAAATAAATATGTTTAATGAAAAATATAAATACCTTATATTTTATAATACCGTATCCTTTTATACTGTGTAGTAATATGAGCAGTAGTATATTAATAACCAACATACCAAATACAACATAATTTTAATATACAAAGACCTAAAAATGGTACTATTACAAATTTAATTAAGCAACATTAGATAAAATAGCAATAATAATTACCAGAACAATAATTAATAATTACCGAAATGGTTGTTGGTTGCATTGGTTTCAAAACCGGTTCTTCAGTCCACTTTTTTCACCGAATGTTCTAATTTTATTTTTCACAAGTTCTCAATGCACTCCATCAAGTAGAAAAGCCTTACTGACCAAAATTAGTATAAAAATCGGTTCAAACTTATGGATTTACATGGGTCAAATACGGTGAAATCATATGTTTATGGTTTCTCCTGTAAAAATCTCGAAAATTGATACAGCCAGCTTTGAAACTAATTGCCTCATTTAATAATGAACAAAAGATAGTTGAAAGTAAGAATTTGATGTAAAATGTGGTGATTGTTAACGTGGCTAGACGTCTCTTTGGGTGGGACAGTCTCGCTTTTTTCCACGCCAATTGTAACCTTTTCCAAATCAGTTGTCACCTTTTCCATAAGAATTGTAACTTTTTCCATTTCAAATGTAACTTTTTGCATTTCAATTGTAACCCTTTCCAAAACACTTGTCACCTTTTCATATTGAATTGTAACCTTTTCCATTTCAATTGTAACTTTTTCCATTTCAGTTGTAACCCAATCGGACTAGAATTCATATAACATTCTTTATTTTATTATTGAAAAATAATTACTTTAATTACAATAATGACTTTTGAAATAATTCCGACATTTTTTCCGTTTATTAGATAATTGATATTAAGTGCTAATTTCAAGTACCGAAGAATTTTGAAAACTAGTAATTAAGTAGGAACCCTCGTGGCCGAACACAATCTCGGTAGTAAATTTGGTATTAACAACTTCGAAATCCTAATCAACGATCATAAAATCGATGAAATCCACCTTCTCTATCCCACCCATATAAATTTAAATTAAATTAAATTAAAATAAAATAAAATAAATAACTAATAATAAATAAATAAAAATTAAATAAATAAATTAAATTAAATTTAAACAATAAATATTTAAAAATAAATATACAATTTTATTTCAAAAATTTAAACTACTTGGAATTAGCACTTAACATTAATTATCTAATAAACGAAAAAATGTCGGAAGAATATGCTGAAATTATTTTAAAAGTCATTATTGTAATTAAAATAATTATTTTTCAATAATAAAATAAAGAATGTTGAATTAATTTGTGTTCGGTTGGGTTACAATTGAAATGAAAAAGGTTACATTTGATATGTAAAAAATTACATTTAAATGGGAAAGTTGACAATTGATTTGGAAAAGGTTACAATTGACTTGGAAATGCTATAAATAATGTGGCTAATTGTTGAGAAAAATTAGCTCAAGAGATAATACAAAACTTAAAAATTTATATTATATGTAAATATCAATAAGTTTAACAAATTTATAACAAATAATTTATTTAATAAGTTTTACAAAATTAATATAAAAATATCACCGTCTAAATGCATTCTTTTTTCTCCTCCCTTTCCCAACAAACAAGCGGTCCCGCTTCAGAGCAGAAAATGTCTGGTCATGTTAATTTCAGTGTGAAATATTTTGTACAAAGAAACATGAGTTGATATGAGAATGTAGACGAATTCAGAAAACCGGATTGCGGAACTTAAACTGGAAAAATATTTTCATCATTACATATTCTTATTTTCACTTGATATTCTCGTGATTCTAATTTTCTTCATTATTAATTTTGTTTTCTTTTTAATTAAGGCATTTTTCTCTATCCTTCAGTATACTTCTCCCTCACCTGTGAATCTTAAATCTAAAAATTCCTGTTGGTATCGGCATCATCAATATATTATCATACTTACAATTGGTTACTATTGTTTTTCAAGTCCTCTTTACTATTTGTAGCCTTTTCATTTGTCTGCCTTTTCAATTGGTTACTATTGTTTTTCAAGTCTTCTTTACTATTTGTAGCCAATTCATTTGTAGCCTTTCAATTTGTAACATTTTCCATTTCAATTGTAACATTTTCCATTTCAATTGTAACATTTTCCATTTCAATTGTAACATTTTCCATTTCAATTGTAACATTTTCCATTTCAATTGTAGCCCAAGCGGACATCAATTCATTCAATATTATTTATTTTTATTATTTTATTAGGATAGACGCATGAGCTTTCGCGTTTTTGAGGAAGTAAAGTAAATGTCTTTCACACGCACACACAGACGCACACGCGCACGCATGCACACACACAGAAATATATACATATACAATACATGATTGTGATGATTCATTCCTAAATTCCCCAAATTGAGGATTTTAAGGAGGGTATCAATCCAGTATCGAACACTCTGAATGTACATATATTTTTAACTGAACATTTCGATAATAAGAATTCCTATGCAAAATAAATCAGAACAAGGCAGAAATCCGAAAGGAAATGAATAACTCAATCACAGTACAGAAAAGCAGTTGCAAATAAGCTAATTGAAGAGAGTGCAGTATCCTAATTGGCCAAGATAAACCGCCATCTCACACCTGTATCCTGTTTCTAAAGCATTCTCTCTTTCTATAAAATAAAAAAATAATTGGGTACTTCAAACACCATTGTAATTCGATTGTTGTTTTTTCTTTATATTCACTTATAGATTCATAATTTTGTCATTCACATGACTTTAAAAATTATATTGATCAGTGAAATTGCATAATGTTTATGCATATTTCACAATTGAGGCGCAGTCGTGTGAAAGACAATAAGCAAAAAAATAACGAATTTTCATTTATTCCTGGAAAAGAAAGCATGCAGGCCAGTGGTGTGGAAAAAACACATAAAAAAATTGGCAGAAAGGTTCACTTGTCAAGATTTTTTCATTTCTTCTTAAGAAATAAAATCTCGTTTTGTACCGTTTTTGAATTATTTTTCGCCTCTCTAGTAATATCCAGTTTTGTGCCCTGTCATTCTCTTGTCAGTGCTTCAATCATCAATCCATTATCTTTTCCAAGCCGGAAACATAGGGTTGAAAATTATCGAGATTTATAGAACAAAAAGAGATAAATAATTAATTTTTATTTTTTTCAGTTGAACTTCTTAAGAAGAGATGGAGAGGATTAAGGGACACATTTCGAAGGGAGTTCAATAAAGAAATGCATTGGAAAAGTGGGTGTGGCGCTGATGAATCTCAAAGGTCATCTTGGCCCTTCTTCCACCAGCTGTATTTTTTGGCAGACACCATCCAGCTAAGGAACATGGAAAGCAGTACATCTACAGTCGAAGAAGAAGAGGAATCTCAATCACATTCTGACTCTTTCTATGAGTCTCAGTGTCCATCCGCTGATCCTCAATGCAATGTTTTGGCAACCCCTTGGACTCAGAGCGAGGTTGCTGGTGATTGCAATGAACCCGTAACATCAACAGCAAAGAAGGTGTTTAAAAGGCCGTTGAAGAAAAAAAGAAAATGCTCCTGGGATGAAATCTCATCCTATAATGAAAAATTTGTAGATCTGGTATCTGAAAAAGTGAAATACTTGGAAGAGCGAGAAAAACAAAATAAGTACGGGGACCAGCAATTCTTGAATAGCTTACTGCCATTTTTAAACGATGTTTCCCAAAAGAGAAAGCTGGTCGTGCGCACCAAGATAATGGATGTATTGATTAAGGAATTAAATCGACAAGAAAGCTCTTCTCATCCACTTTCCCATACTTCTGCTCCTTCTACAACCGCAAGCACAATTTTATCCGATAGTCATGAAAACTGAAAAGACTAACATTTTGATCTTATAATATAAATAAAATTATTGTTGTCACTAACTTGTTATTCTGTTCCTTTTCTCATTTTAACTTCTCTCTTTTTGAATATCACTATATTATTCTATATCAAACAATGTTATCACCTCCAAGGTATCTGCCTAGGCCTAAAATCTTAGAGAAATAAAATGGCTAAAGATAATCCTAGGTATGATAAGATATGGAGATGAGATGCTACGATACATAGGAATAACTTATTTAAATAAATAAAAATAAAGATTGAAACGTTTTCGACCTACCTCAATGTGAAAGCCAACCGTTCTTGTGATGATCGTTCCAAATCGTTCCAATTTTCCAATTTAATGATGATCTTTAAAAGTATATATATCGAAAAGTTGTCTATTTCGTTCGAAAGTATTTGAAGTGATAACCACTATTAGCGAAATTCTTTTCATCTTCTCTGTTTCCCATTAAACAATATCGTGGGGCACTAAAGAAAATGCACAAAGGATCTACTGATTTACAAGCATCGCAAAAATCAAAGAATATTATCCTAATATTGAGGAAAATTAAGATGGATGGTCTTAAAGTTTAAGCCTAACACTAACATCCGATGAGCTTGATGCATTAAGATGCAGTAGCAAATGATTTAATATAATTCTGTATTTCTGGTTAGTTTAATTGACTAGAAACAAAGTGTATTTATTAAATTTTACTTTCATAACACTTCTTTGAAAATTTCCATTAATAATTCAGTGCGAGGACAAACTAATGTAACCTGTTCTGTATGATAATCTACTTAAACTGAAGACGAATGCATAACATTTCAAACTGGTTTTCAATAAAAACAAATTTATTGAAATGGCAAATCATTTATCAATTTCCAATTATAATTAAAAGCTTCTTTATGAAATAAAACAGAACTTTACCGAAAAAATATCTATTAACAAATTGAAACAATTCTGAAGTCAAATATGAAATGAAACTGTCCCTGAAAATCGAAATAAAATAAACATCGACAAATTAAAATTAATATTGCTTTCATATTTAAAAGAAAAAAATTATTTTACTATATCACTAGCAAAACAATTACAAAACATAATTAAAATTAAATTACCATGAGCAATCATATATATATATATATATATATATATATATATATATATATATATATATATATATATATATATAAGTTAAGCGTCGGCAACTCCAAACGTCAAAAAAAAAGGAAAAGGTTTAAGAAAGGACACGCACTATATCCGAAATAAGATTGACTTTATTGAGGTTTTAATTCTCCTTATATACATTCTGGCTGTTGTTTACAGCCGTATATGGTATTAAGGCTAATACTGCTGCACTCCGGGCCTTAACTCCCCCCTACCAGTTTACGAACATCTCGTAAACTTTACAAAAGCATAGGCACGAAGTGCACAGGACTCAGCCGTTAATACCTTACATTCCAAACTTACTCCCTAAACTCTGACTATGATTACACTCTAATGTTCCCTATAATCACTGCACTCATAACTTGAAAGTTATGTACAGAAATATTAGATAAGAGAGGAAAAAAAAACAATAAATAAATAAAACAACAACTACAAATTAAAATAAAAAAAAATACACTATACAAAGTAGAAAATATCCGTGTGAAAACTAAAGACCAAAAATAAAATATAGTTCTTCTGAACTCCCACTTCGGCATTGTACAGGTTCCTATGTACAATGGTTCTGTGCGCTGAGACGGGGGCACTCCAGCTCGTTAAGGTTGCTCTGGCTCTACTATTGGCAGTTTTAACTGCTCGATATGAACCGTTCTCCTCTTTTTTGGTTCGCTGACACTCTCAATGGTGACAGTGTTATGTTCTCTAATTATAATCACTCTAAATGGCCCCTCGTATCGCAGCGGCTCCTTTCCCCTGTTGGAAATTATCTTCCGGTAAACTATGGACCCAATTCTTATTGCCCCCATCACGTCCTTTACGCGGAGATTTTCCCTCGCTACCCTATTGCGCTTCTCTTTCTCGATTTTCGCGCGGACTTTTTCCCAACGTCGTCCTAATTTGATTCTATTATTCAATAGGTCTCCCGCGATATCGTCGTTGCCCGTTGTATCCCCGTAATTCCTGCGCCGTTCCCTTAAACCGAAAATTATCTCGAACGGCGAGAACCCCGTTACCGTGTGGATGGAGTGGTTGTACGCCGCTATCGCCTTCCTCATCGCTGCATCCGGCTCCAGCCCCTGTTCTACCTGATACACCCTCAAGTGGTCGCTCAGAGTACTGTGCAGCCTTTCAATGGTCCCTCTACTTTTAGGATGTCCTGGCGTATTAAGATGCCACACTACATCTATTTTCTTCATTTCCCCCTTAAGCTGAGCATTATCGAACTCCCTCCCTCCGTCGGACGATATTCGCTCTGGCACCCCGTAAAATTGAAACCACGTCTGGAGAGCTCTCAGTACCGCTTCGGCCGATCGTTCATGGATTTCGTGCGCCATCGCTACTTTACTGAAGAGATCGACGATTGTGACCCACTTGTACCCTCTCCAGGTGAACGTGTCTATTTGAAGGTCCCCTAACGGCGCATCTGCAGTTGGCGTCTCCTCCTGTCTACCTTTTGGGGGATGTCTATCGTATTTGGTGGTGAGACATATGGAACATGCCCCGACGGTCTCTGTGATGGATTTCTTCATCCCCCACCAGAAATACTTTCGCCGCATTGCGTGCAAAGTTTCGGTCACCCCGCGGTGATTAGTCTTTCCTTGATGGTACGCAAGCGTCAGCTCCTTCTGTCGTTCCTCGTCTCTCACGGTCTCTACCAGTAGCTTACAACGGATGAAGGTTCGGTCCATACCGATTTGCTCGGATCGCCATAATTTTTTGATCATCTCCCAAATCGTGGCGTTTCCAACGTAGAGATGGTATGTCTCCCCTGGTTTCGACGCGTCCTTCAGCGCTCTGCAAATTTGGTCCTCTCTCGCTCCTGGTTGCGACCATATGGAGTTAATCCTGCTGCGTCCGTATCGGGAGTATTCCACCTTCATGAGGCCCGAAGTCCTGGTTTTCCAAATTATTTGTCGCCGCTTGTCGTTGATTATTTCCTCTATTTCTTCCATCTCCGCCGATCTTTCTTCGGTCGAACTTGTCTCCCCTGGGGACTCTTCTGCTTCGTCCGGTTCTCTCGAGCCTTGTTCTCCTTCTCTTTCGGGTGTCCATTCTGTCAGAAATTGACGCACGTCTCTCGATGGTCCTGCACCCTCCTCCTCTATGGCATTTATCGTGATGGCTCTCGACAGCCAGTCAGCGACTACATTTTCCTTCCCTGGCTTATACACTATTTCCATATTGTACTGGGCCAGGAGCTCTTTCCATCTTGTAACCCTCGCTGAGGATTCCTTCAGCGTCCCCACCCATTGCAGAGGTCTGTGGTCTGTGTGTACGCGGAATCGCCGCCCGAACACGTAGGGTCTAAAGTGGTCCACGGCCCACACAATGCCTAGCAACTCCCGCTCCAGAGCTCTGTATCTCGTCTCTGCGTCCGTAAGGCGTCTGCTGGCGTATGCTACCGGGCGTTCGCCGCCGTCTGCTTCCTGGGATAACACCGCCCCTAACGCATATTCGCTTGCATCCGTGGTGACATTAAAGGTTTTGTTGAAGTCCGGATAAGCCAATACCGGTTCCTCTTGTAACCGCTGCATACATTTGCGAATGTTACTCTCCATGAGCGGCGTCACTACGATCTTTGCTCCCTTTTTTAGTACTCTATTGAGGGGGACAAGGTACTCCGCCATTTCTGGCACGAACCGTCTGTAATAATTAAGGGTTCCCAGTAACCTACGAATTCCCTTCACGTCTCGCGGAACCGCCATCTTCCGAATGGCCTCTACTTTATCGTTGTCAGGTTTGACTCCCTCTTTCGTGATTGTATGACCTAAAAATTTGATTTGGACCTGCCCTAGGAGTGATTTTTCGCTCGATAATTTTAGACCGAACTGTCGGACCCGTTCGAACACACTACGCAGGTGCTTCACGTGCTCGGCTTCGGTTTTACTGAACACTAATAGATCGTCCATGTACACCTGACATATTGTTTCATCAATTCCCCTTAGAAATTCGTCCATAAGGCGTTGGAAAGTTATTGGGGCGTTCTTCAACCCGAACGGCATCCGCGTGAACTCGTAGTGCCCTCTCTCAAAAGTGAATGCCGTTTTATGTTGGTCCCTGGGGTGCATCCGGATTTGGTGGTATCCCGCTTTTAAATCCAGAGTACTAAATACCGTCGCCCCACTCAGTCTATCCAAAATGTCCTCAAACCTGGGGATCGGGTATTTTTCGTCCACCGTGTTTTCATTTAATTTGCGGTAGTCTATCACCACCCTGTATTTTTCTCCCTCTACTCCCGGTGCACTCTTTTTCTTCACTGCCCAAAGGGGGCTACTATACGGTGACGTACTGTCCACAATTATTCCTTGGCTCTTTAGACTGGCTAATTCTTCCCGGATATGTTGCCGTAGCGCTTGCGGGTAACGTCTCTCTTTTATATAGGTCACCATCTCCTTTTTCAGCGGAATCTCGTGTATCGTTTTTCCCGTTACCCCGAGTGTATCTCCCTCCCTGAAGAAGATGTCCCCGTATTCCCTCCTGATCGCCTGCCTCCAGTCCTCCGCGTGGCTAATTGCCCCTATCCGCGCCCAGCCGTCTTCTACAAGCTTCTGGCACTTGTACCTTCTCGTCCCTATCCTTACATGCCATTTTCCCTTGCGGATCCTTACGCGCGCGCCTACTTTTGCCAACAGATCACATCCGATAATCCCCTGGTATTCCCGAGGCTCTTCAGCCTTCCAGCCCCCTCTGTTTCCTCTGATTCTTCGGCCTTCTAGTTCGCCACATTCTTCCTCTGACTCGGACGAGCACGATACCTCCGAAGGTTCTCGCGATGTTCCGCTCCTTCTTGGTGAGTCATCTCTCCTCTTTACTCTCTGAGCGTTTACTTCCATGGGTTCCGCTCTCGGTGGGTCCTTTCTCTGGTAGAGGTACGGACAATGTCTTGCGATGTGTCCTTCCGTCCCGCATTCGAAGCACCTGGTGCGTGGGCACTGCGCTACCAAGTGTCCGTTCTTTCCACATCCGTGACATTTTCTGCTATCTCCTCCTCTCGTCCTATTCTGGGGCCTGCCTTGACCTGTCCTTTTCCCGGCCACCGCAACCCTCTCCTGGTTCCCGTAGACCTGACCCTTTTTTTTCCAGGTCGACGGCATGTTCCCAGGTCGTCCGTAGGTTACTCTGCTCCATCCGACCTCTTCTACTTCCATCCGGGTCTCCTCCTCTCTTGCGCTGCTATCCACCATTTCTTGCGCGCATTCCATGAATGAGCGCTCCCCTGGAAGGCCACCTTTAGTCCCTGTTTCCTTGGCCAATTGTACCTTTAGGATGGTAGACACAAATGCCATCCTTCCTGCTGTCTCGGCCGCGCTCACAGTCTCTCATCTTCTCTGTGATTTGGTTGAATTTAGCCAACAGAGCTCCGGCATATTGTCCTTTCGTCTGCTGGGGCGTTTTTACCTTCCTGAATAGCTGGAAGATATCTTCTTCTGACGTCCATCTGCCCCCGCCATACGCTTTCTTCAACCTCTCCTTCACCACAGGCCACGGCGTCTCCTCATCCGCCTGTATCTGCTTTAAGATGCTGCGTTTGACTCGACACACCAGGGCTGCTTTCAGCGCTTCCGCGTCTCCAGGGTTAACCAGATCTTCATTTAGTTTGGCCTTGATCCGTGCTATTAGGCGATCACCTCCTTTTATAAAGTGATTTAGCTCACCTATGTCCCCCGAGAAGCGCTCCAGGTCTGATACGGCATTTCTCAGGTCCCGTGACGTAGCCACTCTAATTTTCATCCATTCTAGCGCATTTGCATGCGCTGCTGCTAGCGTGTCTTGGGGTAATGGCGGAATGTTCTGCACGTTCAGGACCGCCGGTTTCAGCACTCCTTCGCTCGTCATTACTTAATTCCTTTTCCGTGACGTCTTTTAAAAGAAATAAAAAAAAATCTTATACGAACGCTTCGTCCCGGGTTTCGGCACCAGTTAAGCGTCGGCAACTCCAAACGTCAAAAAAAAAGGAAAAGGTTTAAGAAAGGACACGCACTATATCCGAAATAAGACTGACTTTATTGAGGTTTTAATTCTCCTTATATACATTCTGGCTGTTGTTTACAGCCGTATATGGTATTAAGGCTAATACTGCTGCACTCCGGGCCTTAACTTATATATATATATATATATATATATATATATATATATATACATATATATATACACACACATATATATTGTCAATTAGTGAAAAAGCCGAAAATTCTAGCTTAAATAGTTTATTTACTTGGGTTGCTATCTTTAAGCCTTTTTTTTTTTTAGTTTAAAATTACTTTTCATCACCAATTTTTTTACTGATCCAACCAATTATACTGTGATGAAGTCAATTCATAAAACTCAGTGGTGTACCCAAATCAATTACTTCATATATGAATTAAGTACTAATTCACTTGATACAGATATTATCTTTTAGCTTATGTTGAACAATATTCACATTATTAACTCCTTTTTTATATTTGTTAAAATCCTACATTTCGTGTTATTTTCATGTTAAAAAAAGAAAATTTAAAATGGTGAGTGACCCAAAATGAAGTTTGAAATAACTACTTCATGAGGTCTGCAAAGAGAGCATATTTGATGAGGTACTCTTTTTTCCGCTTCCAATTTAAATTAAACAATTTACCATCTCTCCCTTCCTCCGTGTCAATTCAACTTTTAAATGCTAATACCATGTCTATTTCGATTTAATTATCCTGTTGAGTGGGCATTCCGACTAATTTGTTTAAGTTTAAATTGTTCAGTGAAATTAAAATCAAGGGCTTCCAGAAAATGCGAATGAACTGTTTTCCTTATTGGGATTATAATAACCGTAAGCCGTTAATTGACTGATATGTTTAATATTAAAATTAACATAAAGTAAAACATACAATGATAAAATGTTTGGGGTGGTGTTGGAATAAACTATGAAATATGCACATTATGAGAATAATTATAAATATAATCGAGCCTCTATAAATCGAACATGAAGGTTCCTTGAAAAAAATATGATATATGTAAATTTCGATATAATATTGCAATTTTTCATTCTTTTCAGGCTAAAAACAATTACATCTGTTCTTAAGGGTTAATGAAGTAACAAAGGCAATTTTTAGGATAAAAGAAAAACAAAACTGAAGGATCAATAGCACTTATTTGAAAAATTGTATAAATTACATCAGTGATTCCATATTTTTTACAAATGTGTATTTATAATTTAGTAAGGACATGCATTAAAAATATGCAAACGTAAATCAAAATGAATTTATTTTTGTTTTCACGCAAAATAGCTTCTAATGTCTATTTGTGTATAATTCATCATCGAAGTCATGTTTAGGAGCAATGTTCACAACAAGAGTGTCAAAGTTTAATTGAATTTAATACAAAAATTTCATTCCACGTTATGAAAGATATTCAGAGAATTTAGGAACTTCTGTGCTCCTTCTGAAACGAAACAGAATTTTCATTGCTTTGCTAACCAGTGAAACGTTTTTTTTTCTTATTTAATTATTACCCATTTTTGTATACGTAAACTAAGGGCTCTTTTTGATGACAATCACATTTTATATTTTTTCAAATTGGAATTTTTTGTTCGATATATAGAAATTTTATTCGATACAAAGAATATTTTTTTCTAATAAAAAATCAAGATTCCAAAAAAAAAGTTCGATATATAGAGATTTTCAATATATGGAAGTTCGACTGTGTTAAAAGAATGATAATTATTGGAAGAAATAATTTCTATATAATTTCTAAATAATTTCTATCTTATTTAAATAACTATTTGGACGTAAAAAAATAAATTGTTACTTATGTTTGTTATTTTTAACAATGATTGATTCCTAAACAATATCCTCAAATATAGGACTGAAACCTTGCATAACACCGGAGACGAAGATAACAAAACATCATGAGAGACACCACCAAACAAATAGCGACGTAAATATAGAGCCAGAGAGGGAGAACGAGGAGGTCAAGGACAGCTATTTCAGACCAGTCGATCGCTCATGCGCTCTTGCTGAAATCTTTTATTCATAAATGCCCCTTCTACTATTCGACATTCTTAACGAGCGATAACATACATTACGTAGCCGATCCGAAAACATGAGAAATTAAGTGTTTTAAGCAAATTGTATTATTTAGAATTGCAATGTAATATCGAAATATTAAGGAAAACTCCGGTCATAGTTGAATCAATTAAATTTTTTCAGAAAATTTAATTTTTTTTTTTAAATTGTTAGTCAGCTCTTCAATTTGTTAGGAACTTCAAATATTATAGAAGTGACGGGTAGGTGGGCTGTATATAATTTCAGAATTATATATTACTAGTTGGACCCGGAAATTCCGCAGAAATAGGTTGTTTGTAGGTATTAGATTTTTATACGTTAGGGGTTCAGTACAACTTAATTATTTATATTCAGTTATATGTGTACACACAGATATTTAATGCATAAATTCAGTAACCTATTACTGCCGTCATAAACTAAAATATCCTAACTTCAAATCATTTTTTTAAATGGATTTTTGTATTTTACCCGAATTGCTTCAAATACCATACTGTTTTATGACATTAGAAAGCCCTAAAACCAATTATTAGGATCTAACCATTGGATTTAGGGCTATCTGATTTCTTCAATAGGCGTAGTTTTTGGAGCAACAATGCAAAGATGTATTTATATAATTATTTGGCTGTAGGATCTTTTATAGCTTATCACAGCAGACAAGTAGATGAATAAATGAATGAGTGAGGAAATCTTACTTGTTCTTTATTTACTAAAATTGATATTAACTAAAATAAGTTTTCCCAGCAAGTATTTTTAAAAATGTAAAAAGCTTTTTAACATTGCCATTGAATCCAGATCAGGGCATAATAATTTTGCTAAATTCTCACAAAGATATTCTGTTCAGCAGACTGTATGTTACTTATCAGTAAAAATAAATAAAATATCAAGTGAATATTACAAATAATAATCATCGATAATAGAAATTTTTTTTAAAGAAAAAGGAATCAGGTAGTGTATTTATTTGAAGACCATTAACTAAATTTCAAGAAGTGTTTAATGAAAGACTCGGATATCATATATTCACACATAATATAAATGATCCTTCCTCTTGTTAATTTGTTCATTACTTATATATATATATATATATATATATATATATATATATATATATATATATATATATATATATATATATGTATATATATAATACTCTATTTACCTTGCAGTTCTTACAGCTTAAAGTTTCCGACTTACAGCGGAATATTTCCTTTAATATGATTTGAAAAACAAATGTTTTTGTGATCAAGCCATGTCGATAAAATTTTTCAAACTCGAGATATAAAATAAAGCAGTTTCAGCATGTTTTATTATCCTTTTTTATTTTAAGCATAAAGATTAATGAAAACCCCTACATCCAAATTTTGGGGTGAAACTAAAAATACTTTTTAGTCAAATATTTTTTTTATTTTTATTAAGAAAAATGCCCTTAAATTAGGAACTATTTAAACGATTCAAACCAAATTTGGGTTGTCAGTAAAGGTTCTTAATCTACTCAATTTGCTTTATCCGTGGCGTTCCTACGTGTCAGAACCAACGTCATCCACAAAAAAACTCAATTTTCTTTTTATTTTTTTATCCAATTTTTCCACACAGACATTCTAAGATAATGCAATAACTGTGTACAAAAAGATGAAGCTCCCCTCTTTCTACTGAGCCTAAGAACGTCGATATCGGTTAATCTGAAAATAAGATACAGAGCTTCAAATCCAAACATAATTTTCGTGGCTCCAAAATTTCGAGCATCCTCGGAACTGAAATATTTTTTGTTTTTTGTTTTCGATGATATTTTAAATATCAAGAGTTTTTGCTGTGAATCAAAATCTACCATCAAGTTTTTGTGTGAAAAAAATCTATAAGGCTAGTTTATTTTATTTAATGACAGAAAATCGATTATTTTTAAATGTAAATGTTTTTTCTTTAATACCCTTTGAAAAACAAATGTTTTGATGAAAAAAAAAAACATGTGGATATCGCTTTCCAAACTGGAGATATAAAATAAATCAGTTCAAGGTGTTTAATTTTTTTTTCGATTCCATGGAGCGACATTAGATTTTTTTTTTTGTGGAATTTGATTATCTTTCAAATGAGAATTTGAATAAGCGACGAAAAATTTACACTTTTCGATTTATGCGCAAATAACGTATTCCTTCCGTCATAAAATTTTCCGTTTTTTTCTCGGTATTATAGTTCATGTATGGATAGTTATTGGGATTTAAGGGGAGGACTAAAGACAAGTTTTTTTTTTTTTTAAATCGTATTTGCCGTTTTCGCATAACACTCTAGGAAAGGAGTTTTCAAGCCGGAAAGTTCATACAATGCAGTATATACTAGGGGATATACTGCATTGAGCAGTGTTATAAGCTTTGTTGACAAAAAAAAAATGAACTTTCAAATGAGTATCTTGAACGATCCAGGAAATGTGTTCTTTTCGAGTTATAAAATAACAATTTAAGATAGATTCGCCGCACATTCTAAGTAAAAATCTCTTTTCAACTTTACCTGCCGCTCGTCAATCAGCTCAGTAGTTCTCCTGGAAATGGTATCCCTCCAACAGAAATAATATATAAGAAGATTAGGACTTACGTCTAAAGTGCCCTAAATTAACAAAAATATGAGTTTAGTTTTATATTAAAATCCGACGTTTATCAGCAGTGTGGAGGCCGGCCCCATTTCACCTAAGATGCATGATCACATTTAGAAGAGAAAACTATTAAAACCAATGTTATGTTTAAATCAAATATCTTCATTTAAATAAAAGCTGTTAGAAATATTATTCCCAAGCGAAGTTCACATAAAAATTACGGATGGATTCAAGAAAACTATACGATCACCATTTTGTTTTTAGAAATTAATTGATTTGATGAAAACTTGGAATAAAAATTAGAATATTAGGGACATCGGGACAGTATGCTGAAATTTGGGATTGTTCCGAGAAATTGGGGATGCATGTTCACCGTGGTTCTTAGTTGCAAACGATTTTGATGCTGGCATGTTTGACATAATCAATAGGACTGCTCGTTTTTTGTATTATACACCATAATAATAATATTATATATAACAATGTTTTACATAGTTTGCGAGTAATACTATTTCTTAAATATGTAATATACTTTAAATGCCTAGTCTTATTTTTATTTTTCTTAAATTAGGTGAATGAAATAAATTTTCATACGATTATTTTAATTTTTATGTAATTATTTCATATAAATTTTCATTTAATGTTGCCTTCTAGACTTAGTATTATTTGACAGCCTTGTCATTTTTTATTTATTTTTTTATAAAATTAAGAATATGTTTCGTATCGAAAAACGTTTGTATATTAGTGATAAAATACCCGTGCTTGGTTATCATTAGATCCCGGATTCATGTGGTAAAAGAATGTAAAACGTGGAATAAAAATGCCAAAACGTGTTAAAATGTGCAACGAAAAATAAAATTTTGCTATTTACGTCATTTATGCTTAAAAAGATCAACATATTTTGTTTTCTTCATAAATTACTATTTTTTCTTAATAAATTAGGTGGCTTGGAGCATTGTTATGTATAATGTGAAAACCTCACGAGATCTAATTAGGGTATTTGTAGCTACTTTTCGCAGGATCATACGTGATTCACGCACTATGAAAACGCATTTTCTGCCTAAATATTTTTTTATTTTTAATAACGTATCGCATGGTCAAGTCAGAAAATCCCAAATTTGTACAAATATATCGATAACTCAATCCTTGTCGAAAAAGTTAAACCATTCATCTTTGTCGGTAGGACTTAACTCTTTGGGTTTACGATCCATTTTGGTGGATTGTCTTTCAATTCTGATCATTTTTTCCATTTCGGGTTTACATTTGAATAAGATATAATTAATTAAATGAAAACCAAGAGCAGATAACTAACTAACTAGTTAATATCACAACTGTTACAGCATGAATAATTTTTTTGCTTAACCAATTTCCGATATTTGTTTGTAATTAGATTGCACGGATTTTTAATTCTCTTCATTCATAAAAATTTATGCGGGATGTTGTTTGTTATCATATCCACTAATTAATTTATTTTCAATAAATTATTGAACACATTTTTGTACGAAAAACTGTTTTTATGCATAATTAGTTTGCCAACTATGGACTGAGTGTAGCACTGTAGAAATTAAAGCAGAATTGTCCAGAAAATTGAACGATATTTAATGTGCTATAAACTGTAACGTATTACTTCGTGAATCAGTCCTATGTAATTTTGCTTTAATGTTTATATTTTCAAGCAATTTACAAATATTTTTTTAATTGCGACTAAACGTGCAGTTCACCCAAAATTGTTTAAAATGTGAAATTTCGTGCAAAATAAAACTTACATATGCTAATCTGGATGGATTCGTGGAAATGATTTGTCCCCGATTGATTTCAAGCAACCGAAAAAAAAGGTGCAATTTCACGAGAATCCGGGTTCTAGTTATCATCATTAGTTAGGGTAAGACGCGGACTGAACAAACTAAAAACAACGTCGATAATAATTAATTTAATCTTGGTAGGCCGAGATTTCGGAGGCTGGATAGAATCGCATTTATTCAAAAAGGTAAATTGCATATAATGTCTGAACACTTCATTTGTACGAGGCTGCCAGAATCCTTCAAACCAGAGTTGTACAATATTTATCTATAAATAATAGATAGCGGATTTTGGTTGAAATAATCTATTATTGGATATATCGAATTAAGATAACAGCATCTTCCATTATCAGTAAATAACGAATAATTTAAATTTATCTGTCATCTTTAATCTTAGATAATAATTCGAATAAAAAAGCATAAAGCAGATAAATATAACTCGAATGAAAAATTATTCCACAAATATACTTTATTTGATAAACGTCACTCAAAAATTATTCGATTTGCAAATTAAAAATTTGAAAAATAATTGGTGGGAAATCTTAACACAAAATATAAAGTAAAAATCGTGACATTTAAGGACTGCAACAAAGAACCTTATTTTATTTTGCTTTTATGAAATTTATAAATGTATTGCATAACTTAATGCTAAAAATGTATTTTAAATAAATGCAGATGCATTCGTTTAAAATAATAATTCAGTATAATTTGGTTTATTATTTTCAATAATAAACTTTTTTAATCGATCAAGAAAAAAAAAATTCCTCATCATCAAAATTTGAGGATTCACATATGTAGAAACCAAAAATCGAATAAAAAAAAATCTATCCACCGTTCGCTGCTATTTAAGACGGATAACTTAATAAATAATGAATATAAAACAAAAAAAAATGAGGAATAACTTCAAATTTATTCGAATAGTGGGTGATCTATTCACAGATGATACTATTAATCGGATAACGAAAAAAAAAATTATTCGTCATCCGTTCCCAATAACAATTTTGTCGAATAATACCAAACTCTGCTTATAACAAATAAACGATTTATGTTATTCTCTAATAGTTATACGAAAATATTCTATAAGGAATTTATAATTTCTGTATTGTGCTCTTGAACTTATAACTGAAATTTAAAATAAATGTATATGATCTTTTTTTTTGTTCCTCTTCGGGATTGAAGATATGAACAATTTGTAATAAAAGCAATTGGTGTTCATTTATCTTTTTATAGAAAGAATAAAAGAATTTCCAGGAATTTTATTTGAGGAAGATCTCATTCATCTTTTCCATAAAAGTAAAAACATGAGAAACAGAAAAGCAAGTCATACAGCTGATATTTTATTCTCGGAAAACACTAACTGCTAAAGTTATCAGACACACCATATTTTACAAATAGATCTGCACTGAACGCTGATAGCTATCGGATACTCTCGAGCTATCTCGATAGGTATTGGGGTCGACGCAGGTCTATCTCCAACGTTTCACCAGTACATAGTTATGAATAGTTCGTTGAACACGTGCTGCTGAGTTTGTTTTTTTTTTTACTTTACAAGTAAGGTACTGCTTTAAAAAATTCATTAATTTCATTTTTAAATACTTATTCGGGTTTAAATATTATTAAATACCTCATAAATTGATAATAAATTTATTGTAAATCTTTACATTTTTATCATTAATTTTATTTAATTATTATATTATTTTAGTTTAATTAAGTAATATGTAATTAAATTATTCTAGTTATTAAATCGACGAGCCATGGGAGATGACGACTCTGACCATATGGACGTCGAATTGTTCATCGAGGAGGTTAAACAATATCCTGCAATTTGGGATATTAATAGCGACGCTTATAAAGACAGAGGTAAAAGACAATCGGCGTGGGAGAAAATTAGTGCAATCCTGTTCCAAGATTTCAACCAGAAAACTAAGAATGAAAAAAATGCGATAAGTAAGCGCTTATTATTTTATTCAAATAAAAATTATAATTAGATTTTCCTAACTATTTATTGCGTTTCAGGTTATGATAATCTAAAACAAAGCTTAAAATTAAGCAAAATTTAAAAATAATGATCAATTTCTAGCTAAAAGTTAATTTTAATAGTTTTTATTATATATCATCGGTAAAATTGATCAACTGACATTTTTAGAATATGAGGTTTGCTACTATCTGCCAGTGCCTGAAGCGTAAATTGTAAGACAAAGTGTAAGACAAATATTTTTTAAAGATAAGTTTGTTTTTATCTAATCTAAATTAAGTTAAATTAAAACGTCTTCGTAAATTAAACAAAAATACCTTTAAGAAGTATAAATAAGTTCAATTAAAACATTTTTTAGCTTACAATATGCTCAAGTGCATACATCTCCTATGCTATGTTTACACCAACCTGACTTGGCGATTTTTCCAGTGTATCTTACAATTACACTTTAAAATTAAGTTTTACATTAAAATACAAGGAACTTTAAAAACATTATTGCGCTGCAACGTCCTAAGCATGGGGCCCGGAGCAATTGCCCCAGCTGCCTAGCTCTAGGGACCGCTCTGCCATTACGTCCATTCCGTTACAATGCTTCTACTCGAGGGAGAAAGTTGGGGAGGGGATACGCCCCTTCCTCCTTTTTATGTGCTTGCTCCGTCCTGTCTCAGTGCCCATGAAGAGTTACACGTGTTTGTGTCTGTGGTAGCCAATATTTTCTTCTAAAACATGGTGAGTATTTTTATATACTGTCTCCTCCATTACACATGTTTGCAAAAAGCATGTATTGTTATTTGATAAAAATTGCTTTATAATTTAATATTGCAACAAATTGAAGGATCAGTTTTCCTCTTCTTTTTTTTTTTTTTTTTTTTTTTTGTACTAAGTAACTAAATGTTTGCATTTGAAGATAAAATGTCTCTTCCGGTACTTGCCTCTTCTTTAACCAAAAGGTGTAGGTAACAGAATAGACACAACTGTAACGGAAGAGACATCCTTACAAATTTCTTAAATTTATAATTTTTATTTTTTTAAAAGGCGTTGACTACTGCTGAACGTATGAAAAAGTATAGAACACGGATGAAAAACAACCGTCCTAAATATGATGAATATTTAAAAAAAGATAGTGAGCGGAAAGCTAAATCCGTGATAAAAGTGGAAGACATGTCTGAGAAGGAGCACAAACAGGCCAAACGAAGATGGAGAGAGACGAAAAGGATGCAAAGATCGAGAAAACAAACAGAGGAAACTTGTAAATTACCGTCCGTTACATTTTTTTCTTATGTAGTAAGGTATTAAAATATAATATTACCTAAATGAATCCAGGATATTATACTAATTTTCACTCAAGAATATAATGAATTCAAATTCATACTTGTGTAACGAGGGAGGAACTTTATTTACAATATTTCTGGTAAAACGTCTTTTGTGCCCACTGGAGATACAAGTACAGGAAAACTTTAACAAGGAAGCATATCAGTAATACTATTAGCGTAACGGAAAGGACATCACGTACATTTTTCAACATTAAATTTTTTTTATTTAGATAAAAGATATCAATCGCGCATAATATTCTACAGATTAGCAATTTAGTAGATAAGTAAAACGAAAAAAAATCCGGAGTGCGAAAAATCTAAACAAAAAACAAATTCATCAGTCAAGATCTGGAATACCAAAAATCCAATCTAAATCATAATGACCCATATACTTCATATTCACAAACACTTTACTTTACTGTAATAATTAGAAAAAAATAATTTTATATACTATACAAAAGGGTTGTCAAACACACCGCATGTGTGTGTGCATTCAAGATAATTTTTTATGACCCACAATGTTCTGAAATAAACTGAAAAAAAAAAACAATTGGAAAGCAATTGTGTCGATTATTACCTTAAATTCACTTTATTCTTCTTCTTCTATCCGCTCAATAGGCGCTGATGCTACCCTTGGCCTGCTCAACAATTGCCAACCATTTTTCTCGATCTGCCGCTTCTGTGACAGAGATTCTTAGCTGCCGAAGATCTTGTCCTACGCCATCTCTCCATCGACCCTTTGGCCTACCGCGTGTACGCTGGCCATCCGGAACATTTTTGTACACCCTACTGGTCAGCACTCATCCTCATCAAGTGCCCAAGCCTCTGTATCTTGATGTGAGAGGAGATGCTAATGTCTTAGTAGAGCTGGAACAGTTCTTTTCCGATTTTTCCTTCGCCGCCACTGACCATCCTCACACACAGCCTCCAGAATTCTCCTAAGAATTACTCGCTCCAACCTATCAAGTAGGTTGATATTTTTCTTGTTGAGGGTCCACGTTTCTCCACCGTATGTGACTACCGGTCTTATTAGGGTCTTGTACAGCATAAACTTGGTGGAACGGCTAACAAGCTTACTTCTGATTAGCCTTGAGGCTCTATTCCCAGCTGTTATTCTTTTTCTTACCTCTTCTTCCTCTTCCAGGTTATCATTAATAATAAAGCTCAGGTATTGGAAGCTTCTCACTATTTCGAAGCTATAGGAAGGAGTCTATTTCATAATGACTGCCTCTGATCTAGCCTTTTATATTAATACCATGATCTTGGTCTTCTCGTTTACGTGGAGGCCGATCTTTTTTGCTTCAGCATCCATTTCTTCTAAGTCCGTCCTTATGCTCTGCGGGGATCTACTAATACATGATAATAAACTACCTACTAATACTATTACAAGATAAAATTTAATATCCTATTAATATTTCTGAATCCTCACTTTAAATATCATTTTAAGAAAATTTGTAAATGTGATGGAGCTCGCGGCTTTAATCGAGTTTTACACGCCTGCTTTACTGGAACAGAATATACAAGCGGTTCAATGTGATTTGAAATCGCAAGGCAAATGCGCCCGCGGAAAAAGATTGCGTACAGCCGATTTGAAACTGATTGCAAAGTCATTCCGATCGCCTAGTGTGCGGATACCCGTTGACCTGTATTTTCTGGTCTTGCCAACATGAGTGAACCAGTTAAACGTAAAGTTAGCCGAAGAGATAGAGCAGCACAAAGTACTGTAATTAATTAATACAAAATTTAAAAATTAATTTAAAGGGGGACATTTTTCAATAATCTATTAAATAATTGTAGTAAGTAGTGATACTTTATTAATTATAGCGATTGTACAAAGCTAAAGAAGTTACGAAATATATAAAATAAATTTTTCCTAATTATTATAAAAGAGTAATTTTTATAAATATAAAGAATATATATATATATATATATATATATATATATATATATATATATATATATGTGTGTGTGTGTGTGTGTGTATATTTATCTATATATATATATATATATATATATATATATATATATATATATATATATATATATATATATATATATATATATATATATATATATATATATACACGTGACCGGACTGGTTGGCGGTCTTTATGTTCTTAATAACCTGAAATCCAAAATCCTAGATACCTCGTCCCAATCTGATTATCCATAAATAGAATTCCTTTTCGTTGAAGTTTTCTAAAATGAACATCCGCTACTATATGTTGTGATGTATCATCATCCTTTGGTTCCTTTCGACTCATCCTTTGAACCAATCCTTTACAATTATATTCCTTTCTACAACAGTATAATAATTTCCAGCGATCTTAATACGAATCTCCTTTCGGATCCTACCGACAGATTTTGCCTCGAAAATCTCTTCTTCTTCCTCCATTTCTTCATTGTTCTATTTTCTTCTACCCACCACATTTGCTGGTCCGACATCTGGTTGGACCTGCATGTTGTCGATTCAGGGCAGAACCTTCTTTCTCTCTAATTGCCTGTTCCGTTCTGTCCTCTCACGACCGTGTCCAAATATTAAACAATATCCTGCATTCCTCCCCAAAATAATAACTTTTCGCATCCTAGACGCCCTCGCCCTATATATAAGCATGCCCCATTCAAAACATGTACATCCGCCGCCGGCCTGCTCCTTCGATGTGTCGAAAACTTACGAATGATCTGCAGAAGAGGCGGCTTTGGCGCTTTAGACGTTCAAGGCTAGCCGATGACCATCAAGCATTTAGGGCACTCCACAATTTGGCACAGATAACTATTAGGCGTGCGAAATCTATAGGCGAGATTTGTCTTCGGTACCTCGAGGCGGCCTCACCCGTCACACCTTTATGGCGAGTTTTGTGGCTCTTTCCCTCCATCCGCCGACAATATTTCCTCGGATCTTCCCAACACAAATCACCAACTCCCAACGCTTCCTACAACTACAATCTCCTAAAATTCAAATCCTAAGTCTACTCACTGGAAACAAGATCGCGCTTGACTGACCTCTATAACCCTTCCCACAGAACTAAAACATTCCTTTCTTGCCCACTCCACTGTCTACAGGAATTCACTTCCTTCTGATATCCGTCCTGCTCCATCTCTATCCTCATTCAAATTCCACTTTTTCTGGCATCTCTATACTTCCCAAATAAATGCTGTTTAATCTGGAAATTTTAATTTAAAGTTAAAATTTTGATCAGAAGTAAATAATTATTTGTAAAGTTTAAGTGTCAACTTTGTACATCAATTTCATATTTTTATAATATAATTTTTCTTTTTCTCTTTTCGTTTTTTTTTCAATACAGGTACATTTTTCACAGGGAAGAACTCGTTTTTTGTTGCTTATTTATTTTTACTATTTTAGTATTTTAGACAGATATGTTTTTCTTTTTATTAGTAAATTTTTGTTATTCCCGACGGACCTAATCATGAAGCTCATGTTCTCCCATATAGTATCAAAGCATCTGGTCAGCGAATTGTCATATTAAATGATTATAATCCATAATGTATTAATAAGAATAATGAAAAATATTAATATTATAACAAAACTAGAAATATTATTGTTTTTACATTGCCCTAAATTTTATATTATATTTTAGTTATCTTAAGCTGGAAAGTTGTAAAACAAAAATATCTTGGCAAAAATTACATTAAATAGAAAATAAAAATGTATCAATATAAAAATCCCATTATTTTTTGGCATTAAATTACGAAGTTAAAACTAATAGTTACTGGAGCAATTGGCTGGATCACTTTGAATTATCTTGTATTTTCCCTTGGTTTCTGGTACTTACGACTTTCATCCTAAAACAGTTGGATCGTGTACGCTGGGCCTTAGTGGTTACTGATGGTAGTTGTAAAGATTTATCCATCAGTTGTCTACAAAAGGAGGAGTTTTGAGATGGAGTACGATTCTTCTCTCTTTCCCACGATCCAACTTCTGTGTAAATAAAATTGTAATTTGCAGCAGCCACGGTATATAATTTTATACTACAAAATGTTTGTACTTCTGTACGTTACAGGTAAACTATCGTAAGTACAATTTTGTTGATTTTTATTACTCTGGCAATATTTTCCGAAGGAAAATTTTCATAAATAAGATTAAAGGACAAAAAAAAATGCAACACTTTATGTAAATATAAAGGTGGATTACTATCCACTGCAAGCAGTCCGATTTGAAACTTCTTATTCCTCTTCTGTAAAGCTTTGAAAATGTTGCTCATGATTGCTTCCCTCTTACGTAAAGTATTACGGTGCAATAAGGCACTCTTGGGTGATTTTATTATTATAACGTGTTTTTTATCCAAAGCGCCAAAAATTTGCTTCTTTTTTTTAAAGTGCGAAGACATCTGCAACCATTTTTCATCACTAAATCGAGAAAAACATTCTTCTTTTAAAATTTGCACATTGCTGCACAAACTTAACGTACAATTTTGTACAATGTTGTATGTCCAAGCCGTTAGGATTAATGAATATACTTAAGGTAACATTTGCTTCCGAGATATGTATAACAATATCAAAAAAGTAAACTTATGAGCCGATGCAAAAACAAAATCTAATGAAAATAAAAATTTAAAAATCTCCAATTTTCATGAATGTAAAAGTTATCGGAGAACTTTTTTTTTATAAAAGTATGTTTTACTTCGATGTAAATTATTAGTTTTGAATTCTTACTAAGAATATTTTATTTCTTTTGATTACAGCTAAAAAGCTTTCACTGAAATGGAAAAATATAAAGGACAATTACGCGCGAAGCCAGAGAAGAAACAAAAGAACCAAACCAGATCAAACAGCCGGAACAAGACGACAATACATACATGCAAAACAGCTGTCTTTCTTGCACGAGTCTGTGGCTTTGGCTGCCACTCAATCGACAATCGAAGAACCTCATAGCCTTGACTTTTCTGTCTCCCAAGACCAAGATGAAGAATTGCCACCAGATCCTCTGGCTTTGAGTGGACCTTCTTCACCTTGTTCATCCTCTGAAGAAGGCAGGGCAGCTCTTAGTCGGCGACATGGATTGGAATCTTCATTGATAAATTTCATGAATTCATCAATATTTGTCGATCCACCAGATGCCGATAGATCGTTTTTCGATTCTCTAATTCCAATTATAAACAATTTTACAGAAGATCAAAAGCTAGATTTTAGGAGTGAAGTATTAGAAATAGTTAAAAAAATAAAAAGGCAAAGCTCAATAACACCCACAGCCCAGTCAAATCCTCCGTAACCGCTCATTGTCATACAAAATGTTAGCCAGTTTAGTTGTCAATTTCCTTCCCAAATTTATCCGCCAAGTTTTACTCAGCGCCAATAAGCTAGGCCATTTTTCCAGAGGCAACAAATAAATTTCCCCTCACCCCAGCAGGTTTCATCCATAAATTATTCTATAACTGACACTATATCAATGCCCAGTTCCTCATCTATGCCTGCGATATCATCCGCTCTATATTCCTCACCGTCGCAAGCAACCCAGTCTATACCTTAACAATGGTTTATCTCTATAGAAAACACCTCAGATAACAAAATAATAAATAAAAAACCAAATAACATCAGAAATAAATCCAAATAGCGATCTTATACACCCAATGTATCAGTGCATGTTTTGTAAATTTGTATGTTTTTTTTAATATATCTATTAATGCTTTTGTTGATGTAAATAAACGTTAGCATACCTCAAATATTATTTAACTTACCTCAATGCTATTGATAGCATCCTTAGTAATTTGTGAGCTCTCATGGGAGTTTCTTTACCTTTTTGTGCATTGTACATTCAGTTCATCATATAATCATTTATTCTTCATTTTATTACATTATATTATTTTAGTCTCATCACGTAATAGATTATGGCAAATTTGACCACATTGACATTCGTAAGTAAGTGAAAATCATTTATTGATCTTCCCTGAGATCGATTAAACCTGTCGATTAAATGCACCTTCTAAATATCTCTAGTTGTTAAGTTGATGAATCCAATATATATTTTGTTTATTGGTTCATTTTCACGTATTATGTATTGCTATATTAAGTACCAAAAGTAACCTTTTTTTTTATAAATTTGGACTTTTTTCAATCCATTTCGAAGCAACATTAAAACAAGACCAACTTCTTTGGGAAATTCTTGAGACTGGTGTTGCGCCCTATCACGGTATTGTGCACTGAAACGCAATAACGTATCTAAGTGTTTAGATTGAAAAGTAGGCAATGCATAGTGCGAAAATAGAAAGCTTCATTTTATATGTTGATGAGTCAAAAGATAAACATGGATCAATGAGATAACAATTTTAGGCCAGTTTAGCTTTGAAATTTCTATCACGACATTATATTTACTGGTCATTATAACCACTCGTATTAGATTAGTAGAGTGAATTTTTCTCTTTAAAAAAAATTGACGAAAATAGGTATTCCTATTTATGTTCAAATCGATGTTTTTGGTTGATTATTTTCAATAATGAACTATTGTAATCGATCCGATTTTTTTTAGATCTGGCAAATAACAGGACACCTCGGGCTGATCCTCAGAAATCATTATCATTGATAATATTACAAGTGATAACCTTTCGGGTCAATATGGTGGCCTATTACTATTTTTCTCTGCAAATACTGGTCCGATTTCGATATTCAAAAGTTAATTAAATTCCATAAAAAACAAAAAAAAATCATCTAAATCAGACCACTAATAGCAGAGATGTAAGGTATTAAACTTTGTAGACATGCTTTAAAAATTATTCCGCACATGTTCCTACGGAACCGGTTCACTTTCTTTTAAAAATTTGATACCTCTCCTGGAACATTCTAGATGCTTATTTAGCATTGGACTCTAACCAAAAGCGATACGGAACGCTTTGTGAACGGATTACACCAGATATTTTTATATATCACTATTTCATTTAATTTTTTTTTTTTTTTAATAAATTTAGATCAAAGAATGATAAACTAGCTATCAAGGAACACTAACACACAATTTTCAAAATGGACAAAATAACTTCCAAATTACAGTATTCCATTTTTAAATAAGTCGATTTCTTCAATTATGTTTTCCTTAAAAAGGTACTTTTCGATTTGTTTGCTTTATTCAGGTTAATTTCGATAACAATTGATTTTTTTTTATCTTGTGAATAAATAAATATTCAACTTCATAGATACCTTATCACAATATTATATTTCTCAAGTGTTGATGTTTTTAACGGATCTTTTTTTGTATTATTCCAAGTTGAATATCACTCTGGTTAACGATGTTGAACAACAGTTCTTATCGTTACGCAAATAACGACATGATAATTCACTAGCTAACATCGCAAAGGAAATTACATAGAGTAAGGCACATGATGATTCAACTAAGCTGATAAGGAATATGCTACGCCGTAAAATATTTATGATGGCAGTTGTGATGTTTGATAATAGTGGAACTGGAATCCTGTTGTCTGTTTATTGTCGTCAAAGCAAAGAAACAGTAAAAGTAACAAGGTCGTGTAGATTTTTAATATGCCTTAGTTCATATTTTTTTTTTTTTTTTTTTTTTTTTTTATGTTCCTATACTTGAATCAAGATTAGTCAAAGATTTTTTGTTTTTATAAACTGGATATCTCAGATCTGAATGAAAAACCCTCAAAATCATGTTTACAGCTCAAAAGGATCAACAGATATACCTATAGTAAAAATGTGATTTTACATTACCGCAAATCTTAAAAATTTACTAGATAATTAAAAAAAAAACATAATTCGTCAAACTTCATAAATCCTCTATTTAAAAAGATTTTACATTGGTACGCCTAAAAGTAAATAAGGTTATATATAGTGATAGAATGTGAAGAGATCACTGATAATGACATTACTTAGTATTGTCTGTATTTTGAAACCCTCTTCAAACGATCAGCATTCGTATTTCCCAGCAATATCAACATCTAATTTTGTAATAAACAAAATCTTTCTTATTTCTTAAAAAAATATTGCTTTGATTAATATATAGAAGGCATACGTAGCTATTAGATTGCACTTGTAGCCAGCTTGAAACGCAAAAAGCAAAAAGACTAACCAATAAATGTAAAAAATAGACGTATTTAAATTTTATTAAGTTTCATATCCCTTTCTTTTTTTTTTCTCGACCGAATATTCTCTTAACTTGATGTTCCACAACTCTGCCATCGACTTTTCTAGTTTCAATAATATTAATTTCAATATTATTTATTTACTGTTTTTTTTTTATTTGTTACTGCTTTGTCATTTTGTTTAATTTGAGCCCCTATTGGCGACGACGGCATTGAGTCCATGACTTCGCTTGAAATACTGATTCACTCAACTGATATTTAATAAGAGCCATAGATTTTTCGATGAAAAACGGTAAAACCCATGGAACGCTAGTGGTAATCTGGTTTGAGACAGACATTTGTGACGGATATTTTTTAGGGGCGAAACAGCAGTCAATCGCCATATATGTACGGTTGGACTGAATTTTTTTGTCCCGCCGTAAGGTGGGCGAAATTAGTGACGAATCTGGAGGAACAAAATTAAGGGGTCAGAAATTAAGTCTAGACCTCAGTTTTAGCATAAAAACACGGCCTAATCTGGAAATTATATTATAATCAGATCCTCAGAATTATTAATTTTAATAAAATACAAAAATTAAGGTAAAATGATAAATTGGGCAATCCATCTGAAAAGAACTGTTATTTTAATAAAAATCTGAAATTTATTTTAAATAAATAATTATAAAAGTAATAAATAAATGAAATTTACTGACAAATGAAACCTTTATAATAAATTATAATTTATAATAGAGTTAGACTCAGAAATATCGGCAAATTTACTCTATACACCTAGGACCTAGACTGATGGCGGATTTGATAAAAAAATCTTAATGGCATGGCCAGTACGTTAGTGGGCAATAATAGGCTAGAAATCAAACCTGCACAAAAACCCGAGAATCGAGCCCGTCCAGCTCTTCTATCTGACCGGGAACACAAACCTTATGACCATCTGCTTAGCGAAAAATTACTTTTACTTTATTTACGAAAAATAGTTTATATTCCTTCTTAAAATTTATCGTATTTATGCTAATGTAGATTTATTATTATTTAAAAAATTCAAATTATTAAAGTCAATACCTGAATGAAAACAAACAAAATATTTGTGTTAAGGTTTGGCACAAAAAACAAACAAATTCACTGAAAAGAAATTTATCACGTTAAAGAAGGTATGGAAGTATAAGAATCGTTAAATGTTTCTCAGTTCCGAAAATGGTTCTTCTTGGGGTAAGTCGTAGTCTAACCTGTGAACTAAGTGGGATGTACGCTTGGGAATGTTAAGGTATATATAAAGATTTGGGTATTTCTAAAGAGCAGGTCATATCCCTTAAAATCAGCCACGTGTTGTACAGGAAATAGATTCCTGCCCAATCTGCATTCCTCTTTCTTCGAACAAATAAATATTTTGATAGCAACTTTTCCTCTTCTCAGAACGTACCTTGTGCTCTTATCCTACATTTTCTAAAAATAAATAACTCAAAGGGGCTCAGAAAAATAAATAGTAAAAGGTCATCCCTTTTAAATGGGAACAATAACCCAAAGGAGCCAAGGAGAAAACATAAATAAAAAATTGTAAGACGGACTCTAATAGTGATATTCCGAAAGAATAGCACTGCAAATAGTTAGTTGTATATAAATTTTCCTCTAACTTTGCTCACAACAAAAATAAAAAACAATAAATAAAAAAGGTAAAGGTTTTTGCTTTAAAGCAATCTTGAATTCCAATAGTTACTTATACGGGATTTATACAAAATAATCAAATTTGCTTGCAAAGATTTTAATCTTTATCTGAAAGAATCAAACTAGCCAAATTAAAAGAATATACTGAAATAATATGTAAAATAATTAAAATAAACTCAAAAATTTAAGACAAATTCTATTGCTTACATCCGTAATGATTTCCATCAAATTCTAATTTAAATAATATAACTAAACATAAAAGAGATTCCTCGCCATTGGTTGTTTTTAACATACTTTCAAAGAAACCTAAACTCCCCTTTAACACCCAGGTACCTCTAGAGGATCCCTATTGATGCTAATCTAAGCAAATACCTGGATACCGACCTAAGCCAAATGATAAGGACCGTCCAAGATTAAGGTAAAGCTGGTTTCAAGGCATCGATACTGCTATATAAAGGTTTAACCTCAGTTAACAAATAAACGTCTTAGAACTAAGACATTATGTCATAAAGCACTTTTATTATATCAACTACTATTTAAGGACAACACTCAAAAATGAATTGGATGAAAAAGTATTTTCAAAATTCAAATTTTCAAAACATTCGCATGTTGGCTGGTAGACTTAATATAGCTTTTGTGAATATTTGTTGAACTTAACAGAAAACTTATAAATTTATAGAGGTAAACTGCCATACGTTTTCAAAATTTTGCTTTGATAGGATTTTATTATCGTATTTCGGAGATAAAGTATCAAAAATAAGCTAGTAATATGTGCAACACTTCTAATATAAATGTAATTATATATATATATATATATATATATATATATATATATATATATATATAGAGAGAGAGAGAGAGAGAGAGAGAGAGAGAAGAGAAAAAGCTCAAAGAGACATAAAAGACATTATTGTCTAAACGACAGGTTAGTTGTTTTTCGTTATTTTTGAGACTTTATGTTACTAATAACAATTTACATATGAAATAGACCTTTACATAAGGATATTATATAAGAATACAAATTTTTATTATATACAAACGGTATATAAACATAAAATCAATATATGAATAAACATGAATATAAAAGATACCAACAAATATAAATATTTATACACAAATTCTTTCTTGTATCCTAGAATCAAATAGGTAATGTAAATTTATGCTGAGAAATTTAAAGGGTTTCTTAAAAATCCTTGGATGGTAATTGAATTCCTTTGATATGAGTACTAAAATACCTGATTATTTAGAAAAAAAAATATTAGTTAGTCCGTATTAAACACGTACTTTTTCAGGCACCTGTTTACTCATTAATTTACCTACTTTTTTCAACAATAAATTTAAATAAGCAAAACAAGTAATGCATTATGCTAGAAAAAAGTTGAATAATTTTGGTGTAAAAGTTTATAGTAAATACATCAATTATTTTTTCTTTAAAGATTATTATTATTTTTTTATTTTAACAAAATCTTTATGATTTAAATGTTTCCGTTTTATTAAAAATGACTCCACACAAACTCTCATTATAGGCAATCCAGCAATTTTGAATAAAATAAGAAAATTATAATAAATTAATTAGTGAAAAGTACACATCCCATAAATATTTAACTTATATTTTTTAAAAACACATTTATAAAGACGTTTCGAAGTCCTTCTTCGTCTTCAAGTTATTTGTTTTCTACAACACAACATTAATTAATTAAAACCAAATATTTATAACTTAATTTACAATATCTTTTGTTACTATATTGAAGATAGTTTTACTACCTTTAATTTACATTTGTCTCTCCCCAATGTCCTGCCATCAGTATAATTTTACTTCGTCAAATCCTAGCTGGTTATAATATATAAAAAAATATAAATTTTTAATATAGTAGATAATGTTTAATATAATAAGAAAGTTTTTTACAAGACCATGAAAGTTATTGAAAACACAGTTTACATAAAAAAACAAATATACATCACAATTGTCCATTTAATGGTTTTTCCATGTTTAACTAGAATCTTTAGGAGAACTAGGAATGGGTACATGTCTCATATATTATCGTTTCATTAGTATATAATTTGCGCTGGTTAACCTCAAGATAGGTGTGAATTTACTAATAAATACAATAAAAAGAATTATAATTGCTGTTTTTAAAAATAATATTTGGTCTAAGTGTCAACAATATATTATTTATTTTGTGTATTGATAGTTGACCGTATGGTATATCAGGAAGAAGATGGTTTGGGTGGCGTTCAATAATAACAAAATAGTTACAACTATTTTCAAATAGCTGTAACTATTTTATTTTATGTTAAATCGCCATCCGGACCATCTTTTTGTTAATAAATTATTTAGTTCATGGTTAATCCAAATTTAAATACCTGTTTATATTTACTTCAATTGTCGTAGTAACAACAATAAAAGTCATAAAAGGACGGATTTAACAATTTATATCTTGATTTTAAATTTTTTCAATCTATTTTAAGCTTAAACAAATTAGTCGGAATGTCCACTCAGCATGATAATTAAATCGAAATAGACATGGTATTAGCATTTAAAACAATTTAAATTGACAATATAAATATTACATTAATTGACAATATATACATATGTACAATATACATACTTATATATGAGGTAATTCACTAATCACTTAAAATACTTCCGAAAATGAAATAGACAACTTCTTGATATATTCTTTAAAAAATCACCATTAAATTGGAAAAATGTAATCATTTTCAATATCACCAAAAGGACTGTTTGTTATCATATTGTGGTAAGTCAGAAACATTTTTCAATCTTCATTTTTATTTATTTAAAGAAATGATTTCTGTTTGCATCCCACCACCATATTTTTTTAATATTTACTCATATCCCTAAGGTTGGTGACATTTTTGGCAAAATATAGCAACATTCAAAAAGAGAGAAGCTAAAGTGATAAAAGAAAAGTGATAACTAATTAACGAAAGTAATAATTTTATTTATATTAAAGGATAGAACTAGTGAATACAGTCTGCTCAGTTTTCATGACTATCGGATAAAATTGGGCTTGCAGGTGTAGAAGGAGCAGAAGTATGGGAAAGTGGATGAGAAGAACTTTCTTGTCGATTTAATTCCTCAATCAAAACATCCATTATTTTGGTGCGCACGATCAGTTTTCTGTTTTGGGGAACATCGTTTAAAAATGGCAGTAAGCTATTTAAGAATAATTGGTCACCGTATTTGTTTAGTTTCTCTTGTTCTTCCAGGTACTTCACTTTTTCAGATACCAGATCCACAAATTTTTCATCATAGGATGAGATTTCATCCCAGGAGCATTTTCTTTTTTTCTTCAATGGCCTTTTGAACAGCTTCTTTGCTATAGATGTTAGGGGTTCATTGCCATCACCGACGGCCTCGCTCTGAGTCCAAGAGGTTGCCAAAGCGTTGCATTGAGGATCAGCGGATGGACACTGAGGCTCATAGAAAGAGTCAGAATGTGATAGAGATTCCTCTTCTTCTTCGACCGCAGCTGTACTGTTATCCATGTTCCTTAGCTGGATGGTGTCTGCTAAAAAATACAGTTGTTTGAAAAAGGGCCATGATGACCTTTGAGACTCATTCATTTCTTTTTTGAACTCCCTTCGAAATGTGTCGCGTAATCCCCTCCATCTTTTCTTAAGGGCGTTAACTGAAAAAAAATATATAAATATTTTCTATTTTCTTTGTCCAGATCTCGATAATTACCATGCTTATATTCATGGCTTAGGAAAATAATTGGTAATTGAGGCCTGGCATCGGAAATACAGTAAGTCACAAAACTGATTTTACAAGAGAGACAAAAAATTGATTAAAAAAAACTATAAAACAAGATTTTATTGTAAAAAAAAAAAAATGAAAAAATCGTAGCTTGTGAAGCTTCCGAATGACTTCCTGTTTTCCACATCATTAGTTTGATGGCTTGCTGTCTTTTCCATGAATAAACGAAAATCTGAATTTTTATTTACTTATTGTCTTTACCACACCAGCGCCTCAATTGTGTAATACAACATAGGTATCCTATTTCACTAGTGAATATAATTAAAAAAGTTAAGTGATACAAAACTTAGAACCTAAAAGAGAATGGGGAAAAAAATAACAATCCGAATTACATTGGTGTTATTAAGTTTCAAATTAAATTTAATAATTATATTTTATACAAACAGAATATACTAGAAACGGGATAGAGTTATGAGATGGTGGTTCATATTGGTCAATTAGGATACTTTACTCTCTGCAATTAAATTATTTGCAACTGCTTTTCTGTACTAAATGAGTTATTCAATTCGTTTTGGATTTTTGTATCGTTCTGACATATTTTAGAGAGAAATTCGTTTTCTCGACATGTTCTTTTGAAAAAAAAATGTCCATAAATTTGCTCCTTTAACCTTTTTCTTTTTTTGGTCTTCATTCACCATGCATACATGTTTTTCGAATTGTTAGTATTCATAAAAACGGCTAGATTAGTTCAATGAAAAATTTACAGTTATACATAAAAATACATTAGTTTACATAATTACTTAAAAATATATATTAATTTAAATTTATTAATATTATTATTATTATTAATACTAAGTTAAATCATCAAGTTCGAGGGGGTGCATTTTTCGTGAAATTTTGAGGTCTATCCAACCGAAAGATAAACATCTACAATGTTACAAAATTTATATAAGACCGAGTAAGTTTCCGGATCCTATTCTCCTATTTACTGAATTCATAAAAAAAACATTTTCATTAATTATTTGGAACACCATCTTTGCAGTATTTGATTCAAACGTATTAGATAAGTTAAGATTTATTTATAATTTGTGTATACATTTTTATAATAATTAATCACAATGTATCATATACGATTTTAAAGATATAATTTAAAATATAAAAATAAAATAATTTTTGCGTTGAAAACATTTCGTACTAAAAGGATTCGGGGAAATATTACATTTCCATTGATAAACTTAAACAAATTTCATAAACAATATCACAAGCCAGTCTCTAGTTCTATTATTGTTTATTCAAATTAATATTGAAATATAATAACACCACCAGTTAACCAATTTATACCTATTTCTAACCAAGAAAAAAAAAATACATCTCAAAAAGTAATTGCATGCGAAACTAACAAAGACCCTAATAACAAATAAGCATCATGTTTCAGTGAATTGAGTTGCAGACCAAGACCTATGCCATTCGATAGTGCTATTCGTAATTAGGGCCTAAGCAAAATTCAGGGTGCAATGGAGCAGGAGTACAGAAGATATAGGGTTTCAAAGTTAACCTTAGCGCTTATGTGAGTTCTGAAAAATAATTTTTAAACATATTGAAATAATTTTTTATGTTAAATACCATTACCTTGTAACTATAGAAGACAGCAAGAAGTATTTTTGGGGAAAATTAGAAGGAGATTGTTATTTAGAAATCGGATTATTAGTTATACAATCAGCAATCAATGTGTAAGTCGGAAAACAATGCATATTTGACGCATGAAGATATTCTGCTCTCTGTGGACACACATGACAAGAGCAATTGAATCACACTTGGAGTACGTGTAATTCAAGACCCCGTCGAAGCAGAAGTCATGCGGCGCGATCCAAGTTCTTCGTCCAGATACCCTGACTGTGAAACGCATATCGAATTATGTTTCTGAAGCAAGGCATACATTTCCTTTATCCCTGTTCCATTGCAACCTAAATTTTGCTCGGGTCCTAATTACGATTAACACTATCGAATGGCATGGGTCTCAATTTGCAACTCAATTCAACCAAACATAACGTTTACTCGTACTAATATAGTGCCTATTTGTGCCATGTGGAAAACTGATGGCTGGGCTATTATATATACTATTATATATGTATATCCTTTATATGTATATGGGATATACATTATATCCCTTCTTCCATTTAATACTGTTATCTTATTACCCGAACCTTTGCCTCTCCCCTTAAATGCCATCGCCTATGAGAATATCCTTAAAAATTAATGTGCCCTCTTTCTAAAAAAGTGTCTGGCCAGATGAAGAAATTTGCAACTGATGTTTGTCGCTGGCTAGCCAACTGTTCAATGTGCACTTGGTATTACCAATAAATGGCGTATCCTAAAAGTACCTGAAGTTACTGCTAAATAGCAGATACTATTGTTAAATGTATTTACTTATCAATAAGCAACACAATCATTAAAAATTTAGGAATAACAACATCTAAATTGACACAATATTATAAAAGAAAGAGAAGTGTTAACCCAAATTCAATCATCTAAAGGTGTTACAAAGAATAACAAGTCAGAATATATCTTCTACTCGAGCATTTAAAATTGAGGAAACTTATTTGTATATAGAGCATGTAAAATTGAGGAAACTTATTTGTATATAGAGCATGTAAACATTAATACATTATTATTATTTTGTTTATTATTTTGTAAACAGCAGTTATCTCAGCATGTTTCTTATGTGAAAGATTTAAACATACATAAATTGTTACAATGAAAACAAAATAAAAAAGTAACAAAAATAATTTACTAAAAATTTACTTGGCTCATTTATTTCACTCGAAACTTCTTCCCACAGCTTTTGTTGAACACCCCTCACATGATAATTTTTTTCCTTGTGGTCCCAAAGACTTTTCCTTTTCTGGATTAAGATTATAAGTTTTTCAGAATCCATGCCGAAATATTGGTGTTAAGCCTTAGTGTAAACAACTATAAACATATTTCTTAATGTACCCTAGAGACGGCTTAACTACGTACGAAAACGGACGAATCACAAGCTCCCAGTTGACGAGGATGATACGACTGTGCTCTGTTTGAACCGTTCGGGCGTATCCGGACGGATTCGGGTGAATTCGATTTCGCAGCTGCTTCTAGTCGAACCACGGCCATACTGTAACGAAGGCTGATGATACGTTCTCATCCGTTAAGAACATTAAAAATAAATAAACAAAGTATGTTCTATCAATTAATACTTTAATATATCAAACATTAAGTATGACATTGCATTTAAATTTGATATTTGCTAAATTTATATTATATTTTCTTTATTGATTACCTTTACAACTTAGAATTACTCTTTGGAAATGATTTAACTATTGAAAACTGTGTAACTTATGCTCAAGTTCATTTAACTATGGAAAATGTGTACTATTTAAAAGTGTACTATAGTGAAAATATTTAAAAATAAGAAAATATGTAAATTTACACTGCAAAATACTATTTTTATATTTCCAAGTGTAAATAGTTTATATAGCTATACCTTCGTTTAAGATTTTTAATTTACATTTCCTAATTTTATTAATTTTCTTCCAATTTATTACTTAGCAATTCGTTGTTATATTTTTTTTTAAATTATATTTTCTGTAAATATGATGTGAATGAACACCTTTATAGCTATTACTATCCTCCTTAATTGAGCCACAATGAATTATTAAAAAAAATCGCTTTTTTTTTGGTTGTTTTTTAATGGTTTTTTGTCATTTAGCTTTGTAATTGTACATATTTTTTTTTGTAATTTGTAATCCTGAAATCTATTATATTGCGAAAATTACCCAAGTAAATAAAAAGCCCCAAACATTTTAAATATAGAAATCAAGTAATTTAACTATGAACAGCTTTCAATTGACAATTACAATGTTGATTATCGCTAAAAGGATGTGTATTCTATAAATAAGAATGGAATTCTTCCCACCAAACTCCAATTTAATCTTCTGTTTCATGATAGATTTATTATACTTATGCAGCATCTGCAACAATACATTCTAAAGTTTTATTAATTCTATTGCCTGATTTTGGTATGTATACACTTCTTATACTTAATTTATTATTTTCACTATACAGTACAACATATCGCTAGTTTTTTAAGGAAACCGACACAATTCAAAAATTAAAATTTTTATAACTTTTACATAATATATAACGTTGACATAATCTTTTGTGCGTTCTGATTATACAAATGTTGAAAATCGTTTATTTTTTATTTGTTCTGGCTTTCTTTCAAAGTAACGATATATAAATATGTATATTTAAATAAATATTTGCTTAAAAGGATGAGCAATATTATGTTCATATCATTATGTTTAAATAATGCCGAAGTTTCGGAGAGGTGCCTCCATCATCAGGACATATTTCTGAAAATTAAACAATAAAATATATATACTAACACCACATAAATCATAAATACATCATATGCAAAACAAAATTAAAATATAATAATATCTACATAAAAAACACCCATTTAATTAATTACCTAGGTTGTTTGCTTATAATTGTCAATAGATAAATTACTATTTTGTCACATTGTTGAAATTTATACTACAACCAAACCATCTGCTCATGTTATAATAAGGAATTCTGTTTTGACATTGTAATATTTAGATTACTTACTATACAAAACAAATACTCACTCTTAAACACAAACATTATTTATTTTTCTATTGTAAACCATTTTTATTATTGCAGAATTATCTATTAAATTTTGATGTTATAATTATGTTTATTTTATTTTATTTTTATCTTATTCATGAGTTCCTAGATTTTGCGTATCTGTTTTATAATGAAGAGCAATCTTGTTGTAATATATATGGTCACTAATAATTTTCTATTTCTTGCTATTTGTGCAATATCTAATATTGTGGGGTTCTTAAAATTAAATTTATGTTGCAGCTTAATGCTGTGAAAGACAAGAGCTGATTTATATTGGTTTATTATTTTCAATAATAGACCTTTGTAATCGACTAAGAAAATTTTAAAATGATGTAATCCCCCTTCAAAATTTGAATTTTCGCGTTTCAAGATACCTAGAATCCAAATATCGAATAAATAAAAAAATCCTTCCGTCCGCCGTCCGCTTCTCTTCACCGATACTACTGGACCGATTTTCTTGCGATTTGGCAAAAAAGTCACACGTCAGCTCAGCATGATCCTCGGAACTCGGAATTACCATCCGTCTTTTTGTTTCAAAATGGCGGCCAATTAGATATTTTAGTTTCGTTTTGATTCATCGAAAGATGATGAAATTCTCCACAAAATCAAAAAAAAAAAAAAAAAAAAAAAAGATCATTCTAATCGGACCTGCATTAGCTGAGATAGAGATAGACTAATTTTCCGGCGCTGCAAGACAGTGTAGCCCTAGGCCTTCTGACATTAGTTGCGGGCTTCTGACTTCCTCGCATTTCACTACTTCATCCGTCCTTGGATTATTTCTGCACTGCCTTCAGCTTCTTGGTCTTTCCTTTTTCTTTTCCCACTGAAGTGCACATCCAATATTTTCCTCTGTACCATTTCTCCCTCTGATTACATAGCCTAACCATCTTAACCTATTTGCATTGACAGAGCTTCTTCTTAACACTCCCAGTTTGGCACTCTCACTGCGATCTTCTTGGGACAAGCTTCAAATTTCTGACCATCTCCATAGGTACCTACTGCGAAATTTCTTTGCTGAACATGGTGGAAATCTTTTATAAAGTATTCTGCACATGTTCCTTTCCCGAAACACTCCAAATGCTCATTTGAAATCTGTTTCATATTGTCGGCCAACCTAGGAACGTTATTTCTTATTTTGTCTACAACGAGGATTGGTCCAATAAGTAAGGTCTCCAACACTAGCCCAAACTGGCAATTTCGGACGAGAGAGTTGGCACCACTGCAGTGCCCCGTTATCTTCCCTCTTTCAAAAGAGGCATTAGAGGAAATTAGAGGTTCCATTGCTGCAACCTGTGTCCGAGCTAGAACTGTTTGGAATGGATCTCCCAATCCCCCCTCCCAGTCCCCGCCAAGTGCGGCCTCCGCGAAGTCATAAGGGTTCTAACTGCAGAAAAAGTTCCGCCGATGGAAATTCATAGGCAGGTTTGCGAAGTTTATGGAGAGGGGTGTATGGACATAAAAAAGGTGCGTAAATGGGTTCATGAGTTTAAACAGGACCGAGCAAATGTTTATGATGAAAAACGAAGTGGAAGAACAACAACAGCCGTGACAGATGAGATGGTGGCAAAAGTCAATGCATTGAGTGCGACAAGATCGACGCGTTTCTACTCGACAACTTTGTTTATTGCTTCCTGGCATTTCTAATGGTTCCATACAGACCATTTTGAATGACAAAGTGATGTTCCATAAGGTTTGTTCGAGGTGGGTTTCGAGAATGTTGACGGAAGACCATAAACGACAACCAATGGAAGCTTCTCGTGAAATAGTAAGTGAATAATTAATTTTTACTAGTAATTATTTTAATTTATTCGAAAGCTCTTAAAAGTTAATTTTTGAGCTGTGCCGATTTTCTTCCAAAGTAGCGATTTACAATTTATTATTAACATAAATAAAAAGATTTAGCGAATCCGGAGATCGGATGCCGGCCGACAAGACCCACAATCCTTGCCCGCTTAATTCTTTCCAATGAACCTTATCGAAACCAAGATCCTCGATATCGGACCTAACACAATCCTCCCATCTCCGTTTTGGTCGACCCCCAGGACGCTTAAATAGCGCTTAGTTAACCGTTTCAGTAATTCGTTAATTATCCATGCCGAAAACTTCATATGTCCATTTCATTCGCCGCAATACTATCATCCGAATTATATATACTGGATGCAGGGTTGTGTGTTTCGCATTCGGGGTTGTGTAACCAACTAAATTCCCCGGTTGCTACATCCTTCTTCGGTTAAAATATTCGAGATAAAACTTTATTTTCAAAAATCTACAACCCGTTGCTCTTCTGTTAACGTAAAAAACAGTTAGAAGTATATTAGTTTTGTAAATTCTTACTCTCAGGTTTCTGGACAGTAGCCAAGAATTACAAAATTTTGCAAGTAAACAATAAAAAGTTACCCATCTTTATTTCCTCTCAAATTCCATTTTTATAATTTATTATCATAGGTAATAATATATCAATACCATTATTAAAATATAAAGTTTATATGTATGAACGCGCTAATTTCAGGAAATACCAATCGGATCTGAAAAATTATTTTAGTCTTGGATATACTGTTTACCGAGGAAGGCTTTAGACTTTATAACATCACGCTACCGACCCTTAGGAACGAACGGAGCAGTAGCCATATATGAAATGCTTAGAGAACAAATATCCAGTTTGCGCACGCTTGGTTTTCATGACGACAACTTCATCAATTTATATCTGTACTATTATATAAAGTTGAAGAGATTGTATATAACGCGCTAATTTCAGGAACCACCAGACCGAATTGAAAACAAATTTTTGCGTCAAAATGGTTATGAAGTATCACAACTTCGTATCCATTGGACCAAGTTGACTGCTCACACTTTTTAATTTTGATGCTGATGTAGTCGATCGTAGATGTAATTTAAGGAGATGTTGGTATAATATACCTCTCTACCTATTCTTACTTGCATATTTTTATGTTTTATACAACTAAATTGCTATACTTTATTGGTTGTAATCTTGTTTTTGTTTTTTTTTTACTTAGCCCTGATGAAGGCCTACAACTTTGGCACGCAATAAAAACTAAGTTCCATTTATTAGTGTGCTTTTCTTCATTGACCGCACCTCCCTCTATCCACGTCCTCCTCCAGCAACTTCTCCTTAAATTAAACTTTTTACTAAGTGTAAAATTATTGTGTGAAAACCTTAATTTGTAAATAAAATGGAAGGATAAGGTAAAATAAAAATGTATTTAATTAAGTTTATTTATTAGTAACTTTATTGCGGTTTATATAAGTTTATTGTCGTCTTTAAAAATCTCTGCAATAAATGAGACTGAGCAACGTATTAAAGGCTATTATTTAAAAGATTCTTTTGTATTTTAGTGCTCAATCCAACTTAAACGCGGGTGAAACCGCTACATCTAGTAATTTTAATATAACAACAATACTTGCAACAAAACATGTATTTTTATGGTTTTTTCAAGAATTGGTTTCTATACGTAAGGTTTAACAAATGGAAATATTTAATTTCTAGTGTCGTTGTGTTTTCTTATCACTTCCCAGTCGAGAAAACTACGTAATATAAAAATAAAATAACATCATCTTGATTACTCTTTAAAGTCACCCAGTATTATTACAAGCGCTTAGCAAAGATTAGAAAATACCTCATTAAACAATTCACGTGCTTAATCCTGGAACTGAGTCGTGGCATGGGAATATAAAACATGATCCTAGACATTCCATGTGTCCGTCAGGGCACGGAGAATGTACCTGCACTCTAGGGCCTGGCCAAACAAAGGGTCCTTACCTCCAAGGGTTTTTGTGGGACCCCTCCCTTTAAGGGGCATTGAAGAAATATAAATGGAATTTTATATTTGTCCCCCAGAATCTCTTATTCCCGGTACCTTTTCTTACACTCCTGACTTATCACCAATCCAGGTCGGCAACTTCGCAAGGCGGGTGACAAAAGAAAGGGCTTACAAATGGATGGATCATTTTCCCAACTATGGTGAATGTAGAAGAAAAATGAATTACTGAAATATCTTTATTCCTTATCCATAAAATGGCAGTGCTAAAGAATTAGTTTTATCTCATCTTGATCTCGCAACCTTTTAGTTTCTGTAAAATATGTACAAAATATGCACATCTGACATTAAGAATTAATAAATTTGTAAATATAATAGTTAAAATACTATTCAGTACAACTTTTATGAATGGTTTCCAATTTTATAAATATTCCAGAATATATATCGAATAAAAACTATTGGACAAAAATATCTATATATAAGTATTTATATATGCATATTTTTAATATCAATATATTTCTATTATCTTTATTGCGATCTACCTCCACTTTGGGTCGACAATGAAGCTTGCTGGGGTAGTTTACCATATATTGTGCGCGTAAGTCATCAAGTTAGCAGTAAGTCCAATTGATGAATTTTGTGTGGTAAATCATTTCTGTCTGGTGGAAAAACAACATACAAGGACTAAGTGCATTTTGAATGAAACTATAGCCAGTACAGTCTTAAACCGTTGCATGGCTTAACCCTTAAGTACTGAGGCATGGTCCATGGAACCTTTCCGTACCCATTTCCAGAAATTTCCCCAACTACCGATTATGGGAAATCCCTGGATGACTCAGTAGCTTCCTACATTATTAGTACCTTATTGGATGTGAAAGTGAAAGGTTGATATTAAAGTTAGTTTACAAAATATAAACAACATCTGGTCCCACGGACCAAACTTCAGTACTTGTGTGACTTCTTTTATTTTTTCAAGGTAAGTTTTCATTTAATGTTTTATATTTATTAGTCAATATTAATTAATGATACTTTTAAATTTATAAATTTTATTAAAATATAAACTATTTTTCTTATTCTTTTCGAATTTATACATTTTTTTATTTTTTAGTTCTGTAACAAATATAGAACCCCAACCTAGCACATCGAAAATAGTAATTTCTCAATTCAATTAATCAATTGAACTAGCCACTACTTTATTGAAAAATGGGCTCACACTGGTAGGCACTCTAAAAAAAAATAAAAGAGAAAACCCTCCTGAATTTTTGCCATCATGGAAGAGAACCGCTGGCTCATCCAGTTATGGCTTTACAAAAGGCCAATGACATTGATCTCATTTGTACCGAAAAAAGTAAGGGCAGTTATTCTATTGTCTTCGATGCACCACGGAAAACATGAGGAAGAATCTGGTAAGCCAGAAATCATTTCATTTTACAATTATACGAAAGGTGGAGTTTATACATTGGACAAGGGATGCTCAACATATTCGTCATGTCGCCGTACAGGTAGATGGCCGATGGCAATGTTTTTTAGGATTGTCGATATGATTACTAGCAATGCCTTTGTTCTTCACAAGTCTAGCAAAGATGTAAAATTTACAGATAGAAGTTGTTTTTATAAAACATTAGGTCGCCAGCTAGTTGAATCATATTTGAAGGCTAATTTAAACTTCCGAGAAATAAGCGAAAGCCTTGTTACATATGCCCAGCAAAAAAAATGAGGAAAACATCTTTCCTTTGTAAGAAATGCCAAAAACCATATTGCTTAGAGTGCTCCGAGAAACTATGTGTCAATTGCTTGGAATAGTAACAATTTAAATTTTGAACAGTATTTTTATTGTTATAAATAGTATTTTAATTGTTTAAAATCAAAATGAAATATATTTTAATCAATTCGTTGTAAATACACAAGTTTTAAAATATGTAGTTTTTAATTTTTATTATTTCCTTTATTGTTCCTTATTTACTGAAATTTGAAAAAATATCATATATTCATTGATTGTGTGCAATGTAAGAAGGTTCATGTAAGTAATAACAAACAATAAAATTTATAAATATTTTATTTTGTTGTATTAATTAATTTTCAAATAAGGTGGTCCGTGGGACCATGTGTCAGTACCAGCGTAAGGAAAATCTTAGTCAGTACTTGAAGGTAAATCTTGTTGTCAGGTGAAAATGGTTTGCTACGTGAAGAATTGTACTGTGAATTTTTTACAATTTTACTTGAACGTCCACGATATGTTTCCCCATCACATGAGTCATAAATATCAAGCAACAATTAAGGGTTGCATAGCACGCCAGAAGCATAGGATAGATATTATTTAACAAAGAATAACAAATAAAAATTACATAAGTAAAATACTGTATTGCTTTTAACAATTTTAATCAGTCTGGTGTTGTGAAGGTTGCAATGGTTTATAAGATGCATACAATTTGAAACTTATAGACGAAAGATTAAGCATATGAAGAGAAATAAATATAAATTACAACTAACAGTAATTACAAATAAATATTACGCATTTTAAATAAAAAAATTCTGTTAATATAATTCATTCCGTAGAAGAATACTGTTCTCATTGTATATACAGCCAAACCTCTATGTTTCGAACATTAAGGTTCCTTAAAAAAAATTCGATATATGGAAATTTCGAAATATAGAAAGATTGCCATTTTTCATCCTTTTCAGGCTAAAAACAATTACAGCTATTAAACAAAAGCAACAATTTTTGGGGTTAATGAAGTAATAATGGCAATTTTTTGCTTCAAAGAAAAAATCTGTGATTGCAGATTTTTTACAAATGTGCATTTATAATTTAATAAGGCATGTATAAAATATGCAAATATACAAAAAAATTAAATTAATTTAATTTTGTTTTCACGCAAGATAGCTTCTAATGTCTATTTGTGTATAATTCATCACCGAAGTCATGTTTAGGAGCTGATGTTGAGGAAACTGAATTAAAAAAAAAATTCATTCTATGCTAGGAAAGAGATTCAGAGAATTTAAGTACTCCTGTGCTTTTTCTGAAACAAGACCTTCTCCGAATTTTCATTGCTTTGCTAACCAGTGAAACGTTTTTTTTTCTTATTTAATTATTACCCATTATTATGTACGTAGACTAAGGACTCTTTTTGATGACAATCACATTTTAAATTGGAATTTTTGTGAATTTTTTCACTTTTTAAATTGGAATTTTTGTTAGATATATAGGAATTGTATTCGATGTACAGAATATTTTTTCTAATAAAAATTCAAGGTTCCTAAAAAAAATTCGATGTATAGAGATTTTCGATGTATGGAAGTTTGATATACGGAAGTTCGACTGTAATTCAATGGATCCTTCAGATTGATTTAAAAATTCAATTATTTCGTTTTAAATAATTTTATTACTCTAAAATTTACTATTTCAGGATCACAAATAATGTTTTGCATCCCAAGCAAGACTGGGCTCTTAACCATTTATATGTTACAATACAAAAACGTAGTAAATATTATACTTTTACACCATCTTTATAGCCATAATCTTAGTAAAAAAAGTAATATTAAATAGAGGGAATAAATTTATTGATATGATATAATTAAATTGTGCAGCGTTCTGATAGCTCTATTGAATTATATTTAATCAAACCAGTATTACTATAGAGTAAACATATATTTATTTACTTGTTTAGTATTTAAAATTAAAATATACTATTTCTTGATTATAAATAATATTTTTATATTATAATATGCACATGGTTAAGAACCCAGCTTTGCTTAGGATATCATAGTATATTGAATTTAATTTGTATACTTAAGACCGTGTTCAAAGTGTTATAAATAATATAAAAAGATTATTTGTGATCCAGAGATAGTAAATTTTAGAGTGATACAATATTTTAAAACGAAATAATTGAATTTTAGATTGATTCGAAATGTTCATTGAATTATAAGTAATGAAAAAGTATTCTTCTACGGAATGAAGTAAATTAACAGAATATTTTTATTCAAAACGCGTCACATTTGGTTTTAGCGCTTTAAAAAAACCTATATAAAAATATCTACAAAATTCTCTAACTGGACGCACGAAATATTTTCAAAACGACCTAACTCCTCCCGGTGTCCCTAGGTAACGCTGATATGCCGGCCGGACCCAAGACCTGAAAAAAGGTCCAACCCAATTTACAAGGTACAGGGGACTCAATTTGCTCTCTTCACTATCTCATTACATTTTTTGGGACTCAATTCGGATACATCCCCATACTGTACGAGCTCACTGAATGTTGGTATGTGTTATTTGTTTTATCGAATCGTAAAATGTTCTATTCCTCTGTTAGAAATTCCGCAACTCTTGGCATTTTTAATTCCTCGTTGTTTTTGTTGTGATCTAGCCCATATAAAAGAGAAGTTATAATAATTAACTTTTTAGCGGCCAATATTCCCAATTGGGAACAAATGTTAGGAAAATTTTAAAAATCTTTATCTAAAAGTAAGCACTTATTCAATATTTTTTTTTTTTTTTACATTAAGTAAAAAATTATTTTTGGATGCAAAAACTAAGCAAATTTTTCAAATTTGATTTACTTATCATTTTTCGAAATACAAGGCCTTTTTATATTTTTTCGTTTTAATTTATTTTTATAACACATGCTTCAATTCGATTAATGGAGTAATGTATATATTTTGTTAACCTATATCTTTAATATTTTTTCCTGTAGTACCTCCTTTATTTCATAAGTTGAAAAAATATAAGAAGCTTAATCGGCAGCGATCAATGTTCCCAGCTGGGGACATACCAAAAATCCTCTTTTTTTTTTTTTTTTTTTTAATAAAACTGACAATCGTTAAGTTTTATAAAAAAAATTAGAAAGTCGAAAACTTGAGAAAAAAAAATTGATTTGATTATGAATTAAAGGTTAAACAATCACACTTGAGTACTAATCGGTGTGTAAAAACAGGTCACTCATCCTTTGTCTTAATGGAGTCTCACGGCTTCATGAATACTTTCTTTATTTTTTTTTCTACGTGTGTTAAAATAAATGACACAAATTTATCCTTCATTAAAAGCCTCCTTGAAGCATGGCTTGTTATGTAACAAGTTGTGCAACAGAAACAACGTGGACTGACGCAGATGATAAGTAATCATTCATTCAATAACCCGTTTATTTTAAACTGCAGTGTCATGAGCAGATCGTGAGTAACCTTGTCTCTACTCAAGGAGCTTCGTCTTAGTTTCAAGACCTCGCTCAAATCATGAATTATGTTTAGTAATTTTGAATTGTATGTCTCGGAACAGTATCTTGTTCTTATAATGGTTATTTAATAAATAGTTATCACTATTTTATTTTATTCTTGAGTGCCATCCCGACCATTTTCTTAATTTTCTATTGATCTCATAAATCCATAATAACCATCCACTTGTACATACAAACCTATATATTTTATTGGTGCCGGTATAGTTGACTGTAAATATAGTTTTAAGAAGTCGGTAAAGAGGTGCGGTCAATAAAAAAAACACTAATAAGTATAACTTATTGGAAAAAGTTAATAATAAAAATAAGTTACATTAGTGTGTCCTTTATTGACCACACCTCCCGACCTACTTCTAAAAATTATATGTTTTACAATTGGTTTTTTGAAAACTAGCCAATATTTTCAATGAAAATATTTATTTTTATCGATTATAATTACTCTTTCTTAATTTTTGCCCATTTCTTGCCCTAATGATTCTTTGTTTTTATCAGTTTTCCATTTAACCATAACTAATGTTTATTTCTAGCATCTATTATTGTTTTTTTTTTTTAAATTTACTACTGATTTAATCTTTTCTGTGATTAAATTCATTATCATATATACATTGAAATATTTATATTAGATTACCTAAAGTTCTATGATATTTTTTTCGTTATAAGAACTTATCGATCGCCATAGTTCCCTTACTTAATATTAGGGAAGGGATTTCTATGTAAAATAAAAAGCTAAATATATACATAAATAATTATATTTTCACAAATATGAAACAAACTATGAGAAATATTTAAGAATAGAAATCCTAAAAGGTAATAAAATTAAATAAATAAAAAAATACCAGGCAAATATTTCAGAAAAAATCCTAAAATTGCAAAAATAAAAATTTTAATTCTGTTATAATTTAAGGGACTGGATTTATATGTGAAATGAAACTTCAAATATGCACAAAAAATGACATATTATATATGCACTAAGTTTTTGATAATTGATAAAATATGAAAATATTCATTTTTTTTTAAACCGATTTTCGTTAAGGTTGTTGAAATATGCTGTGCAACTCCAAATCGTTGACTTATTGCCACATTTTTTCCTCTGAAATCACAAAAACAAAACATCGCGCAAAGTTTCTTTGGGAAATTAGCGAATGTGTTTCGACACTAAGAGCTTTAGAGATTAATTTGATGTTTACCATTTTAACAGATTAAACAAAATAAGTGCACCAGGACAAGTGCATGGAATATGGTAAATTCAGATTTTTTTACTATTCCCTATTTATTACAAAAAAAAAAAAAAAAAGAACTAGTAGAGGTAAGGATTTGTTTACAAATTTCTTGTTTACATGTTTAAATACTTTCAAATGAAAAGAAACTTTCCTTCTGTTTTTTATCAATTTTCCATATGAATTTTCTTTTTTGACTAAATTTGGATTAAAATATGTAATATCTCCACCAAATATGTAAAATGAAAAATGCTTTATTTGCTATTAAATTATCTGAAACGTAAAATAAAATGTCGAAGAAGGGTATACAAGGCTTAGAAAACAATATGTAAAAACATAAAAAAACGGTCCATTCTGATTATCAACGGATCCATGACCTTAGAATAGCTTCCCTACGGTATTAGCAGTGGCGTAGCCAGGATTTTGTTTTGGGAAGATCCATCCAAGTATATACATTAAAGAAACCTATCCCAACGGGGACTGTAAGGAATAATCTCTGTGTATAATATTTTTTATGCCTAAGTATATTATTTATAAAATAACATTCAAATAGGTTAATACAATTTTCATTTACAGATAAGAATAAGCAATAGTATTTTGTAGTTTCGTGGGGGTACAGACCCCCTCTGGAAGCTCTTCCTCTGGTTACGCCACTGGATATTTAGCTTCCCAAGAATTGCTCCCCATGCGGTATTAACTATTTATTTACTATTATCTCTGTTCAATATTATATTATATCAGGTAAATAAAATGTTGGCCTTATGGTATTCCCAACTACAAAAACTAAACATAGAACAAAACAATTTTTAATTATTTAAATATCAGCCAATTACATACATGTTTTAAAAATTACGTTAACTAAAATATGGTATATTATGGAATAATAACAAATAAAGAATCCTTGAGTCACTCATAAAACCAGTTTTATTATTAATTTATGAAATATTCATAAATTCCAAAACAACTAAAAGGGGGAGAGAGAAAAAAATACTAAATAATATTAGTTAATGAGAGCAAAAATTCAAAAAGAGAGAAAAAACTACCTTACGATTTTAATTTCCTTTTGAAGTTCAGCATAATAAATATTCTCGTACTACTCTGTCTATGACGCTTTTCTGTTGCCTTTATTCAAAAGAATTCGTTGAAGAGGTATATTTTTAATTATTTTATATTTAGCCGAAGATTTGTTATAACCAACTACACATAAGACAACAAAGCAGAGCCCTCATAACGATGTAGGCCGACTACGCTTAGCTCTCTGGCGATGAGCTCTTATTAAGATTGTAACCCATTAAAAGTAGCATCGGCAATGTACCATTATTTGTGGTAGCCACCAGGCGGAAGATTCCAATTTTTTGGATTGGATACAATTGACAATTATATTTGCCAATATAAGAAAATAGTCATTGTTGCCAACAAAAAGATCTGGTGCGGTGCGCACATCATACAACTTTCTCTTATATTACTGTCCTATAATAATAATACATATTTTTAAAATAATTTCTAAAGAGTTCACATAATCAATATTTGAAATATTTCCAGCTGCACGTACTTCTTCAGGTCTTCTCAAACAAAAGTAAAATAAAATAGTTTTTTCAAACGATTGCAGTACGACAATTCTGTGCAATATATATATTTGGTTGGTCTAAAAAAAATATTTAAAAGTTACCTTTTAGTTTCCAAGGAAATTTCATTTAGTTTCTATTAAATAATATAAAAGTTTTTAATTATTTAATAATTATATTTAACAGACTAATTTCCATACTAGATAGATGCTTAGAATGTAGAGACAGGACGACCAAATTGATGATTGTTAGCAACAGAGAAAAGTTTATTGCAAAACGTGCTGATGATGCATTCGTTAAGATTCTCCAAGCTTTTTTTTTTCAGTTTTAAAAGACGAAGTTTTAAAAGCGTTGTGAGCACATATCCTCAATGAAAATTTATTTTTTCCTTTTAACATTTATGAGATTCATCTTTAAAAAATTAAATACAAAACTCTCTATATTGATGACGATGACCCTCTATGGGTAGAAAGCATGTATACAATAAATAAATAAATTTGTTTATCAGAGTTCAATTCATTATAAACGGTATCTTCAGAAAATCAAAACCGAAGGGTTCTTTTTGCAGTTGTGTTTATATTACAGAATAGATGAACGATGTAATTTTTGGTAGTGTTTGGCTTACTTCTCATAATTCTATTAAATTTTAGGTGAGGCGTTAAATAATTCACATAAAAACAAGAAACTGAATTTTTTCAAGTTTCACTTTTATTTTTTATTCTTTTTTGGGGAGCAATTTTAAATGTCTTAGTATTGATATTTGTATGAACGACGAAAGTTATGAAGGAGTATATGTTAAAATTCATTTGTAATTACTGTTTTGTAATGATTTATTAATTTTATGAAACTTTAGATATTTATTTTAAACAAAAATTTAAAACAAAAACTGGTTGCTTTGCATAAGAAAAAATCATTAAGTATGGAAGCAGGTCGTGGTGGGAACACCCGCGGAACACCCGCGTCTGAAACTAAATTATTCGAAATTGGTAATGTTTGGTGAATTAGATTAACGTATATTTGTTCACTCACAGAATAAAAATCACCCTAGCTGTAAAGGGTTGTTGTAATCAGGATGCTCAGCCCCTTCTGTACAGGCGGCAATAATAAATAACTTTTGACTCTTACTTATTTTTGATGATCTATTCGTATTCATTATTTGTTTTTAATAAGCCTTTCGTAAACAATTTCATTTCGAAGTGAAGTGAATACTTATTATTCTTACGAAAGAATATTACTTCCATTATCATAACGAATGGATACAAATTAATTTTAAAACGCATTAATAATTTAAATATATGTATACAAATTTTAGATGGATGCCTCATAACGGGAAGAAATAACAGACATTAGACAAAATGGAAATTTTTAACTTTTCAAATTCCATAGATCAAATTCATCTTACGAACCCTTATATAAACAATTCTTTTCTACCTTTACAAAGTTCTTTTTTATGTTCGCCGATTAAATGTTTTTCATTTTTTTTTTTGAGATTCGGAAGGTTCACTGCTAGAAATATCACTTTTATATACCTTCGGACATATTAGCCAGCAGTTTAATAACAACAATGATCGAATTTATCATGGGGTACAACTAGATCCCGGATTTCTCGCAGTAAAAAACATTGTAAAACATGCAAACATGTGCAATGAAAAATAAAATTCTGCCATTTACGTCGTTTATGCTTTAAAAAAAAATTACATATTTCGTTTTTTTTTCATAAATGACTGTCTTTTAAAAATAAATTAGGTAGGTTGGAGCATTGTTATGTAAAATACGAAAGCCTCAAGACCTCATATTGGGGTATTTTTCACTACTTTTCAAAGGATCTTATGTGATTCACGCACTATGGTAAAGCATTTTCTGCTCAAGTATTTTTTATTGCCAACTGATGCATTTTTTAATAACGTATGGCATGGTAAGAGAAGTAAGTAAGACAATACCAAATTTCTGCCGATATATCGATAACTCGATCTTTGTCGAAAAAGTTGAAGCATTCAACTCTTTGGATTTACGATCCATTTTGGTGAATTGCCTATCAATTCTGATCATTTTTCCCGTTCTGGGTTTATATTTGAATAAGATATAATTAATTAGATGAAAACCATAAGCAGATAACTAAATAACTAGTTAATATCCCAACTGCTACAGCATGAATAATTTTTTGCTCGACCAATTTCCGATATTTGTTTTTAATTAGGTTGTACGGATTTTTAATTCTCTTCACTCGTAAAAAATTATGCGGATGTTGTTTGTTATCATATCCACTAATTAATTTATTTTCAATAAATTATTCAGCTTATTTTTGTCCGTAAAACTGTGTATATACATAATTATTTTGCTAATTATAGACGGAGTGTAGCACTGTAGAATATAAAAGGAAGTGAATAGATTGGTAAGTATTATCTGGTTTTCCTAATCTAATTATAAAACTTACATATGTTAATCGGGATGCCATAGTTCGTATAAATAACATAAACCCGATCGATTTCAAGCACCGAATAAAAAGTGCGATTGCACGAGAATCCGGGCTCAAGTAATGACCATGAGCAAGATAAAAAGTATAAATTTGTATCGAAGAGAAAAAAATGAATACAATTTTAAAATCGTGTTTGCAATTCTCTAATTTAATGTGCCTAAATTGTATCAGTAATTATTCAACTAACCTATCATTTCTCTTCATAATTGATCGAAGAATATCATAAGATAATCGGATTCAACTCAAAATATGATAAAATTTTATCACTAACTTAAAACGTTTGGCGAGTAGGGATTTCTCACTTGTTTTAGGTGATTCAGTTATCAGCATTCACTAGGATTCACCACTCAGATCACTCGCTCGGTGAAAAGAGCTGTGTGTATCTCTTTGATATGCCTGCTGTAGACAGCACTATCGCTATATATTATAATTTTGTTTTTATCATGAATAGTGTAATATAGATACTTTACAAATGAAGACCAACATTTTACAAGAGAATTTTTTCTTAAAAAAATTATCGAGTACGGGTTGCACGAAGGTTCTTTGATAGAGCAAATGCTCGCGACAGAAATAGCGGCGAATGACTAAGGCTGATGTCATTTCCGTATCTATTTCGGAATCGCTTATCGTCTCTAAATTTATCTTTGCTTGAAATCATTTATCGGGACCAGATTAACTCTAGAAAAAAATTTGAACCTAAGTAAAATTAATGTTTTTAGTAATTTTTAAAAATTATATAGAATACATCTTTCTAAATTTCCAAGGTTTTGATGAGAAAATAGTCACAAAAAATATTGGATTTTCAGTCAAACCTTCCGAACTGAATTCGATGCTCATTTTGGCGATCAACTTAAATATAACAGGAAAATCAAAGTCATAGAAGGTGTGTAAGAAAAATATGCATTTAAAAAAATAAAATAACATTTTAACTTAAATGGAATGACATCAAGCTAACGTTGCTATCTAATTCTTATTGTTCTTAATTTATTTTAGTGGCTTGCACCCTCTCTGCTGAATATAAGATTTTGAATCTCTTTGAATGTAAAAATAAATACTTGCACTCCCTTGAAAAATATTGTTTTTTTTTTTTAGAAAAATAAATCTATTGGAAAATAATGTATTTTTTTAAACATCAAACTACAAAGGATATACATCCTTATATAATTAATTGGTGAGGTGATAGTCGGGAGTGCCATTATAATAAAAAAACTAGGATACGAGATAACAAAACCAGTACGAAAAAATACTAGGTACCGTATTGTTATAGGCACCTAATGCTTTTTGACCTCCCAACCTCAATATCTCTTCGAAATTAGACTAGCTTCGCAAAGTTGGGTATATAGTTCATATAAAGTTGATGAAATGCAGCAAATTGTTGAATTCTCGAAAATTCATTTCGTGAGATTCAAACGAGTATTTCTGAAAATTATTCCTTTTTATTTGTTTACTTTGCTCCGGCAGCTATTATCGCGTGATTAAGGATATTTTTCTACAAATTGGTTCCTATATTAGAAGAAATTCATAGTAGATTCCAAAAATGGTGTCAAAAGTTGTGAAATGTTCAATTACAGTATGAAACTTTGGAACTTATTTAGAAAAATGTGGTTTTCTTGGAAAACTATTTGGAAAGTTTGTCTGATATGGACTATCTAATATCTGATGTGGACACCCCATGACATCCTTATACGCTTATTAAATTATAAATCGGTGGCTCAAAAACTGACTCTCAATTTGGTAGTGTTTCCGAAGATAGCAGTATCTCAAAAACGACACTCGGCGTCGCGGTATCCATCTATTGACACATACAGACATACACACTCTTATTTCTGAAGGTCTTATTCCATTATTATATGTCATGTTTTTTCAGTTTATAACAAGTTCTCAAGATATTTCTTCATGTTCCTCAACTTATACTTTATTCTCCTGCAGCAGACTTATTCAGCTCACAAATGGGGAAGAAAAAAGTATTTTACACTCAATTTTAACACTTTAAACAAGCAATTAAATTGTTTAATTAGAATGGGGAAAAAATGCAATTATAACCTTTATCACTAACCATACGATCTTTGCATTAAATGTCGATATACCTTTTGATGTAAATTTATTATCACCTTCCGCTTTTCAATTTAATATATTATATTACCTATTATATATTTTAATATAATTTTTGATGAAAGTCTAAATTTTTGACCTTCAAGTAAAGTACCATTTTAACCAAAATTTATGTTATTTATTTTAATCCTGTAAGTCTTAAATACGAAATTTGAGAAGTTTTGCGTTATACTTTAATATATTTTTTATGAAAATCAATAATGACCTTCAAGTAAAGTACCAATACTGGTAATCATGCAGTGACCAAAAAGAGAGGTTTACAATTAGATTTTACAATAATCCTAAATACAAAATTTCAACTTTCTACGGCTAACCGTTTTTGAGTTTTGCGAGATACGCACGAACGTACGTACAGACGTCACGACGAAATTAGTCAAAATGGATTCAGGGATGGTCAAAATGGATATTTCCGCTGAAACCTGAAAACCGAGAATTTTCGCAATTACAATACTTCCTTTACTTCGTACAAGGAAATAATAATGTAAAACATCTCAAATTTGGTAAATTTGACTTTTGTATCAATATAATTAATATACAGTGGACAGAACCCTGCAGAATCCTGCAGGAAATGGGGCAGGACCGGAAGACCCACAGCCTTATCCAAACGACACTGACTAATACCAGATCATGAGTGAAGTTCAGAAAAGTTTTGAAATAAAGACAGGAGTTAGACAGGGAGACGGACTTTCGCCCCTTCTCTTCAACTGTGCATTGGTCAAGGTCATCAGAGAATGGCGGAAAAAACTGGATGAACAGAGGATACAAAGGAAAAGGACTACTAGCAGACTGTTTGGCATTCGCAGACGACCTGACACTTCTGGCCGACTTATTAGAAGTAGCAGTGAAACAGCTCGATGCACTTGGAAAGGTAATACCACAAGGTATAATAATAAGGTAATAAGGTACCTACACCAGACTGCAAAGGTAGGGTTACAGGTGTCACTAGAAAAGTCAAAATACCTCACCAACATCAGTGATACTCCCAGCAAACTACAGTTGGAACAGGGCCAAATTGAGAAAGCCAACATATTTAAATGTCTAGAAGAATGGCTAGAACTTACGAGATACGTACGAACGAACGAACATATAGACGTCACGACGAAACTAGTCAAAATGGATATTTCTGTTGAAATCTGAAAAAGGAAAATTTCCCCGATTATTATACTTTCTTTACTGCGTACAAAGAAGTAAAAATTCTCTCTCGAAAATGGATTTAGATAAGAAAGTGCAGTAGGCGGCACTGAACTGCATGCTTGACTGACTTTCCCTCAATTCCTAACCTTTCCTCATGGGACAACTTGTATAAGCATTATACGGTTTCCATTTAATATATTTTTTAATTAAATGCAATAAAGTTAATAAGCAATGAAGAAAAATATAGATTACAAAGTACATTATTCTTTTTGACGTTACAGCCAAAGTAGGGAAAACTGTAACACGGCATAGTATAGAAGAGGATTTTTGTAGACAGATTCAGCAGCTGTGGTAGAATCATGTGAAGAACATATTTCTGTGTATTCTTCAGGGCTACAAACAAGATAATTTCAAACCAAGGTAATGTAATATTATTATATTTATTGAAGAATGTAACGTAACACTTACTAAAACATCTTAATCAAACGTGATTTAACAGGTTATCAATTTTAATAAAAAAAAGTAGTTAACAAATCGAGTATTTACATGATTTCTCTAATAATTAAAATAAATACTAAATAGAAAAAATAAAAACTCAGTCATCAATTACACACGATGAAAAAATATCATCTTCACAATTCCTTGTCATCCCTTCTGGAATCGTAAAACACTAACAAGATAATCTATTCCTTTTACAAAAAATTGGCCGAAAACGCAGGCCTAATATTAAGAGATGTAAATTAGATCTATTTACATAAAATACAAATAACAAAGAGCTCAAGAACTCCCAAGTGGATCTGAGTTATAATTTGAATTTATTTGGACGGAGTCTCTCTGCAGTGTGCCCAAATCAGCTTCAAAAAGTATGTCGTTGATTGCTTTTTCCGCAAACCTTCTTTGAGTGGAATCGAGAGACATGAGTTTGGTGCCCCACACTCTTCCGATATCTAAGTATTCATTAGTTTCTTCTTGCTTACAATTCGTAGATAATAAATCACAAGCCAATTTCAGAAGTTCGTTTTGTCTTGCAATCGGATCTAACTCCTTTAGCTTCTTGGTAGGCGGCTGTGGAACTACTGTGGAACTACGGCTGTGTTTGGGTGTGGAACTACTTCGAGACTCATCCCCATCAGAAGATTGCTCGGTTGTCCTCTGCTCTCCCTGCAACAATATGAACATTAAAAAATTAGACACCGGGGATTATTTTAATTAAATCACAAAAATTAAAATAATCACAAGTATTGCTGGTAGAAATAATGGAATAATAATGGAACATAGATAATTTATTAACACTTTTCATTTTCATATCAGTATTTTTTTGATTAAATAGAAATTGTCCACAGTACAACAATTAAAATTGCCATTATTTAATAATGAGATTCAAGTCGAGATCTATCGGAGAATCATGTTTCAAAAAAAATGTTATTTTGAGCTACAAAAGCATTTAAGGAGCAGAGCGATTCCTCGTACCTCGTGGTAATAGACATCTGTACGTCTAATAGTTCACATGATGAAGTTTTTCAAAAAACAATTCTTTTATTTCGATTCACGAGAAATTACTATTGGCAAATATCATGAAAAGTGTTCTTTCTACGAAGATAATCATTATATACCAGTTTGTGCTGCATTTAACTTACTTTAATTCAAGCGGTAATAGAGATCTATACGTCAATCAGTTCTTGAGATATCTAACTTTTCTTAAGATATGATTCAGTCAAAACCGTGTGCAATGTGCTTTTTGAAAAACTTTATTCCGGGAACTATCTCACATACAAATGTCTATTACCCAAATTAGAATTAGAACTAGTTTAATGTACCATGAAGCAGTTTATAATCATTATCTTCGTAGGAAGGACAATTTCCATGATTTTCAGCAAAATAATTTCAAAAAATGATAATTTTTGGAAAAGAAATTGTTTTATTGAAAAACTTTATCTTGAGAATTATTAGGCGTACAGATGTTTCTTACGACTCAACTCAGATCTAGTGCAATGCACCATAAATTAGTTTATAATGATTTTATTTGTAGGAAGAGCAATTCACATGATATTTGCCATCATAAATTCACAAATGGGTGATTTCTGTATTTTTGAAAATTTTTTCTCGGGATCTAGTTGCTGAAAAGAGCTGTATTAGGGCTCCAATTTTAGGAAATTTCCTTTAAAATAGGTATTCATAATGTTTTTCGCGTGGCTGGTTATTTTCAAGATCACGAAATGAACAATGAGCGCAAATTTTAGGTTTTTTATAAAATACATTTCTTATTTCAAAATCTTTTGGAAAATCCAGAGGACTCCTAGGTTATTATTTATTATTATAACCGGAGGTACCTTCATACCATATTTGGTGTTTTTATTTGCTAAGCAACGGTAATCATAAAATACAACCTAAAGCCACCTCAATATGACTTCAAGAGGTGTAGCGCCACGAATGATGATGATCATTATCATTATCATTAAATAAACTGTGAATGGTAGTATAACACTAACTATGAACACTCAAGCTCTTAGAGTAGAGAAAAATGTGCCACGTATATAGAGTTTTAGAATAATTTGTGAAAGTGGGAAAATTAAAATTCAACTAAATAGTGGTTAATTGGCCAAAAAAGAAACATTTTTTTTTTTTATTTTTTTATTTACAGAAATTTACAACTGTATAAGAATATAGAACAAGTAAATGTGATAATAAGTACATGACACTTGATAATGACGTGAGAAGGAGCTACCCATTGGTGGCACTTCGATGATTTCTATGTTAGAAGGTCCCACGGCCATCTTCTATTAAGACGCCTCGGAGGATTATCGGGAATAGTTTGGGATGAAAGATTACGCACTAGTGGGTTAGTGAGGGCAAGGAGTTTGTAATTAAAAGAGGCATATCTATTTCGGGCCAAGTCTGCAACAAAGGGAATATTTAGGTCTTTATGGATAATTTTATTTGTAACATAAAAGGAGCATTAAGGATTTTGGATTGTAAGGATTGGATACGGGAAGAATTTGATGGCTTCATGGAGCCCCAAAGCTCAATCCCATATGTCCAAATAGGCCTGATAACGGTCATGTATATGAGCTTTTTATAGTAAATCGGAGCTTTAGAGCGTTTGTCAAGTAAGTGTTATCTACGAGCAGTTTCTTGTCGTTTCAGTCTGGTATGAGGTTTCCATGTAAGGCGTTTATCAAGATGGAGTCCTAGGTAACGGATCTGTTCAACAGGGATAATTGGAACATTATTAAAAGAAACAGTAGGACAGGAAGTAGTGGGTTTGCGACGAAGGGTAAAAGTGATCTGTCGGGATTTATTGGGATTTATTTTAATTCTCCAGTTCTGCCACCATTCTTCAATGGAAATTATGTGTGACTGCAGAGTTTGGGATGCAAGAGTTGGGTCATTATTCACAGACAACACACATGTGTCATCTGCATATGTAGTGAGGAGAGTGCTAGGATGGGTTGGGATATCAGCTGTATACACCGAGTAGAGAATAGGACCTAGGATACTACCCTGAGGGACACCAGCCGATTGGGAAAAGAGTGAAGAGTAAGCAAAGTTGTGATTTACTTTGAAGGTTCTGTCAGTTATGTAGGAACGGATTAAAAGGTAATATGTAGGGGAGAGGAATTGACGGAGTTTGTAAAGCAGTCCCGGGTGCCAGACTCGATCAAAAGCTTGTTCAACGTCGAGAAAGACTCCCGTGCAGTACATTCCGCGCTCCAATATACAGGATACTACATCCACAACACGATGACACTGCTGGATAGCAGAATGAGATGTTCGAAATCCAAACAGGTGGTCAGGAATCACGTGAAATGAATCTAGGATTGGGTAAATGCGTTTTAGCATGAGTTTTTCTAGGATTTTTCCCATGATAGGTAAAAGGGAGATAGGGCGATAGGACGATGAGTATTCTGGTGGCTTTTTGGGTTTTGGTACCATTTTTATTATAGACAGTTTCCAAGGATCGGGAAAATAGGTGGATTGGAGTGCAGCATTATAAATATAGGCAAAAGTAGTATAGCTTTTCGAGGGAGCTGTTTTAGGATATGGGATGTGATGGGATCGTGGCCAGGAGCTTTTTTGGAAGGCAATTTGTGAATGATATTGATTATTTCAGAAGGGTGAAACGCTTTAGGAGGAAGGACATTTGTAGAGAGATAGTTAATTCCGCTTCAACATGTTCAAGGTGGGTAGGGTTTAGGATGTCAGGATGAGGATTAAAAATTTTGAAAAGGTGTTCACCAAATATTTGGGATTTTCCTTCGTCCGATCGTGACCAGGCCAGGGATTCAGTGAGGAGGGGATGATTAAAAGTTTTGAATTTCAGTAGCTTTTTCGTAGTGATCCATAAAGATTTATCAGTAGTAGGAAGGTTTTCTGTGAAGTTGTGTAAATTTTGAATTTTATATTTTCTAATTTCTATTTTCAGTTTGTTAGTTAATTTATTGTAATGAGTTTTATCCGATGGATATCTTGTTCTGTGCCACTTCGCTCTTGCTCGCCTTTTTTCTGTTAATAAGGTATGAATATGATGTGGTAAGTTAGTTTCACGGGAATTTCTGATTTTAGGGTGTGACGTGTTGTTATTGATGATGGTTTCTATTGATGTTGTGAGTTCTTCAATTGGGGAGTCAATCTGTCTTGGTTTTTAAAGGAATTTTCAAGTCTATTTCGGTTTCTAGATCGTAACGAAAATCGTCCCAGTTAACCAGTCCTGTAAATAGAGAAGGAGGAGAAGGTTTAGGAACAGGATTTGAATGCATGAGAAGCAGAACTGGACTATGATCTGAGGATAGGTCATCAATGGATTTGATTGTAGATTGTAAGGAGGGTATCTGAGAAGTAATGAATATGTCAAGGATATCGGAACGTTTTTTAAGGGATGTAGGCCAATAAGTAGGGTTCATGGATGAAAGGATGGAATAACTATTGGAGTTCACAGGAAAGAATCCTGCCACGAGTGTTGGACGTTCGACATCCCCACCGTTGATTTTTAGCGTTGTAATCTCCACCAGCAATGAAACGCGGACCAAAGGATCGGAATAAGGAATCAAGGTGATCATAGGTCAGGGAATTACCAGGCGGGCAGTATACAGCTGAGAATGTAATGTTAAACGGCTGCGCGAACAAGGTTATAGAGGTTGATTGAATGGTGTCAGTTGGAGTGGATGGAATCTGGGAATGAGGTAAGGCTTTATGAACAAGGATACAAGAGCCTGCGTGGGATGTGTTGTCTGGATGATTTGATCTGTATGTGATGTAGTCACGTATGTAAAAGTAAGATTGTGTTGTGAAATGGGTTTCAGTCACCAGAATTTTCATGGAGAAATATATCAAGTTCGTCTCGATGGTTATTGAGGCCATTTGCATTCCACAATAGGATAGCTAGGGGCTTCTGGTTCATCTTGGGATATTGAACGGCATTTCTGTAAGGATTCGAGTAAGGAGGGTGATGAGTGGTCTGACCGTCTTGTAGATCACGAAGGAAGGATTGAAGGACTGATGTTATATCGGATGATGTTTGGCTTGGATAGGAGTAGAAGGTAGAGTCTAGGGGTGGAGGATTATCCTGTCTAGTTGGGGGTTGAATTCTCCTTTGGGATAGTTGTATGGGGTTTATGTTTAATGGAGCTTCTGGTGAGGGATTAAACTGAGAGGAAGATTGGGATAGAGGTGGAAGTTTGGGATTGATTTGTACTGGGGTAGGTGGCGGTAATTTCACTCTCAGTGAAACCTTTTTAGGGGCTATGTCATTTTTTGGTATTTTAGGATGAGGATGGGAGGTCTGAGGCTGAGGATGTGAGGTCTGGGGTTGAGAGTAGGAGGTCTGAGGTTGGGAAAAGGAGGTTTGAGGCGCCTGTGGTTCAGGTAGATGTTTTGTGGTGACATCGGAGTATGTTTGAACCATGCTTGTAGAGTCCGAGGGTCTTTTATTCGTATTTATTCCTGAAATACTCTGAGTCACAAGGCCACTCCTCGTTGAAGTGCCAGGTATTTCTTCTTCAGGAACTATGTTCCTTTGATTTTGCCGTTTGAAAGCTAAGCTAACAGATTTTTGTTTCAGCATATTTTTATATACTATGCATCCTTTATAGCTCGCTGGATGGCCTTCGCTGCATAAAGCACATTTTGCTGGTGTGTCACGAGGAATTGGACAAATATCAGATGCGTGCGGGCCAGCACACTTGACGCACCTGGCCTGGTGGTAACAATAGGCTTTAGTATGTCCAAGATTTTGGCATTTGGTGCATTGGACGATTTCCGCTCTTTTTCTGGGTTCTTCGAATCTTATACACGAGTATACAAGTCTATTTACTTTAAATATTTCAGCATTGTTGGGAGCTGGCTCCAGATCAACGAAGAATAAGGGTAATGGATACTTTTCAGTTGGATGGATCACACCAGAAACATGTCTCACATTAAATCCTAATTCTGTCATTCTTGATGGCTGTAGTGGGAGTAGAAGTGTGTAGTCACCTCAAAACTACTCTGAATGGCTTTTCTTCTTTTAGCTGGAAACAGTGAAAGTCGAATTTTTTTTCGGATAAATGATTTATAAGTTTTTTGTAATTGTCTTTATTGGTTGTGTTAATTTTAATATCATTGATCCTGGAGAAACATTTAAAATTTGTTTGTCCAATTAATTCAGATATTTCTTTACCAAATGCCATGAAGTCGCGAATATTGGTAACAAAAATTGGTGGTAGCTCAGATTCAGCGGATTTCCGTGGTCCGGATGATTCAGTAGCAGTGTTATTGAGGGCTGTTTGATTGCTGGTAGGAATGGCTGATGTCGTCTGGTTTGTTTCAATTTGGTTGGCTGCAGATTTACTGCGGGTTTCAGGTGGAGGTCAAGCCCGTTTAGACTTTCCTTTTTTATTCTTTTTTTTTATTTGGCGAGTTCCCAACGGAGCCAGGAGCAGCATTTCTTTGGCGTTTCTGGAGAGTTCATCTTTTCAGATACTGAGAGTCAGTTTCGCTAATTTCAGAGAAGGCGGTCTCTTCATCCGTTTCCATGCTCGATAATTTATCAGTAGACATTCTGAATTATAGTTTAAAAAAAAAAAATAATAAAAATAAAATTAAAAAATAAATAAATATAATATTAAAAAATAAATGAATATAAAATTAAAATTTAACTTCTAAATATTTACAATTATGTACATAAAGAAATAAAACGAAAATAAAACATTTTATGGAATTAACGAAAAAAAAACGAAGTCTATGGATTCGAACTCGTGAGAACAGATGACGAAAACAGGTAAACGACGCCTAGACCACTGAGCTACCTGAGATCTGATAACAGACTGTTCGTTCAGTTTAAATACATGGTTCAATATTCTTTCCTACAACTTTATGTCATGAGCCCATTAACACTTAACGAAAATTGTTTGATGAGCTATGTTTTAAATGTTATGTTTCGGTGTTTTGAATCGAATAATCGATTATAACGCTAACCTCCTTTGTAATAAGGTCCAGGGGACGAATTAAGATGGAAGTTCTGCTTTTTATCGATTCCGAGCTACGAATAGATTTCATATCAATAATTGTTTTTATTGATGTTTTTTTGTGTTTTTTTAATTATAATAACGAACCCGTAATAAGTGACAGAAAGAGACAATAAAATATTATCATAAAGATTAAAGATAAAGTAAAAAAGTACAGTAGGGTTTAAAAAAAATAATTATGCAATACACATCGACATAGTGCCTGCGAATCCAGCATAATTTACCCTTTTTATTTTGTGGTTTAATTATAACAATGAAGTGAGTAAAAAAAATTTTTTTCTCCTCATCGGAAGCGGGAACTCTATGTTCAAGTGGAAATTTTAGGGCAGCTAAGTAGGGAAATTCACGAGCTCTCATCGAACAACCCAGCTCTTATCCACCCAATGGCTTTATTTCGTTATACCCCAGAGCTGGTCAACTTCATCTCGGTTTTTCATTAAGCTTAAAGCCTTTCACCATAAATGGTTAAATAGTTTTAAATTTACAACTTAAAATTCAATCAATATGGTTTAAAAATAATATTAAAATAAAGAACCAGAAGGTTCGTACCACCTATAATCGTTGCCTATGAACTTCCTTCTACTGATCTCATTCAAAACCTTAACGCCACCTACGTCTCGGTCTACACCTCCGATATTTACCCGTTGATTCAACTGTAATTAACTGTTGAGATATTATTTTATCATCAAGAATAATTAATAGCGATAATTAAAATGGATATGCTAAGAAATCCATTTTAATTGTCACTATGTTGTTACTTAAATTATATTTATCGGGTACAATACAGTGATTCTGCAGTGTGTATGTAGTCTTCTAAATTGTTAATAAAGTTGACTTTACACTTTCCGATACCGCAAGCAACCTTTCAGTCATGATCTTCCGAATTGTGGTAGATGAAACACCGGGAACCCGAAGAGCGAATTCATGGCTTGTATTCCTCCGATCTTCGAGCATTATTCCCTCAGCCCTTTCGATCGCTGTATCTGAAACAGACGGTCTTCCGCTACATTATCCGTCATGAATTGCCATACAACTGATTGTGAACTCCCTAAATCATTTGTGAACGTGTTGAACGGTCATATACTTTTCACAATAAACTTCGATAAATGTCTATGGATGGAACCAATTTTGCATTTAGAAAACGATTTGCTGCACGAATTTCGCGTTTTGCGATAGTGACAATTAGAACCTACATCACAGATTGATACTAAAATATAACTTTTAAGAATCTTCACTCGTTTTCTATATTTGGCAGTGTAAAATCCGCTGTTCTATAATATCAAAAGAAGCAATTGTTTTTCGACATACCAACTGGCTGAAAATCGCTCACAAATTTTACATATTTTAACCATTTCTATCATCAGCACTCTATAATAGATTTTTAATATTAAATAATCTAATAATATGTTGTGCTTTTTGATTGCCATAACAAATTATGCATATTAATAATCAAGAAATCGGTTAAAAGTATGATTTAGGAAACTAAGAAAAATAATGTATATTTTGAGAATTCAATCGAGTAAAATAAGATATACTATTCATTTATTTTGGATAAAATAAATAAATATTATCTTCTACATGATTGATATTATGAGGAGATAAACAAAAAATAAAACTTTTATCAAAAATATATAAAATCTATATAGTCTGTGTTGTACATAATATGAGCACATCTCAACAGATATGGTTGCATTGCTCAATTCCTATTTACTTTGTACAATATCTAATCAAGCTGTCCTTATCAAGCTTATAAATACATAAGGGTTATTCTCAAATTATAGGCAATTTTCTTGAAAGAATTTTAATAATTTTGACAGGATCTAAAAAAAGTAAATTAAGTACCCTGCAGCTTCTATTGACGCTCAGCTAGAAGTCTTAACGGGGACCAAGATCAAAGATTTTTTTTTCGTGGGAAATTTAAAATTTTCAAAAAAGCTATAATGGCCGCTTGAGCTAGGTAATAACAGCCACCTTAAATTTAATATATTTTTTTAAATCTATGAATAAGGAAATAAGTATAATTGTGCATAAATGAACATGTATGTACTAGGGTCTCCCTAGTTATAGGAAATTATAAATAGTCATTTAAACAAAAATGTTTTCAATTACAAATTTTATAAAAATTATTATTTCTATTTTCTTTTATTTATTTAGTAACTTTTTTTTTTAAAGAATAGATTAATTATGGAAAAATGACGGTTCAAAAATATAAATTTTCAAGCAGTAACAGATAATGGTACAAAGATTGTTCACCTTCTTCCTTCCACTTGATTCTCTACTGAAATTTGGGACAGCAGAATCAATTGGTAGAAGTGTTGGAGAAATATCTCCTTCTTGACTCATCATCTTCATACGATAGGTTGCTGTGTTCTCTCTCCATTTTGTTCGCTGGCGACGTTGTTCCCTCTTGGATCTATCTTTTATCAGTTTTATTTTTCCTTCTGCTTTGCGTTTTAAATACCGCAATTTTTCTTTTAACCTAAGATCTTCTAGTAACTCAGGGTCGTTTATTCTCATTTGCCTTCTTAATCGATCAGCATTTCTTTTCTTTTCTTTTTTTTCAGCTTCAGTTAATTGTGATTTGGGACGAGCCATTATTTTTTATTGTTTTTTTCTACAAAGAAATGAAAAAAATGCTGCAACCTTTAAAGCAATTCGACCAACGATTCAGTGTAAAGTGTACAATCCACTTTATGCAACAATAAAGGATAAATAAACAATTATAAGACTCGTGAAAGGAGAGTAATACACCAATTTTAGGTAATAACGATTCAAAAATATTTCATTGTCGCACAATTTATGTCATTACCGCGGTGATATTCGAGCGTGGTAATGACAAAAGTTTTCAACTTGGGAATGACATTTCCAAGTATTTGACTCAGCCAAACTGCTATACCTAAGATTAAAATATATTGTTTTTGCTAGCTGTCAAACAACATACGATCGTCAAACTTAAATTTTAATAATGAAGTAATTTTAAAAGATAGCGTGATAATAATGGTGGTGGTAATGATAGCAATAATAATACGTGACTTACGACGCGAATGCGTGGAGGTTAGCCCCCAACTGAAGACCGTTCTCTGCTGGTGGGGAGCTCTGGGCTAACACTACACTCGGAAAAAAATTCCCCACTTTCCCCTTCTTTTCAAGGCTTTGTCACTGACGATTTTACTTATTTTTATTATGTTTTTTTATTTATTTTTTTCTTGATTATGATATTAAAGTGATGGAAGAGAGCTTAGAAAGTAATAAACATACATCAACGTTAATAAAAGAAATAAAATATGATTCACAATGCTTAAGTTATTCTTTAGGAGTGAAAATAAATTGCAATAGTATTTAATGCAGGTTACGAGAGAAAAAATGTACATGTTCACGGGAAAACTGAGAGTTGGACACTACACTAGGTTGTAGTGATGTTTTAGTTGCTTAAGCAATTATGAAATTAAATAATTCTTTAATATTTTCATTTTTAATATATTATTATGAAGAAATTTATCTCCATTGTATAGCAGTGGGGAGATAAAAACAGGCTAGATTTAACTAACTTAGTAAATGTTGTAATGGAATAAAACATGAAATGAGAATCACCCATAAATGATTTTTCTATAAAATGCCTTTTGTTTCTTCTATATATCTTTTTTTTAAATATGCATATTCTATTTTTTTTAAATCGATTTAGAATTGGGAAGATTAAAAAAACAGTAGGTAATTGATATGCTATTAATATATAAGTACACCTGACCCTTCTTTTGCCAGGTAAAACTTCATTATTTACACAGCTAAGCAACATGGGAGAGGATATTGACGAAGGGGAAGGGTGAGCATATCCACTTCATTCCTGCCGTCACGTGGTACGGCAGATATATTCAATACGGGAATGACAATTGCCGGATTTAGGGAGTGGCTAGAGGAGGTGCAGTCCAAGGCAGCAGATATTTAGGGGCGGAAAATTTTCAATATAAAGAAGAAATCCTATTCCAAAAAAGCTATAATAAATAGAATGGCACATGGACTACGCTGCTCTCGTCAATATCAACTTAAAAGGTTCGATGTTTCCACTATTACTACTTGGGCTTAGGGTAATATTTCTCTGAAGAATTTCCTCAGATTGCTACTAGCGTAAAAGCGTAAATCTACCTCTGGGAATGACTATTCCAAAGAACGTGGATACAGAGAGGAAAATTCGTCTGTGATACGATCGTTTAAAGATACACGAAACGCTATAAATTTGTCTATTAAATATTTAAAAAAATATGTTAAATTTACTTTAATAATAATAAAGTCTGTTGATAATAGAGGTTCGATGAAATCTGCACAATAATTTCAATTTATTTCGACAATAAGTATTTTATATAACAACAAATTCTTTCTAAATATAATTGTTTTCCTTCCACAGTTAATTTGTTGGCAAAAGTGCTGAAGAGATTTTCTGCTAGCTGAGATAACACGCACAAATTTACTTCTCGAATTTTGTATCTTTTGCTTTATAATCCGAATATAATAATGTTATCATATATCGTCGTGCAGGAAGTAAATGGGACCAACTGAAATTTTTGCTTTCTACCTTTGCCTGAACCAAATTTAGGCTTCAATATTGACAAAATAGTGAAATTATCAATAGTTATTTGTTAATTATTGATAATTTCAGGGTGTACGGATGTGTATGTCTATACATATATACATATATACCTCTGTTTACACATGCTGTTCATGAGTTTCATGTAAATTCAGGGAGATATTTTTTTTTAACTATATATATTTGTATAAATTATGCTAATAAGTTCTGATTCAACTACACTAAGAAATATCGAACTAACATTTTTAGTTAAAGTGGACTGGAAACTTAAAATATCACCCACTATTCAAATTAGTATTTGTGAGTGTAATCTAAATTCGTATATATTGATTCTTAATGTTTTTAAGAAAGGTGGATAAGAGCTAATGAATTTCGGTTTGTTTACATTTTTATTAAATTTACAGCTCCTTCTTTTCCTCAAATGTGATGTTGGTTTCACCATGGTTCTGAACTGGCCTCTGAGAAGATCTAACAAGTGCATCCGTTAAAGAAAAAATCATTAACGCCACAATCGTTGTCTAAATGATATAAAGTTCTTCCTTCGACGGTAGCATCCATTTTGAAGAACAAGAGAAAAACCGCCTCTCTTATTTTGGAAAATCTGACATTAACCTTAAAAAACCTAGTACGGACACTGAGTATAGTATAGAACTTGCTCAGTGAGTAAGGAAAGAGGGGGAATCGACCGAAGTATGATGTGAATGGCAAATTGGAAGAAATGATACATTCTGATAGCCATTTATTTAATATTTACACAAACTGCATATTAATAAAATTTTATATCAATTGTAAAAATATTCACATAAGTATTAAAAGTTTTAATTATTACAACCAGTATTTTGTTAGTTACGCATGGATGAGGGAATGAAAAAGCATTAATTCAACCTTTCAACAAAAACCACCTAACAAATCTTGTGCTCTCTAGACTCTCTCGCTCGATGTAATTCTATTTCCCGCAGAGCTTGCTCAGTGCTTGCCAGGTTCGCTCGATGCTGTAACTTGCATAACTTCCTTAATAAACAAAATGAACAAATATAATTTCATGCCGATGCGGGGAAAGCATGAACGCTACTACACTAAGCAAGTTTCAAAACAATTTTACATGAACAAAATTATACGTTCTGTGTTACTACATGTATCGATTACGTGGTACATAAAGTGAAAAGTCGTAGATATGACTGATAAAATGAAGTGAGTAGTAATATATATCGAACAATTTTTTATATTGATAGATATTACTACTCAATGTATCATACTTTAACACCAATTTGTCATTAACATCAGGAATTTTTATTTACCTATCATTATTTACTACGTACGTAACTCTTAACTGGAATAGCTTGTTATCCGGAATAGCCTCGGTCACATTATTCCGGATTAACGGATTTCTCCGTATATATTTTATAGCCGGGGGATATTCGGTTGAGAAATTAAAGAATTTCAATGAACCAAGTTAAACTATTCTTAAATAGCATGGGTTTTACGACCATTTGTTATGTGAAATGAATCTTCTGACCGCGAAGGGTTACCGAGCAAGATGGAGTTTCAGATCTCCCCCTCCATGTTTATCCCTCAGCAGCAAGAGCGTACGCACATTGAATTAATTTTTTTTTGGGTGATTTAATTTTTTATTTCGGGGAGTATCTAGAAAGAAGAAGGCAAATAATCACCTAAATGCCTATAATCGCCAAATGGGCGTAAGTTTTAAAGATACACATAAAAATTGGATCAAAAATTATTAAAAATCACCAAAAATATTACTCAAAATACAAACCTTATGTTGGTGGTTATGAAATTCATATTTTTTAATACATCAAAGGGAGAGATATAATCCGCAATTCTCCGTCTGCGTACGTCACTGCTCAGCAGTGTTCAGTATGAAAGGCAAAGGCGTGCTGATAGAAAAAAAAAATTGTAATTTTTAGAAACATCAAGAGATAAACCTTGCCTCCTTTTCGAGGGATATCGCTAACGCGTGCACACGAAAACTTATAAATACACCAGCTGGCTGTGTTTAATTAGCGGCCAAGTTTCGAACCCATAAAGAACAGAAGGAAGTATTATAGTGTCGCAAATTTTGACTTACATTTCAGGAAAGCAAGCGCGAACTACGTATTTTTCAACTCATAAATAAAAAGGATTAGGAGAGGGCGAGGGAATTACACGCACCAAAGGAAAAATTCATGTAAATTTTCATTACGCCATTAAAACCTACGAAAACAAATACATACCATACTATGGGCATTTCATATTCCAATTGTTATAGTTATAAACAATATCTTAATTATTTTAAATAAAATTGAAAAAAGTGCAAAAGAGTGGTTTTACCCACCCCTTAGGATAATGACACGCAAAACAAAGTGTGCATACAATGTACAATAGGTAACGTTATTTTTATTAGTCTAGTTTATTAATTACACATACTAATCAGTACATTAATGAACCGTTTCACAGACACTGAACATTCGCCCCTCTTTGAATTTATATTTTTCGATGACCTGCTCAAAATTTATAAAATATGCATTAACCTCTTCTTCATTAAATACCTCTATTCTATTACTGGTAGTTGCTTCAGGTTTTCTCAGAATAATACTCGGGTTTCTTTTTAAAAATAGAGTTAGCCAATCTTTTCCAGCTAATCTAGATGACATCAAAATTGTGTGCGATATTATTAGCCTCTGCGTACTCAAACGCAATCTCTCGCAACTGGATGTATGACATGCCATATAACTGCTTGGCCATCGTAATTGCATGATCCCTAATCTCATTTTCCTGTTCGACCGAAAATGTGGGGTTTCTTCCAAGTTTTGGACCCTCGGTATTTTTCACTTTCATTCTCGTACGTAGAGTAGCAGACACAGAATCCCAAAAGTCCTCGATATTTCTCTTATTTTTCTTCCAGATTTTATGGCATCAATAGCCTTATGAATTTCCTCTTGGGTCCATTTGGCTTTCTGGGTTCTTCTTTTATAATCTCTAGTCATCTGAAATATTTAAAAAAAACTCATTGGAATTTAAATCATAACCTACTACTTTTATTAATAAGAAGAAATACCACGTACGAAGTTCATTATCAAGGGGGAATACCATGCACTTGAACAGCCGCCTGCGAATACACCAAAGTGAGTTCGGTAACTAACGTAAGCAGAAATCGGCTCCTAGTTCAAATACCTAGACAAATCTACAATTGAATGAAAATTTGCATCTGGGGCTAGTAGTAGATATGCAGAACATTACATTAAAACAATTTATAGTAGCACTTACCTTGCAAAATACAGCTGACAAAAATCAAAACCAATGAAAATAAAAATCCCTTGACTACTGCTGTAGTTGTTACTCCGGCCAGCAGGGTGCAGCACCAACCGGGCAAAACCCGCCTCATTTTACCTATTTAATTCAGCCTGCTTGTGATTACCTTCCCCTACCCGCCTTTAACCTTTACTATTAAATAAATCAATTTTTAAAATCATAGTGTACAGTGTAATTTTCAATGTTGCTTGTTGAATCGTTTTAAATACTTGTCACTGCATAATTTGGATTATATGAATGCGTATAATCAGTCTAGAGGTGATAGATTGTAAAATTCATGCGTCAGTAGTCCGGTATGCGTATACCTACAAAGTAAATCTAAGGTCAAAGAAAAACTCAAGATACTAACGTTTTTGTGGTAGATTTTACATAATTATTAACATATATCTTTTGATTAATGTGTTTTTGTTTGGATGTTCAAGGGGGGTGATGTACAGGCAGGATATTTTTATAAATACAATTCAAAATTATAATTTTAATTCGATTATAATTATAATTATAAAAATTATAATTATAATTCGATATATCGAAGTGACATTTATTAAAAATCGTCATTTTGAAAAAAAAATTGTAGTAATTTTATTATGATTGTATCAGAAGAAGTTTTTCAACAATCATCAATTACTCAGACGCTATTCTTTAAAATATAGTCCGCACCATCTGCTAAAGTTTCGGTTAGTAAAAAATATTCTTTGAACCCTGCATAAAATGTTCAACTTCTAATAAACGGGGCTCAAGATGGCTTAGGTTATTAATATTTAATGTTTTGTAAATAAATTCTTACAATCAACACTAAAATAACAAAAATATATTTAATTTTATTGGGAAATCCAGCGACACTCTTGTGATTAGTACTAACATTATTGATTAACATTGAATGCCAATTAATCTTTTACTTCTGGATGAACTCAGCATGCCAGCAGAACAAAACAAGAAACCTATTCAGCAGTGTTGCAAGAGAAAGTTCCCCGTCTATAGTGGCAACACTGCTCCCTACGATTTATCGTCCTTGTCAGACCAATGTAGGCCGCTCATACTTCACAGCTGTTCCCGCCGTTTCTATTTTTTCTCCCGCATTACTACACGGCTCAAAAATTTCTGAACACAGTCATCAGCACCTTGAATTTTAAATAACAATTAATTATTTAAGAAGATATTGATACCAGCATTTTAAATTATTACTTATTTATCACATATATATATATATATATATATACACACACACACACACACACACACACACACACACACACACATCTGTAACCATTATATATTTCAGTAAACTCGAATTTTCCTCTCTTTTTTTAAATAATGCTAATTCATGCATTTACCTTATAATCTTAAACAGAAACAATAAAAATGAGTGATATGCTATAAAAGTTAGTTATATAGGTTCCATACATACAAACGCAGACTCTAAACATGCAAATATATGCATGTACCAGGCTTATTTACTGTAGATATTTTTCACATTTATTTTTTAATCACTCAAAAAATTCGGAACTGATTCCTGGAAGGTCATTGTTGGAAACCAGCGACTTATCGTTTTAGGGTGCAGAAGACAAGTTTGAAGCATTAGACGAAGGTAGTCTTCGTATAATTAAATAAGCATATTACGCTTTGAGAAACAAAAAATGCAGAGTTATTCATTTTGTCTAATCTCTCATTATACGTTTTTCGAGACGATGAGAATACATTTTGAGTACTTCACTGCGTATAAGACAAAGATAAATATTTCTGATATTATATAAAACTTTTCGTAAGTCGTAAATCTACCTTGTAAAGCTCGATTTTTTCGATTGAATCTGATTTGGAAATCTGTAGTTTTGTCGGCATTGTTTCTTCAAATTCTGATAATTTTCTTTTTAGTACTTGTTTTCTCTAAAAAAAAAAATACCAAAATTAACTTAACGGAACGGATAATTGCACTCGGTCATAAATCATGAAATCTAACATATTTGTGAATTGAAATTTTTGGCAACGCCTGATTCCTTATAACTGATTTCATGTGTTGTTTGAAAGAATCTGCAGGAATTTTTTTTTTTTTTAAGTATAATGTTGTTATTAAGTTATTGTAAGTGACTTCTAGTTAAAGATAAAACAGTGTAACTAACAGAGATTTAGGTATTGTTGAAGTTTTCATTTCGTCAGCTACCATGTTTCAAGACCGAGTGCCGCATAAAAAAAATTATGATATATTAGATATTGATAAAAATAATTACTTTTGGTTTTGGAGTCTGCAAATGTTGAGAGAAGGAGAAGACCGAAGGAACACTATCATCTTTTAAGGTAGTTCTCAAAAGAAGTCGATAAAAATCTTCTTCACGAAAATGCTGACTACAAAGTCGACTGCATTCCGTAGGTTGCCAATTAGCTCTGTTTACTGCCTTAACCCACTTCTCTCTTAGATTTTCATTTTTAGGAATTCTAAAAATAAATTATCATTGGGATAGACGGACAGCATATATTCCTTAATGTTTATAAATAAATGTAGAACGAGAGAAGGGCCGAAAAAAGTCAGTCATGTATGGGCCTTTAGGGTAATGCTAATACCGGAATCCCTCTCCCTATTCAATTCAATACATCTTATTGAATAAACAATAGAAAAGGCACAATGAAGTAATGTTATAGTTAATGCATAATTTGTGATCGAGCCCATCGCACTGATCCTATTCACTTAAATAAAGGTTTCATAATAATAAATCAAATTTAGTAGGATAGATTAGGTAGGCAACATTTAATTAAATTTTACACCAACACCAAATTTTAATATATTGGTACTATTCTACGTGTTTATTATAACAAAATTCATGGATAATGACAATTTAATCAGAACTTGGAAATAAAGAAAATAAATTAAATTTATAACAATGATTTATTTCTGGATCATCAACATCATCATCAGTCAGATATCGCATTGACAATATTCAAATATTAAATTATGTTTTCAAAATACTAACTTTTAAATAATTAAGACCTATATGGTTTCGCCTATTTTCTCAAAGAACTTTTCCGAACAAACTATCTATAAAATTGTCAAACTGTTATCTAAATTTGAAACACTAAAAATTACGAAAAACCTGACACCATTGAGGGTCGCAATGACTGCACAAAATGATAAATAAACGAATAAAAATGTGATACAAAAATATGTTGTCTATAATGCAACGAATCGAGCGATGCGGGGGATCCTCCAATATTCTTTTTAATGCACAACTAACAGAAAATAATCAGTGCTGCCCACATAAATAATGAAAGTACAAGGAGTTAATTTGGAATGGGTTCTTAAATTAGAGTGAAACATTGCAGACTATTGCGTTATGTGGGAGGTAGCGTCAGGACAGTTGTCTGTTTCTGTCAATGGAATTGAGTTTTATTTTAAAGAAACATAAGTAATTGTAACTGTTACTGTGTAAATACTTTGTACATAGATACCTTATAATCTTATGACGTAAAATTGTTCGTCCTTTAAAAATAACTCTAAAATCTTTATAAAGCAAATTAAGTCCACTTCAACTTATTTTCTCACGTGCTACCGAGGCTAAAAGATGCGCAGGACCTAATCGCTTTGGCCTATATGGATAATCTGGCACAGAACGAGAGGAACGATGTAGAACAATTTAATAACAACTAATGCAGTCAGCCTGAACATGGAGTGGGGAATAATTTACAATATTAATTAATGATATAATAATGACCAAACCTAAAAATTACTATAACACTACTCACCTATGAAATGTTATTCCTACCTCACTGGAATCTTTAGTTCTTCTGTTATTACAGCCATAGGCCACACACATATTTCCCTTTCCCATTATTTCATAACGAGAGAAAAACAAAAAATAAAATTATTTTTTGGAAACTTTCACAATAAATAGCATAATTGGAAAAAGAAAACAGAAAAACAAACTGAAATTCCACGAAACGTGATCCAGTGAATGAAGATAGAGACCCAGCGGAGTGGGGAGAGCAGGGCTGCCACTACCTTTTCATGAAAATGCCCAATATTCGAACTGAAATTACTGTTTTTCAAGGCAAATTACCCTTTTTTATTTCAAGACTTCTGTTTGTTACATTTGTTCATCTTTTTCTATGTTTACTGTACTTGAAATCACGAGTGTCACGGAGATAAAAAAAATAAAATAAAAAAGCAGTAAAAAAAAACAAACTATTAGCTGATAACTACATAACTGAAATCAACTGACCAAACATTTTCAATGAGTAAATAGTTGACGAAAGGCGTCTTCCTATACGTTATCGTTTCCAGTAAAACTCCAACACATCGCACAGTGCTTTGTTAGTGGACAAAAACCAAAATATTTCTAGAGAGTTATTTACTATAGATTATTTTAAACTAATCCTCAGACTACAGATTTCTATCATTATTCCCTTGTTTACATATCCATGTGATTTAAACAACCTAAGAAATCAATTCCTTTTATTTCTTCATCAGTTAGGATCAGTCCGAGTTCCTCTCACTTTGATCAAAAATCTTACTCGTGTAAATTGTAGGTTACAGAGCCCTTTTACACGCGCAAAATTTTTTGATCAAACTGAGTTTATTATTTTAAATAAATCTCCAATGAACTTTTTCAAAGTGATAATTAGTAGAAACAAATCGTATATGTTTTAGATAAAATCGGTATGCAAGAACATGGTGAAAAAAATTCATAAACGTACCGAAAAGTTGTTTTTTTCACGTTTAAGATGTAAAAAAAAAATTGTTTGAGAAAAATAAAAGATATACAAAACAGCGTTTGAAAATACGGAAAAAATGCTCGCCGAAAAAGTTTAATTGTCGTAGGAACACGCCTGGGGACTTGGGTAGATATTTGTGATGCCTACATATAATGAAAGTTTCATGCAAAATTAATAATAACTTTTCGCGAAAAATATAAAAATAGTTGATCTTGAAAAACGGCCTGAACAAGGACCAAAAT